>JAJIBD010002807.1:0-135539 GCA_021461705.1 Cryptotis parvus
AGGTCATTTTTGAACTCTCACACCGGCCTGTCTCCCCCTCAGATATTCTCCCTGGGGTGTACAGCTGGCCAGGCGGGCACCTGGGGTCGAGGTAGAGCCCCAGGCCTCGGCAGAAGGTGGAACTACAACCCCCAGAAGTCCGAGCAGAAGCGGAAGTCAACGGACATTTTGAACTCTCACGCCGGCCTGTCTCTGCCTCAAGTATTCTCCCTGGGGTGAGTGGCTGGCAGGGTGGGCAATCACTCACGCGGCCGCTTATTAATACAAAAACCAGGAAATTCAACACCAAGAGAAGGTAATACCCTCAAGAAAAAAGAAACAGTACACTAGAGGAATCTATCCCTGAACACCAAACACCATGGGGAAACAACGCAGATTCCCAGTTCGAAGAACAGATGAAGGAATCAACCCTGAAGACTCAAAAAAGAATACAGATGTGCATGATCTCTCTGACAATGAATTTAGAGAAGAAATTGGTAGGATGCTTAAGGAGCTCAACGAAAAAATGGAGCAGATGTCCAATAAAATACAGGAGAACATAAATGAAGCAGTTGAAAGGGCAGTCAATAAATTACGGGAGGAAATGAGAGCAGAAATGAGAACCATGCAAATAGAAATATCATCGCTTAAAAACTCAGTAGGTGAAATGAAAAACACAATAGTGGCTCTCAATAGTAGGATGACAGCAGCGGAAGAGAGAATCAGTGAGACTGAAGATGAGCTGCAGAAAGCACTCAGAGAACTACATAAGATGGAAAAAGACCGGAAAATGGATCAGCAATGGAACAGAGAACAATGGGATGAAGCCAGGCAGAACAACATAAGAATTATTGGAGTCCCAGAAGAACAGGAAAGTAATCCCAAGGAAATTAAAACAGTTAAAAACATCCTGGCTGAAAAGTTCCCCGAGTTAAAGGATGAAGGCATCCAGATCCAAGAAGCCCGACGCGTACCAGCAAGAAGAGACCCCAATAGAAAGACCCCAAGAAACATCCTAGTCAAAGTAATGGATGCCATAGACAGAGACATAATTCTTCAGGCAGCAAGATCAAAGAAGGAAATTGTGTACAAAGGAGCATCCATTTGACTTTCAGCAGACTTCTCAGAAGACACCCTCCAAGCCCGAAGGCAGTGGTGGGATATAGTAAAAAAACTTAATGAAATGAATGCCTCAGCAAGAATTCTTTATCCAGCTAAACTCTCACTCAGATTTGAAGGACAGATATACCACTCAGATTTGAAGGACAGATATACAACTTCTTGGATAAACAACAGCTTAGGAACTTTGTAAAATCAAAACCAACCTTAAAAAGGACTGAAAGATCTACTATAAGATGAGACATAACCCAAAAGAACAACCAATCTATACAGAAAGATGGCACAAAATACCATGACAATAATCTCTCTCAATGTCAATGGTCTAAATGCACCAGTTAAGAGACACAGAGTGGCAAAATGGATCAAAAAAATTGAATCCGACATTCTGCTGCCTTCAAGAAACACACCTGAACAATCGGAGCAAAGACAGGCTCAAAATAAAAGGCTGGAAAACAATCCTTCACTCAAACAACCCATCCAAAAGGGCTGGGGTAGCCATACTGGTATCCGACAACATAGACTTCAGGCTAAAGAAGGTCAGAAGGGGCAATGAAGGTCACTTCTTAATAGTCAAGGGATGCACATATCAGGAAGAAATCACGCTATTAAACATATATGCACCCAACGAGGGGCCAGCAAAATACCTAAAACAACTACTAATAGACTTAAAAGAAGACATTGACAGCAACACAATTGTAGTTGGAGACTTCAACACTGCTCTATCAACCCTGGATAGATCAACAAGATTGAAACTTACCAAGGAAATACTGGCCCTAAAAGAAGAGATGGAAAAGAGGGCTGGTAGACATATACAGGGCATTTCATCCCCAAAAAGCTGAATACACTTTCTTCTCCAGTGCACATGGAACATACTCCAAAATAGATCACATGCTGAGCCATAAATCATACCTCCATAAAATCAAGAAGATAGAAATTGTGCCAACTATTTTTTCAGACCATGATGCACTGAAAATAGAAGTTAATTGTACACAAAAACGGAGACCAATACCAAGTACCTGGAAACTAAACAGCGCTCACTGCTGAACAACCAGCAAGTCATAAAAGAAATCAAAGAGAAAATCCAAAGATTCCTGGAAACAAATGAGACTGAAGACACGAATTACCAGAACTTGTGGGATACAGCAAAAGCAGTGTTAAGAGGCAAGTTCATAGCTCTTCAAGCATTCATCAGAAAAGAAGAAAAGGCCATCACAAACAGTCTGACCTCACAACTTAAGATCTTAGAGAGTGATCAACAAAAGGAGCCCAACCCAAGCAGAAAGAAAGAAATAATAAAACTTAGAGCAGAAATCAATGAGATGGAATGTCAAAAAACAATCCAGAAGATCAACGAAACCAAAAGCTGGTTCTTTGAAAAAATAAACAAGATTGACAAACCACTTGCAAGACTTGTAAGAAAAGGAAAAGAGAGAACCCAAATAAATAGAATCAGAAATGAAAACGGGGACATCACAACAGAAACCACAGAAATTCAAAAGATCATCAGAGATTACTATGAGAGCCTGTATGCCACGAAACAAGAGAACCTAGTAGAAATGGACAAATTCCTGAATTCCTATAGCCTCCCAAGTCTGCAACAAGAAGATTTGGAATACCTCAACAAACCTATCTCCATCGAGGAGATAGAATTGGTAATCAAAAAGTCTCCCCAAACACAAAAGCCCAGGTCCAGATGGATTCACCAGTGAATTCTACAAAACCTTTAAAGAGGACCTACTCCCAATTCTTTTTAAGCTCTTCTGGCAAATTGAAGAAACAGAAACACTCCCAAATAGCTTTTACGAGGCACATATCACCCTGATACCCAAAGCAGACAGAGATGTCACAAAAAAAGGAAAACTACAGACCAATCTCCCTGATGAATACAGATGCTAAGATCTTCAACAAAATACTAGCAAATAGAATCCAAAGAGTCATCAAAAGATTATACACCATGACCAAGTGGGATTCATCCCAGGAATGCAAGGATGGTTCAACATCCGCAAGTCAATCAACATAATACATCATATCAACAAAAAGAAAAATAAAAACCATATGATCATATCAATAGATGCAGAGAAGGCATTTGACAAGATTCAACACCCGTTCATGATAAAAGCTCTCTGTAAAATGGGGATTGAAGGAACCTTCCTCAAGATAATCCAGGCCATCTACTACAAGCCCACAGCGAGCATCATTCTCAATGGGGGAAAAACTGAAAGCCTTCCCCTTAAGATCAGGGACAAGACAAGGCTGCCCACTCTCACCACTTCTATTCAATATAGTATTGGAAGTACTTGCCATAGCAATCAGGGAAGAAAAAAGACATTAAGGGCATCCGGATAGGAAGGGAAGAAGCCAAGTTGTCACTATTTGCAGATGACATGATATTATACCTGGAAAACCTGAAACTCTCTACCAAGAGGCTCCTAGAAATAATACATTCCTATAGTAGAGTGGCAGGGTACAAAATCAATACCCAAAAGTCAATGGCCTTCCTATATGCAAACAGTGAAAGAGAAAAAAGGGACATTAAAGAAACTATCCCATTCACAATTGCGCCACAGAAAATCAAATACCTAGGAATCAGTTTGACAAAGAATGTAAAGGATCTCTACAAAGAAAACTACAAAACGTTACTTCAGGAAATAAAAGAAGACCTGAGGAAATGGAGACACATTCCTTGCTCATGGATTGGAAGGATTAACATTATCAAAATGGTAATACTCCCTAGAGCTTTATACAGATTCAATGCGGTCCCTATAAAGATACCCATGATGTTCTTCAAAGAAATTGAACAAACACTCCTGAAATTTGTATGGAATAATAAATACCCACGAATAGCTAAAGCAATCCTTGGGAAAAAGAAGATGGGAAGTATCACTTTCCCCAACCTCAAGCTCTACTACAGAGCAGTTGTAATTAAGACAGTGTGGTATTGGTATAGAGACAGACCCGTAGACCTATGGAATAGAACTGAATATCCTGAAACACACTCTCAAACATACAACCACTTAATCTTCGATAAAGGAGCAAAAAATATTATGTGGAGCAAAGAAAGCCTCTTCAACAAATGGTGCTGGGAAAACTGGGCAGCTACGTGTAAGAAATGAACTTAGGCCTCCTTTTAACGCCATGCACAAAAATCAGATCAAAATGGATTGTAGATCTCAACATCAGACATGAATCTATAAGGTACATTGAAGAAAACATAGGAGAAATGCTCTATGACATCAAAACGAAAAGTATCTTTAAAGACGACACACCACTGACCAAGCAAATGGAAGCAAAGATAAACAAATGGGATTATATAAAATTGAAAAGCTTCTGCACCTAAAAAGAAACGGTGACCAAGATACAAAGACAATCCACAGAGTGGGAAAGGATATTCACCCAATACCCATCTGACAAGGGGTTAATATCCAGGATATATCAGGCACTGGTAGCCCTTCACAAGAAAAAAACAGCCAACCCCATCAAAAAATGGGGAGAAGAAATGAACAGAAGCTTCCAAAAAAGAAGAAATTCGAATGGCCAAAAGGCATATGAAAAAGTGCTCTTCATCTTTAATCATCAGGGGAGATGCAAATCAAAACAACAATGAGGTACCATCTCACACCACAGAAACTGGCACACATCCAAAACAGCAAGAACAACTGGTGCTGGCTTGGATGTGGGGAAAAAAGGGACTCTCATCCACTGTTGGTGGGAGTGCCGGCTGGTCCAGCCCTTTTGGAAAACAATATGGGCATTCCTCCGAAAACTAGATATTGAGCTCCCATTTGATCCAGCAATAGCACTCCTGGGAATATACCCGAGAGACCGGAAAATGCATAGCAGAAACACTATCTGTACTTCTTTATTCATCTCTGCGCTATTCACTATAGCTAGAATCTGGAAACAACCTAAATGCCCGAGAACAGAGGACTGGCTAAAGAAACTGTGGTTCATCTACACTATGGAATACTATGCAGCTGTCAGAAAAGATGAAATTATGAAATTTACCTGCAAATGGATGGACATGGAGACTATCATGCTGAGTGAAATTAGTCAGAAGGAAAAGGACAGATATAGAATGACTGCATTCATTAATACGACATAAATAGATACCAGTGTTTTACTAAATGTGGGAAATGGTAATGGCAGATTAAAACTCACCATTGAATTTACACAAAGAGACTTAAGTGATAAACTCTAAATATCTGCAGGGCTAGCCACAATGTGTAAAATAAGAGGGAGAGAGATGCAGAGACAGAGAGAGAGAGAGAGAGAGAGAGAGAGGAAACAGCGCTACCTACTGTTGAGGCAGCCTGGGAGTGGTGTGGGAGGGGGTGGGGTACATTGGTGGTGGAAATGGGGCACTGGTGGAGGGATGGGTGCTGGAATACTGTATTACCAAGAACCAATTGTGAACACCTTTGTAATTGTATGTCTCACGGTGGTATAATAAAAAATTAAAAAAAATAGGTCACCCTTGACCCCAGAGTATAAAGAGAACAGAGAAGGAAATTGAGGGCAGGCAAAGAGACAGACAGGAAGCAGCGGGGCAGGGATGGAGGGATGAGGTACACAGGCGGTGTAAGGAGTGGTACAGCTGAATGTCCAAGCCATAGGCCCAACACTGACCTCAAGAGACCCAAACTACAACTGAACTTGGAAAGGTGGCTGTCAACATGCAGGTTGGGGGCTTAGAGGGAGGGTGGGCAGAAGGTGGGCAGACCTGTGAACACTGGAGTGATCAGTGCTGGAATACAGACTAAAAACTCAACTGTTTTGTTTTGTACTATGGCCGGAGTCATAGTACAGCAGGGAGGATGTTTGCCTTGCATGCAGCCAACCTGGACTCGATCCCCAGCATCCCATATGGTCCCCTGGGCACTGCCTGGAGTAACCCCTAAGCATTGTCGGTTTGACCTCACTCTCCCACCCCCAAATACTCAACTATGGAGGCTGGAAAGTTAGTGCAGCAGGGAAGGCTTTTGCCTTGCATGTGGTTAACCCAGATTCAATTCCTGGCACCCCAGATGATCCCTCTGAGCACTGAATGCAGAGCCAGTAGTAAGTCCTGGGCAGTGCTGAGTGTGGCCAATACCAAAAAAAAAGAAAACAAACAAACAAAAAAAGAACAATAAAACTAAACTACAAATAACTTTGCAAACCATGGTCTTTAATAAAATTATATATAATATGGGGCCGGAGCGATAGCCCAGCGGGTAGGGCGTTTGCCTTGCACGCAGCCGGCCTTGCTTGGCCCAGGTTCGATTCCCGGCATCCCATATGGTCCCCTGAGCCCCGCCAGGAGTAATTCCTGAGTTCAGAGCCAGGAGTAACTCCTGAGTTCAGAGCCAGGAGTAAACCCTGAGCGTCGCGGGTGTGACCCAAAAAACAAAAACAAACAAAAAAATTATATATAATATGTATATGTTTTAGAAAACCAACAAGAGGAAAACAGATTTCTGTTTACCAAAAATAAAGGGGGAAGGGGATAAACTACTGTAGAGCAGCTGCCTTGAACAGAGCTGGTCAGCAATAAAACACATTTCAGAAATGATGCTCCTGTGATGTCAAAGACGTGCCTTATTCTTGGCAGTCTTGCAACTCATTTGTTCTAGGAGAAAGTTTGTCCCAAGTACTTGCAGCTATGGGAGGTCCCTGATCCAAAGCTAAGGGCCCTGGTCTCCTGACTTCAACTTACCAGCGACCGAAAGGACCTTGGAATCAGGCATCCAGGTCTCTAAGTATAAATCGATTTGATTTTGCTTTGGGGGCCACGCCCAGCAGTGCTCAGACCAGGTAGTACCAGGGATTGAACCCAGTCTCCTGTAGGCAAAACATGCACTTTGACCCTGTCAACTATTTCTCCAGCTCCAAACGTTATTTGTATATCTTGCTAAAGAAAAACATGTTTCTGAAATTCTGCAATGTGGGGGGGGGCGCAGGGCAGGGCACTGGCGAGAGCTTAAAGAGCTGAGTGCAGGCTTGGCATGCCGAAGGCCCAGATTCAACATCTGGTCCCATGTGGTCCCAAGCACTGACGGAAGAAGGCCTGAGCACTGTGGGTAAACAAAACAAACAAAAGAACCCGTCTTGATTACAAGGACATACCTAGCAAGCATTCTACTGATTTCAAGTTAAAACAGGATCTCCTTTGATGAGCGTGTTTCTTCCGAGGTTGATTGTGGCCAACTACTGACACTTAGCAGTTCTCTCAGGACACTGCGGGAGAGAAAGTCCAGCACATGGATCGTAACTGGGTCTCCATTCCAGCACGTGAATCGTAACTGGGTCAGTTCCACCCTAATGGAGAGGTCACAGAAGGCTAATCTGCTTCAGTGGCCTCTTTTTCAACTTCCAAGCACAGGACTAGGGGGTGGAGTCTAGTTGGGAACTAGCAGAAGTGAGGAAGAGAAATGCCAACTTCAGTTCCTGCCAATTCTACCCCATGTTCTGAAGGCCCAAGGGCTTACCCTGGTGTCAGAGTCCAAGAACCGTTCCTGAAATATTAATGGTAACATACTGGGGGTGGGGTGGGCCACATCCACCAACACTTGAGCTCTACTCCTTGACTCTGGGCTCAAGGATCACTCCCAACAGTGCTTAGCAGACCATGCGGTACCAGAATCAACCAAGTCCCCTGCATGCAAAATCTTTGTTGAGTCTACTGAGCTAGCAGCACCTCAGGTCCACTTTCATTTCTTTTAAACTCAGTTAAGCCATAGATTTGTACAATTAAAAGTTATCCCTAGGGAAAAAACTTCCACCTGACAAACTATATATCCCCCAACTTCTTAATGGCAAAGAGCTTACTTAGCTCACAGTAACACCGTCAATTCCACGGCTCACTCGCCACAGTAATTAATGTCCTGGTTTTCTGGGACACAGGACTTCTGGGCCTGCTGCTGATGGAGAGGTATTTAACTATGAAAGGAATCTGTAATATTCAAAGGTAGCAAATTGTCTCAGGACTTACATGAGTGACATGCTTTAGAATTCCTGTTACTTGCACCGTAAAAAATCTGCACCATGATTTTTTCATGGCATGCCCTACTGCTGAAACACATTCCTCTCTTTAGGAACTCCACTGCTGCTTGACAGAGAAGCCGGCCTAGATTTTTCAAAGCACTGCACACCCTCAAGCAAAGGAACCAGCACCCAAGAATAGAAGAAAACAACTCTAGGTCTATCATAGTTCTGAAACCATCAACATTCAAAGGAAACCTCCCAAAATCTGGACAGTCTTAGATATACAATCACAATGTCACTCTTACCTCAAATCAAAAGGTATTCTAGCCCGATCATTTTTCAAAAAGAAACACTTCAAATACACAAAGGGCTAGATTTTTTAACCTGGAGGGCTAGAGCCCCATGTTGTCTGGTGACATGTGAACCAACATCACACTTAGGAAGTGTTGGTAGCATGCAGCAGGGGTCAGATGGCGGAGTTACAATATGCTAGCTCAGGGATCAGATGGCAGAGTCACAGTATACTGGCACAGGGGTAAGATGGTGGAGTTACAGTATCCTGTTCCAGAGGTCAGATGGCGGAGTCACAGTATGCAGACTCAGGGGTCAGATGGCGGAGTCACAGTATGCAGACTCAGGGGTCAGATGGCGGAGTCACAGTATCCTCTTCCAGAGGTCAGATGGCAGAGTCAAATGTATGCTGGCTCAGGGGTCAGATGGCAGAGTCGCAGTATACTGGCTCAGGGTCGGATGGCGGAGTCACAGTATACTGGCTCAGGGGTCAGATGGTGAAGTCACAGTATGCTGGCTCAGGGGTCAGATGGTGAAGTCACAATATGCTGGCTCAGGGGTCAGATGGAATCACAGTATGCTGGCTCAGGGGTCAGATGGCGGAGTCACAGTATGCTGGCTCAGGGGTCAGATGGCGGAGTCACAGTATGCTGGCTCAGGGGTCAGATGGCGGAGTCACAGTATGCTGGTTCAAGGGTCAGATGGCAGAGTCAGTATGCTGGCTCAGGGGTCAGATGACAGCCACAGAATGCTGGCTCAGGGGTCAGATGGTGGAGTCACAGTATGTTGGCTCAGGGGTAAGATGGTGGAGTTACAGTATCCTGACTCAGGGGTCAGATGGTGGAATCAGAGTATGACTCAGGGGTCAGAGGACGGAGTCACAGTATACTGGCTCAGGGGTCAGATGGTGGAGTCACAGTATGCTGACTCAAGGGTCAGATGGTGGAGTCACAGTATGTTGGCTCAGGGGGTCAGATGGCAGAGTCGCACTATGCTGGCTCAGGGGTCAGATGGTGGAGTCACAGTATGCTGACTCGGGTCAGATGGCGGAGTCTTAGTATACTGGCTCGGGTCAGATGGTCAGGGGTCAGATGGTGAAGTCGCAGTATGCTGGCTCAGGGGTTGTTGCAGGTGGACCCCACGGGTGACTTATGTGAGGCCGGAAGGGGAAAGAGATGGGCGCTTTCTCCCCAGCCGCCTCTGCCACCCGGGATCTGCTGGGCAGGCTTAGGACTGATAAAGTCTGCGATGAGCCCCTGCATGGTGTGGGCCTGAGCCCCACCAGCCCCTACGAGGTGGCCGTCAAGCCACACCTGATGCCCGCTTGATCTCTAGGCGTGGGACTTGATCCCCACCACCCGAGGTTTCTCGGGGAGGCACGGACTCAGGCTAGAGCGAGGAATTGCTCTTTGCAGGAAAGGAAAGTCAGTCCTAGGCCTGACTCAGGGCTGCCTTAGGGTTCTTGTTTTCTCGCAGAAAAAGAATTTTCAGGAGTCGACGAGCAGTGAAGTAAAATAAATTTTATTGAGGAGGTTTTTGGAAAGGGAAGGAGGAGGAAAGGTAAAGAGAGAGAGAGAGAGAGAGAGAGAGAGAGAGTAGCGCTCAAAGGGAGAAGCAGGGCTACTCCAAAGACAGAGAGCGAGTAAGAAAGAGTACACATCTCAAGACGGGGAGATGCGGGCAACACATGTGCTTAGGCACCACATGTGCTTCGGTCACATGGGCTCAGGCAGCATGTGCGCGCAGGCAACATGTGTGCCCAGGCAGCATGTGCGCCGCTGTCCTTTGTTTACGACGGCTTTTATAGATTTATCCCCAAGTTACTCCCATATGGGGCTTTAACCTCTGTTGCTAGGGCCCTGTTGCCAAGGGGAGTAGACTTTGGGAGTGGTCTTCTTTGACTGGAATGTTTTTGGAGTCTTCTGTGAGCTGGGTGCTGGGCGGGAAGGCTGATTTATCTTCCTTAGGAGGGTTAGTTATCTAAAGCCTTTAGAAGGGTCAGTGGCCTATGGGCTTCACACATTCCCTTTTGGCCTTCCCTCCCCAGAATTTATTGTTGATAATGGTCTTGTCAAGTTTGCTTTTGGCTTTCAATCAGGTGTGGCTCTGGATCTCTTCTTCAGGGATTTTATTGCCATGTGGCGCCCCCGTCTGCCTGCCTACAACAGGGTCAGATGGCGGAGTCACAGTATACTGGCTCAGGGGTCAGTTGGTGGAGTCACAGTATGCTGGCTCAGGGGTCAGATGGCGGAGTCGCAATATGCTGGCTCAGGGCTCAGGGATCAGATGGTAGAGTCACAGTATGCTTACTCAGGGGTCAGATGGTGGAGTCACAGTATGCTGACCGGGTCAGATGGCAGAGTCACAGTATACTGGCTCAGGGGTCAGATGGCAGAGTCACAGTATACTGGTTCAGGGGTCAGTTGGTGGAGTCACAGGATGCTGGCTCAGGGGTCAAATGGCAGAGTCGCAATATTCTGGCTCAGGGGTCAGATGGTGGAGTCACAGTATGTTGCCTCGGGTCAGATGGCGGAGTTGCAATATGCTGGCTCAGGGCTCAGATGGTGAAGTCACAGTATGCTGGCTCAGGGGTCAGATGGCGGAGTCACAGTATGCTGGCTCAGGGGTCAGATGGCGGAGTCACAGTATGCTGGCTCACGGGTCAGATGACGGAGTCAAGTATGCTGGCTCAGGGGTCAGATGATGGAGTCGAAAGTATGCTGGCTCAGGGGTCAGATGGCAGAGTCACAGTATGCTGGTTCAGGGGTCAGATGGCAGAGTCAGTATGCTGGCTAAGGGGTCAGATGGCCGAGTCACAGTATGCTGGCTCAGTAGTCACAGTATGCTGGTTCAGGGGTCAGAGGGCAGAGTCACAGTATGCTGGCTCAGGGGTCAGATGGATAGCGGAGTCTAGTATGCTGGCTCGGGTCAGATGGCGGAGTTACGATATGCTGGCTCAGGAAGTCACAGTATGCTGGTTCAGGGTCAGATGACGGAGTCACAGTATGCTGGCTCAGGGGCCAGATGGCGGAGTCACAGTATGCTGGCTCAGGGGTCAGATGGCAGAGTCACAGTATGCTGGTCAGGGGTCAGATGGCAGAGTCACAGTATGCTGGTCAGGGGTCAGATGGCGGAGTCACAGTATGCTGGCTCAGGGGTCAGATGGCAGGAGTATGCTGGCTCAGGGGTCAGATGGTGAAGTCACAGTATGCTGGCTCAGGGGTCAGATGGTGAAGTCACAGTATGCTGGTTCAGGGGTCAGATGGCAGAGTCACAGTATGTTGGCTCAGGGGTCAGATGGATAGCGGAGTCACAGTATGCTGGCTCGGGTCATATGGCGGAGTTATAATATGCTGGCTCAGGAGTCACAGTATGCTGGTTCAGGAGTCAGATAGCAGAGTCACAGTATGCTGGTTCAGGGGTCAGATGGCGGAGTCACAGTATGCTGGCTCAGGGGTCAGATGGCAGAGTCAGTATGCTGGTTCAGGGGTCAGATGACGGAGTCACAGTATTTTGGCTCAGGGGTCAGATGGCGGAGTCACAGTATGCTGGCTCAGGAGTCACAGTATGCTGGTTCAGGGGTCAGATGGCAGAGTCACAGTATGTTGGCTCAGGGGTCAGATGGATAGCGGAGTCACAGTATGCTGGCTCGGGTCAGATGGCGGATTTACAATATGCTGGTTCAGGAATCACAGTATGCTGGTTCAGGTGTTGGATAGCAGTCACAGTATGCTGGCTCAGGGGTCAGATGGCAGAGTTATAGTATGCTGGGTCAGATGGCAGAGAGCTGAAGTATGCTGGCTCTGACATCACCACAGGTTCCAGCTACAATTCTGCCACCATCACCTGCCCAGTGCGTGTCACTAAATGCTTCTCAACCTATTCCGAAGAAAGGATACTGGTGTGCTATAAGAATAAAGAAAATGCACATTAACTATGTAGCAAACATCCCAGAACTTAAGTACTCAAAACACAAACATTCCATTAATGGGCTGAATGGTCTTATTTCTTTCCATAAACAAGCTTCTTGTGAGAAAGAACCTCAACTTACTGCACACAGTATTTCTTCCTTTCACATCAGTATACCACAGTAATCTTTGAGAAATTCCCAGAAATTCAAAAGTAAATGCAAATTAGCTATTTACATTGTACTTTAGATCAGTTTACTGGGATGTGGGCAAAGTGCTTTTTGTTTCAATCTGTTTCATAACATTAACATGACATCCAGAACATATATATGCATTATGTGAGGTTTTTTTTGTCTGGGGACCACACCTGGCTATGCTCTTAGTGATGCTCAAGGATCATTACTGATGGGGCTCAGGGGTCCGTATGGGGTACAGAGGGTGTCGCAGGCTAATGAGGGTAAGAGGCGGAGTCTGTATCTCCTCAGCATTCAAGACCAGGACCTGAGCAACATGTAAATAAAACACATACCCACTTCATTATCAACTTTCCGGTTGTGAACTCAGCAATCTGGACCTCTAGGTTAATTCCAAATTTTAGCTACTGTAGTGGGTACTGCAATGAATAATGGTGTACACACGTCCTTTTGTGTAGATGTTTTCCTGTCCTGGGGGGAAAATACACAAAAGTGCAATTGCTAGGTCATAGGGGAGCTCATTTTGAGAGCCCGCCATACTGTTTCACATGGGGCTGAACCAGACATTCCCACCAGTGTGGGTAAGAGTCCTCTTCCATCATATCCCCATCAACACAGTTGCCATTATTTTTGCTATGTGCCATTCTCACTGGTGTGAGAAAGTATCTCACTGTCGTATTTAGATTTCAAGTGATGGTATTTTTCATGTATTTCTCACAAGTCCCTGTCCATTTCCTCTTTCCCATTTTTAGCTTGGTTCTTGGGACTATTTTGTCCTTTTGTGTCTACGTTATATATCCTGGATTATCAACTGCTGAATGGATCATGAAGATGTGTATATATACACAATGGAATACAATGCATCTGTAAGGAATGATGAAACATGCAATTTGTCACGAGTGGAAATGGAGGATATGTTAAATGAAGCCAGTAGATGAAGAAGACAGAACAGTATCGCTTGTAAGTGGTACTTAGAGTAACTGCATGAGGAAACACAATGGGTTAAAGGGGGATGCCTAGATCTCCCTTGGCCCCAAGTACAGAGAGAAGGAAGAGCGAAGGGGAGGAGATGAAGACGTGGATGAGAAGTAATGGGGACAGAGGTCAAAGGGATTCATGTACATTGGTGTGTTAAGGAATGAGAGAGGTACATATCCAAACCAGAGTCAACACTGAAATCGCGAGTCCCAAAATATACTAAACTAAAAAGTGCCTGTCAAGATGGTGGATGGGCTGGAGCTGGGGTGGGAGTAGGAGGGGACCAGGGAACACTGATGAAAGAAAACTGACCAATACTGGGTGACATGATGTTCAGTGATGATGTAACACTGTATGTTGAAAACCCAACTACGTATAACTTTGTAACTCATGATGCTTTACTATCATTTGTCTTCCCATTGTACATCATTTGCGCCAGTGGGCGCCTATAACGCCTCCATTTGTTGGGAACGAGGTCCATTATTGTTACTGTTTTTGGCATATCGGATACACCATGGGGAGCTTGTCAGGCTCTGCCGTGGCTCTGGGTTCACCCCAGGCGGCCAGTCTTTTTAAAAAACCTTAATCTCATTCCACTAGGTGGCAGTGAACCTCTTACAATGTGGTGCCCAATGGTTAGTCTAGGACTAGTTTACCTGGCCAATCTTGGGAAACCATTGAATAATAAACCACTTCAATTACACAATGCCTCTGGCAATGGACACTAGGCACTACCCATTTTACTTTTTAATAAGATGGGCTTTATTCCCTCCTAAATGTTTTACATGTTGTCAATAACTGTACTACCATTTCTCAGAATTCCATTGAACACACAGCAGAAAATGCCCTCCTCAATTGAAAAAATCTGGGGCTAACAATCAGAAGACCGCCAAAGAGCTTGATTCCTCAGATGGGGTGCAGGTGGAACTCTGGCAGGACATGGTTAAAGTCTCGGGAAAATTTCCACTTGGGTGGAAGAGAAAAAGGTATGAAAGCACCAAAATATGTACACTTTTAAATGGCAACTCTAAGAACCATCTTTAGGCAATGGTATATTAATTCACCAATTATGCAGGTGGTATATGAGGTTTTTCACTCACCAAAGTCAGTATGTTGTACAATTTCCTAGAGCCAAACTTCTACAGTTGGAACGTGACCTCATCTCTCATGAGAAGATGAGAAGTGAAACAACTTCTGCCTCACTTATTTGCGTAGTTATTTCTGACACTGACTCTGGTTTATTTTTTTTATTAAATCCATTCACAGCACCTATGTTTTCCCCAAGCAGGAGACACTGTAGGGTTAATAACACTGGTGCTGATGGGTGGGGGGCCTTAGTCTCTGCCACAGTGCTGGGGCTAGAAGGGGGATATGGCATCGGGCAGGCAACCCAGGGGGCCCACACACGCCAGGCCTGGCCTCCACCACCTGAGCTATGTCTCTGGCTCCTCCGGGATAATGCTGCCACTAACAAATGAGTCTTTAAATAAGGGCTCTGGTTTTTGCAGTATTCCTGAGATGATGTTTTTAAAGAGCTCTGCTTAAAAAAATGAAATCTAATGTTTTCACAAAAAGCCAAGGTTCTGTAATGCAACTTTCCTCTTTTATACTTTACACTTAAGCATCTTTATTTTAAATCCTTTAGCTTCCAAACTAAAAAAATATTGACATTTTCGTTTTGTTTGAGGCCCATACCTGCTGATGCCTGGAGGACCATATGCAGAGCATGTGCTCACCTGACCTTGTACCATAACTGTTGAGACCAGTGGGGATAGTGCACACAGTAATCACGATCACGATCTTCCCGTTGATCATCTATTTGCTAGAGCGGGCACCAGTAATATCTCCATATGTCCTGTCTCATGCCAGTAGAGCCAGGGGCATCGGCTTGCTACAGGAACATAAAGAGCCTCAAACCATTATATTAGGTCATGGGAATGACCTAATATAATTGTTACTGGAATTTGGCATATCACATACAACATGAGAAGCTTGCCAGGCTTGTCGAGCGGGAGGCAAACTCTTTTAAACACCTCCAAATAAAGCATTTATTGATGAACCGTGCGGCCGCTTGAGGGGCTGTGATGGGCTGGTCTGCTGGGTGGAGTTCTGACGAGGAGGGAAGTCCAGAAGTGGAAAATGGCGGCGCCCGTGGAGTGAGGAGCGGTGGTCTGGCTTGTTGTGAGGCTCTGCCAAGGTGGTGGGCCAGGGCTAGAACCCGCCATGCCTCCTGACTGCCTCATGAACGGCTGTGCACAGGGAGAGCAAGGAACAGCTCTGCCCCATGTGTGAGAGTCTCTGGACCAGCATACCTGGGCCGGATTGAGGAAAAAACACACAGTAATAGCAGTCCAAAAACTAATTTAAGAAGAAACGGAGTAAGGATTTAAGGAAAAAGAACTGGGTTGTATTACATTTAAAATACCATAAAGCATTGTGCTAAGATCTACACAACCAAACCGTGATGAAAATAATTTTTTGCTCCTGTCAAAAACCACTCATTTTCAGCACTGGAGAGGTAATTCAGGGCAGGGTTCCCAAAATCCTTGGGAGTGACCCAGAAAACAGAGACAAGAGCAGCACCTGAGCACTGCTGCACGGGTCATTCTAAATAAAACAAACCAGAGAAAAATAAAGGTGGTATTATTCCATGGACAAGATGCCAAGAAGCTGCTTCTCAAACATGTTCTTACCTTAGAAACTAGAGAATATTTAAGACCACACTTCATTACATCACAACATTGTTTATTATGTGAAGTTTTTTACAATACAAACAAAAAAAATACAGAAATGCAATATATGAATACAGCTAAATGCAGAACGGTGACGTTTTTCTTTTTTGAGAGCCATGATTCCCATTTCTAGTAAAATAAGGAGACTGCACATAGGTAGAAACAGGTTGGTCATTAGCTTCACAATTTTGCCTAGAAAGGATCTATAAATGCATTTTCCCCGCTACTTACATAAAGTGTAAAAAAGGGAATTAAAAGAAAGTTTCCTTGTTGGTTCCTACCATATGAAGGATGCTATATTCTATTTTAGCAGGGCCAATATACGGAAAATACCTAAATTAAATGTTATTACAAAAATGAAGCAGTAATGAGATTCTGGCTAAAGAGGGCACTAAATGAGAATAATATATATTTAAAGAATCCAAAACAAACAAACAACAACAAAAAAAAGTTGTTATAAAAAAGCTCTAGGTGCATTGTAAGCATATAGGTTTTTTTTTCCATGTGTATCTTTAACAATGGAAGTGTCAAAAAATAGGGTCAACTGTGTTAGACTAAATTACATTATTGTATATGCTGCATTGAATGGAACCTTTGTATTATAATTATCATAGAGAAGCATAGTTTGCATCATAATATGGCAATTTATCCTCAATAAAAACCTTTCAGAGTCCTTTAATTTTGTAATATCCTGTAAACAATCATACCACCAGAACATTATTGTACAACAGTAAAATGTTTTCTTGCATTAAATTGAAGACATCTGCTTAAAAAAAAGGTAGGAAAGGTACTTAGAGCTGTTAGTTTCTAAGTACACAACACCCTAGACAATTCAAGGCATCTTAATTTTCATCAAGAACAAAAAAAAAAAATTAAGAATTTTTGTCATGCTGTTAAATCCATCATTATGGATAAAACTGGTGCAAATTGGTCAAAACGGATCCAACAAACACTGATGTCCAAGCTGGCATATTGGCAACTAATACATAACTGGTGGTCAATAGAGGGCTTAAAAGATCTTCCCTTTCTTCTTGTTCTTTTCCAAGGTTCTGAGTGATAAAAAGAAAAGTAACCAAAATAAGCATTATAAACATTACAGACAACATGACAGTAAGAGCTAAACAAATTACAACTGTATTGAATTTTCAAACACTATTCTTTCATTTTAAAAAAGCAGCCCATATGGGCCACAGAGAGAGGGTAAAGTGCTTGCCTTCCACTGAGCAACCCAGGTTCAATCCCGAGTACCACACACACCCAGTTTCTAGTCCCTGAACAAGGTCAGAGGCTGAGCATAGAGCGCTTCTGGGTGTAGCCAAACAAATCAAAATACCAAAAACAAACAAAAACAAACCTGGCTACTTAAACATATTCAGACATGGACATCTCACAACCACTGCTTTCTAAGTTCATTTATTGGCCCAGCTTTAGACTCATGATCAAATCTTGGAAGATATTAACTAGGTGCAAAAATTCCTGAAATACTGGTCTCCCAGCTCTTGGGCCCTGGAGTAGGGCAGGCCAAGACCCCACTCCGTTGAAGCCCCCAGATCGAAGCCACACTCACCCCCACAGCTGCAGCCACACCAATGGCCTGACTCCACTGCCTCATGACTGAGTTACACAGAGATAACAAACTGCCAAAAAATTATTTTCTTTATTTTGCTTTCTGGGTTACCCCTGGCAATGCTCAGGGGTTGTTATTCCTGGATCTGCACTCAGGAATTACTCCTGGCGGTGTTTGGGGGACCATATGGAATGCTGGGGATCGAACCCAGGTTGGCAGCATGCAAAGCAAATGCCCTACCCACTGGACTATACTCCAGCTCCCACTGCCGAAAATTCTAGGCTGGTCTTCAGGCTGAGAACTGGGGTCATCAGGGGTAGAAGCCTACCCACACAGCACCCTGTACTGGAAGCCCCAGCAGTCACCCCCAGCTCCTGTAAGCTCATTGCCCAGTTCAGTCATCTGGAACTTCTGGAGCACCAGGTGCACTCACGGTTGTCCTGCAACATCTCTAAACTCTACAATATTCACAACCTAGTCAGAGCACACTAAATTAGATGGGAAAGTAACACAGAAGTCAAATAAGCCCAATAAACAATAACAAAGAAGGCTCAGCTAGCAATGAACAGCTTTGTAAACTGCAGGCAAGGACTGAAATGTCCCCCTGGTGAGAAATAACTATTTCTATAAATTTTCTTTTACTAAAGTTTTTGATAATTGCATTAGCCACTTAGTTTAACAAGCAATATAATGTGCCTGCTAAGGGCACAGTTTTGAAGGATATTTGGGAAAACGGAAATAATGGTGGAGAAAAGGTCACACTGGTGGTGAGATTGGTGCTGGAATACTGAATGCCTGTAAGACATGCATCATGAATAACTCTGTAAATTGTTGTGTTTAACTAAAGGGGAAAATCTAAATAAAATTTAAAACAATTTGACCCAGAAAAAAAAGAAGTGAATTTAGTCCATCCAGTGCTTGCTTAAATATTTGACAAAATTCCAGAATATGCAGTAAAAAATGTCAAAACCCCATTTTTAAATATACAAGAAAAAGTCTTCCCAAATAAAACAGTATAATTAAGAAAGATCAACTGTGATGAAATAGTGTCTTTTTTTCTCCTTTTGCCATTTGTAATTGGTTACTTATCTGCTTTTTCAAAAATATATTCTTAGGGAAAGTTAATGAAGGGATATTGAGCAAATGACTAATCTATCAAGCTTATAGAATATTTACTTTCAGTTTTACTTCACTGTACCACTGTTTTCCGTTCATCATCGATTTGCTCGAGCAGGCACCAGTAATGTCTCCATATGACCTGTCTCATGCAAGTAGAGCCCAAGGGTACTTGCTTGTTCCAGGAACATAAAGAGCCTCAAACCATTCCATCAGGTCATGGGAATGAGGTCTATAATTATTACTGGTATCTGGCATATCAAATACGACACGGGTAGCTTGTCAGGCTCTGCCGTGCGGGTAGATACTCTTGTAGTCATCTCTAAATCCAGCATTTATTGATGAACCAGGCGGCCACGTTAGTATTGCTGTAGCATTATTTCTGACTCTAATCAATTCCATAATCCTCTAACATTACTGGAGTTTGCGTAAATTAATAGAAAATGACTGGCGCTTTTACCATGAGCGCGTCACCATATAAAATCTTGGGAATTTTAGCTTAACCTAATTGAATGCAGTGAAAACATAACCCTAAACTGTGCAAAAACGATTTCTAGTAGTACGCCATGTCAAAAATTTACGAGACCCATTATGTCAAATTTGAGTGGTGTGACAAAGTTAGACTGATTAAGGTGAGGGAGGCCCCTCAGGAAAAATGTATTAAGGTTGCTGAATTATAACTATGATTGTAATTATAATTAAATCCATGAAAAATGTTATAACAGTGGAAAATTTTACAGTTAGATTGCATCTATATAAATAAATCATCCATGAAAGATGCAAGATGAGAATGGTGAGAATTTTAAAAGCTGCTATTTTAAGGTTAGGAACGTGGCACATAAAGCCCATTCCTTTGCCAGGAGGATATCCTGGGTTCAGCAGGCATGTTCGTTTTGTAAACAGGAAAATTGCTTTTTATTACTCCTGAATACCCATAATTTTTTGGAATCTGGTATCGGTTACCTTGATGAGTTCTGCTGTTCTAAAATACGTTGCTGAGCTTCCCAGTTTGCTTTCTCATCTTCAAACTGGCGACGCTTTTCTTCTAATTCTTTGTGCTGTGCTTCCAAATTCTTTTTCATTTGTTCATGACGCCGCTGGAGCTAAATTACATAAAATTATAAAAAAAAGTGCTTTAAACACAGAAATAGGGGCCAGAAACACAGTGTAACAGTTAACGTGCTTGCCTTAAATGCGGCTGACCCAGGCGGTTCAACACCCAAAGGCTCCTGAGTAATTCCTGAGGAGAGCCAAGAGTGACTCCCCTGACACACTTGAAGCAAAACAAAAACAAAAAAAAACCCCAAGGAGTAGAAGGCATCCTTATATTGTAAAGTTTGAGTGATGAGTTCTGTTTTCAAGTTCAGAGTGCCAACTAGAAAGTAGCCGTCTAGCATTTGTCCCATGAGGAACTGCCATTCATTTAAAAAAAAGTGTTTGGAAAGGACATACTGTCTGAATTAAATTATTATTTTTTAAATAAAAAAAATTTTAATCTATAAGAACTGGAAATACTGATCACCTCGGCTTCAGAGTCCTTCAGTTTTTGAACTTTTCTCTTTGACTTTCATCTCAAACACCTGCTCCATCTCCATCTCCATCTTCTTCATCTTAGCCACATGCTCCCGTCTTTCTTCTTCCATTTGTGCAAGAGGGCTCCTGGAAGCACATTGTGGATAATCATTAAATACCTAAGTGAAAACTACAATACAAAATGCTGAAACGATGATGGAAATAGGATGATGCTGCCATTCCTCTTTTGTTTTCCAAAATAAGTTTCATATCTTAAGTTACTTTGATACCATCTTAAAAGGACAGATTTTGAGATAAATGCATTGCAATTTACATTTTAAGTATAACTATGAATCATACATATTTCATATATTCAGGTACTTTAAATGTATCTATATTTATAATCTAAAAACTTCATTCTGAAGTTTCATAACAATACCTGAATCTCTCACTAATAATTACAATGGAAATGGATTTAAATAATGAAGGCAGAAAGTTTCACTAAACCTAATGCTAACCAATTCTAACATTTCTTACACAATCCCAGAAAAGAAAGCTTAAAAAAATAGTTATTTTATTATGTATGTTTTTATTATGTACTATAAATACAATGAGTAGATTTGTCAGCAGGTTATTAATAGTAATTAGGTAGTTCTGGTTTAAGATTCCATTTCGAATAGGTTAGAGCTGTAATTAAGTTACTGAGTTTGATTGATTTTGCAGCTTAAAACCAGTAAGAGTATACTCTTTTAAGCAAACTTTTAATGCACAACAAAAATATAAGTTAGCTAATATAAAAGGTGTTAAGAAAAAGAAACTTTTCTTAAAAAAGAAGTCATGGTTTTAAAAGCTGCAAAATCAAACTCAGTAACTTAATTACAGCGCTAACCTATTCGAAATGGAATCTTAAACCAGAACTACCTAATTACTATTAATAACCTGCTGACAAATCCACTCATTGTATTTCTAGTCCTGCCAATTTCTCCTATAAGTTCTTGTACTTAATTTGAATATCCAAGGTAAGTTCTTGTACTGAATTTGAATCTCCAAGATAATTTCTTATCACCTAATTTTAGATAAGCAGTTTTTTGATGTCAGTGTACTTTCTTTTTCATTTTGCCTCACTAGTGTTGCCTGAGGGGCCATGAGATGCCAGGCATTGAATGTGGGGCTCCTGTAAGCACAGCAGTCAGGGAGTTACTGCTCCCTGACTGCTCAATATTTTAGGTCTCACTTTCCAAAACCACTAGAAATTCAATACTGAAAGTCTTGGCTTTAATTTTAGTTAAAGTGGGAGGTTCTGATACTTTGTGCTTGGGATATTTTCCTGACAAGGCTCTGGGAACCCATATAGGGTGTTGGGGATTGAACCTGGGTTGGCCATGTGCAAGGCAAGAGCTCTACCAGCTGTATTATCTCTCCAGTCATTAAGCTATTTTACTTTAAATAGCTCCTCAGCATTACTTTCTACTACATGATAAGTTCCCAGTTTATGAATCACTGAATAAAGTTGGTACGATCTTTAAAAAAATTTTCTTACTTGAATTTTGTTTTATACAATATATCTTTATTTTACAGAAAGTCCAAGACTTATAATCTCTACCTCTGAGATTACATAACACTTCAAGCTTATTTTGGTAACTAAACTGACAGACTGAAGAGACCACCAGTCTCTAGCACTCTTCACTGAGGCAGCAGATGTTTTACACATGCTCAGCACCACGTGGGCCTGAGCCCCATTGGGAGTGGACCCCAAGAACAGGTTGAGAGTGGCTGAGTACCACAGGGTGTAGCCCAAATACCTCTCCACAGCTAAAGTTATCCTTTCTATTGTTTTATGGAGTTATCCTTTAACTTCAAATGACTGCACTAGAACTGAGTAACATACTGGAATTCTGCACATAAGAGACATAAGAGAATTAACAAAACTTTTTTTTTCAAAATACTTTGTACATCTGACATCAGAAATATCCAACATGCACAATTTTAAAAGACATTTAGAATAATTAAAACAAATGATTTATTATTTTGGGGACATAAAGATATTTGAAGTCCATAAACAGCATACCTCTAATAAAATATATGTACTTAGCACACTTACCCATAACATATAAATATTGGTGATTTTAATTTACTTAAGATAGAAGAGGGTTTATGAACTATTTGCTATGCTAGATCTTTTAACTTTTGCACTTCAGTTGTCTGAAATAAATATTTCTATGTAGAAAATCTTGTTTTCTCAGCTAACCACAGAAGCTTATATTTAAAAGTGTAAAAAAATGGTTGAAACAATCAGCATTTTCAAGAGCAGTTTACTTTTGGAGGTTATGTTTTCAAGGACATGCATTATTAATCAATCACTTATATCTAACTAACTCAAGTGCTTCTTAAAACTGCAAACTCTCAGGTCATCCTGTATCTCATAATCTCTTACTAAAGAGTGAGTCTAGAAATCGATCTTGTATTTAACTACACATACTACACATATATTAAGTTAGTTTTTCATATTAGGATCTTCAATAATTCCAAATAAAGCCAAACAGTGTTATCACAAACCATACAGCAATACCCTGTCCTTCTAATGAATCACTTGTCCCTACTCCAACATAAAACCACAAGTTGAAATATTAGCTCTACTTGGTGAAGTTACACACTCAAGGGTGTCACATCACTGTAAAGACCAACAAAAAGAAATGTAAATACCAGCTAATATTTACTACTTTGAAATATTCGACAGGAACAGAGAGGGTAACCCAATCGACATTCTTGTAAATATTCTTTTGTTTAAGTCCTATTCCTAGTTTCTATCTGATCTTTTTAAAAACTCTACTGAAAGAACTTTAAGGACATGCAAGGCCAGGGACAGTGGAGGGGTTAAGGAGCTTGCCTTGCATTCTGCCAACTCAGTCTGAATCCCTGGTATCACATATGGTCCCCTGAGCACTGACTGAATCAGGACAAATTCATGTGCACTCCTACAGGTGCGGCAACACCACTCTCACCCCTACCTGCCCCAAGATGTTACAGAGCATACAGAGAACTCCACACCAAGACAATTTGGAGAAGCTGCATATAACTTTCTCCCCACATGCTGTTCTCTACTTTTTCCACTCAAAGGAGCACATATTCTCTCTCAAGCATGTATCTTTCTCTACGTTTCTTTAAAATGATTTTACTTCACTAAATTAAAAGGGAAAAAAAATAGCCCAGCGGGTAGGGCGTTTGCCTTGCACGCGGCCGGCCTGTGCCGGCCTGGGTTCGATCCCGGCATCCCATATGGTCCCCGAGCACCGCCAGGAGTAATTCCTGAGTGCAGAGCCAGGAGTAACCCCTGAGCATTGCCGGGTGTGGCCCAAAAAGAAAAAAAAAAAAGGAAAAAAAAAGGCCCAATGTTTACTTTCCTTGAAGAGTCTATGGAATATTTATATTAAAAGGGGTTACCTATGGAAAACAGTATGGACGGCACACAGTAAACTCAGAATTGAGCTCTCATATGACCCAGCAATCTCACTTTTGGGTATCTATCCCTAGGACAGAAAAATATTTATTTAAAAGAAAGCATGCACATTGTTATTCATCGCAGCACTCAGTACTGGAATCAACCCAGATGTTCAATGACAAGTAAGTGGATCATGAAGATGTGAGACTGAGTCAGACAGACAGACAGACAGACAGACAGACAGACAGACAGACAGACAGACAGACAGACACACACACACACACACACACACAGAGGAATACTACACAGCTGTAAAAAATGAACAAATTCACTGCAACATGGATGGAATGGGAAGCCATCATTTTAAGTGAGATGAGCCAGAAGGAATAAACACAGGACAATGTGACTTACTTATGGTATTTAGAGTAACTGGATGAGGGAATGCACTGGTACAGAAGGGTATGCCTAAATCACCCTTGGTCCCAGAGTACAGGGAGGGGATGGAGAGAAGTCAAGGTGGGGATGGGGTTAGAGGGAGAGAACAGACAGATCAGAAGCATCAGGGGCCAAGGGGATTCAGGTATAAAGGTGGCATTATAGAATGATAGAGACAAATACCCAAACCACAGAGTCAACAACACTGAAATCATGAGACCCAAACTTTGACAACCGAACTTTGAAAGGTTCCAGGCAAGATGGCAGACTGGGAGGTAGGAGAGGGAACCTGAGAACACTGGTGAAGCTGGCACAAGTGGTGAGATCAACGCTGGAATATTGTACATGTAAAATATACAATGAGTATGAATTTTTTCATATTCATTGAAACAACTTTGTAAATCACAGTGCTTCAATAAAATGCAATCTGGGGAAAAAAAGTGCCCTCATTATGGCAGGTTGCGGGATAGTAAGAGGGAACCTGGGAAACTGATACTGGTGGTAAAACCCAACTATGAATAACTGTAAATAATAGTGCTTTAATAAAAATAAAAATCTTGAAAAGGAAAGAAATAGCCATTTGAACTAACAAATGGCTATTTCTCTTATCTTAATAAGAGAACTACTCTTATTAGGAGGCATGTCACTGTATGATTGGGAATAGGAGAGGGAGGCAGACTCTGAGACAGAGGTAAAGAGGTCACTCTACAGGGGAGGGCAATGGGCCGGGGTTACGTGTTATACACAAAAGCCTATCAGTAACAGTGTAAACCACAGTGCCTAAAAGGGGGAAATAAAGAGGGCAAGAGGAAGGGGTCTAATGGAGAGGAATGTCGAGGGGTGGGAGGGAAACTGGGGGCATTGGTGGAGGGAAGTGGGCATGATGTAGGGATTGTGTTGGAACACTGCATGCCTGAAACTCAATTCTGAGTAAATCATGATGCCTCAATTAAAGGGAAGGAGGGAAGGAGGGAGGGAGGGAGGGAGGGAGGGAAGGAAGGAAGGAAGGAATGAAGGAAGGAAGGAAGGAAGGGAAGGAGGGAGGGAGGGGGGGAAATACTTCGCTCTTTCCTTTTAAAAAAAGTATATGGTACAGTTGTTTCCCATTTTTAAATTAAACTTTCTTCAAGAGGGGGAGGATTTGGCCACACCCTGGGCTGCTCTGGGGCTATTCCTGACTGTGCTCAGCAGGGACCTCCAAGGTACTCAGGGTATCATAGATGGCGTCAGGAACAGAACCAGGATGGGCTCATACAAGGCCAAGGTCCTGACCACTATTCCACGACACAGGCAGTTTATTGTTTAGAGATCCTTCCATGTGCAGCATCCAGATTACACAGATGGTGGCATGAAGACATCGCATGACTTCACTGAAGAACAAGGAAGCAGAACAGTACTTCCTCTAACACACAAGACAGCAGAGCAGGCAACTGACCAGCAGTGCTTGGCAGTTAAGTCCTGCTGTGTGCACCAAAAAGCATCATTCCCAATTTTGTAGAATAGTGGCTAGAAAAAACCTAATGAAAATGAATCATGTATACCACACCGGTAATCCCTTATCTGGAAGAAACAATGCATACTTACTTAGTAAGCTGCCCTTTATTCTTATTATTATCAACTCCATTGTAAGTAACAGCTGCCAATTTTCTGCTTCGATAGTTTTCATAGTGTACATTATTAGTAACATCTTTCAAGTCTTGCATGTGTGTTCTGCCATAAATAAATAAAAGAACTTGTTTCTATTCCAAATTTTACCAAAGCAGACATTTCAGACTTAATATGAACAAAATATGTTTTAAGGAAGATTCCATTCACCAGTCTTCATTTTACATGCACGTAAATACAAGATACAATGAGTTAACACCAAAGAAAATTTAGATTTCAACTGAGAATTCAGAGATCCAGGAAACATTAACTTTCTTTCAGAATAGTGTGTGATATTCTAGTCAGTTAACTCCGATTCATCACCAATTAAGTGACCTTTCCAAGCAACTGTCTGACAGTTTACTTCTTTAGTCCTAAGTTTGAATTTTCTACATGTCTAAATTTTCTATTTATACTATGTCTTGATGAAGTTACCACTCTAGAACAACCATTATTACAATTAAGTTCTATCACCCTATATTTTGGCCAAGGAAGGCAGATTAGTACCCATATTTGGTAGTTAGGATTGAGTGACACACAGCAGTTGGAATCGACACTTTATTCTTAATTCTACTCATAGAATTAAGTTCCTTTAGTTCCAGAAATAGTACAGGCCTTGCACACAGCTGACCCATTTAATCCCGGCACCTATGGTTTCCTGAGCACTGTCAAAAACAACCTGAACTCCCCAATCACCTTCCTCCTCCACAAAAAAAAAAAAAAAAAGAAGTCTACTGTTCAGGGAGCTTTCTACTACAATTTAGAGTCAATTTTATCATTGATTTGCCACTCATTTTTTTGTCAATATACATTATAGGTAACAACATTTTCAATAGTGTCAGTTCTCCTTTACCCGAAAAATGCTATCACCTTTTGTATTCTCACTACAAGTAGGAGAAAGTTCTAGAACAGAAAGATCCTACACAATAAAATCTTTAATACAATTAATAATGAAATCAGACCTCAGAGCTGAGGTCTGATAAACACTTTTTTTCTTTATAGTGGCCTATCCCGGTAATGCTCAGGGATGAACAGGGACACACCAACTGCACTGGGGATAACATATGATATCAGGACTATGTAAACAGCTCAAATATGTAAGGCAAATACTTACCACTTCTTAACTATCTCCCCAACCCAACAATGCTGATTTGGGGAAGAAGCTATTATTGCTAGTTCTTTTTTTTTGTTTGGGGCTATATCTGGCGGTGCTCAAGGCTTATTCCTGGCTCTGAGCTCAGGGATCCTCCTGGCAGGCTCAACAGACCATATGGGGTACCAGGGATTGAATGCAGGTAGGCCTTCTATAAGGCAAGCAATGAAGTTCAGTACTATTAATAAAATATTACAGTGTTATCTCTGGTGTATTGGAATCTCTTATACTGGTGATAATCAAAAGTTATGAAATGTTAACACTTTATTAATAATTTATTAAATATATGGTATAATAGTTGAGTATTATTGCTCTATGCCCCAAGCCCTAAAAAAATATTTTTATCAAATTTTCTACTCCTTTTAGTCAGGAGTCAGCCATTCCCCCCTCCATTTTGTCGAGCCTGGTGGCCCCCCCAGGAGCTGCCCTGGGGCGACTAGCCATAGCATGCGGGCCTCGGAAACGCCTGGGGAAGCTGGAACTCCGCTTTCCCGGGCTAAGCTGACCATGACCATGGGGCTCCCAGGAGGACAGATGGGTTTTGGGAGTGGGCCCATCACCTCTAGGGGTCCCCGGAAGCAGCCGGATGAGACTCGCCCACCACACTAGCCACCACCTTCACTGTCCGGATGCTGGGATACTACCTCACGACCAGATTAACAGAACAAAACCAGTTCGAGCCCAGGTCCACCAAAATAGTGGAAATAGTAATGTCCTTTAATCCACTGCATTCCACGATGTGCAGGAAAGTTTGGCGGGAGGGAGATAGAGAAGAGAGAAAAGACATACAGAACCCGCCAAGTAGTTGAGGTGTGGGAGGGGGAGGGAGGTGGGGACATTGGTGATGGGAGATGGGTTTGGGTGGAGGGATGGGTGTTGGAACACTGTAGAACCAAAACTCTACATGAGCATCTTGCAGTTGTATGTCTAAAATTTGTAATAAAATTTGAGGGAAAAAAAAAATTCTACTCCTTTTCCATTGTATGTTTCAGTTTGCCTACTGACAATCTTTGAACTTGGGTCTTTCTCAGACTCAGTCATTACTCCTTTCATGAGTAAGAGTCCAATAAACACCTGGAATACTAATAATTATATTTCCTTCAAGTACTAAATACCCACTTGAAACTTATGTCTTTCAAGACCTACATTAAATCTTACTGCTACAACAAATTTAAAAGGAAACGCAGAATGTAATATGTTCCTAAGGTTTTTTATTTTCAAAATATAAAATTCCCCAACATGTTATCACTTAGGAACATAAAAAATTATCAAAAAGAACTGAAAACAAGCAAAGTAAAACCACTGTGTATGACTGAATACTCTGCCTTAGGATACATGAATGTGCTACAGTAAATTTCACAAATTTTCCATTAAATAAAATCACCTAATAAGCTACCTTTAGGAACTAAAGCCAGGATCCTCATCGCCTCAGCAGAAATGTTCCACAAGACTAATAACAATCTTGAAAATAAACACTTCTATGACCGAACTCCTCCTAATCCATATTAAGGTACTATTTTCACAAATCCTTTTCTACTGAGCCCTTCTATATCACGGAGTTCCTTAAGATATTTAAGTATCTAAACACAGGGTGTGCCTGCTTACCTAACTTTATACTTCATCCATTTTCATACATGTATGCAATCCTGCTGCTTCCTACACTGACTTCCTGCAGAGATGGCCATTTAGGCTGTGATGCCCTACACTAAACCACCAGCTGTGAGGCTCTGTACCTTCAAAAGTTCAAAGCATAAGCATTACCAGGTGGGGAATAATAATAATAATAATAATAATAATAATAATAATAAAGAAACAAAAAGATTCAAAGTTTTGTATCTGGCTCAGTTATTAGAGGTTGGTCCTTTCTATGCACACAGCATTTTAATTTGCGTGTCATCCTTGCGCAGGGGGCCATGCTAATCTTCTCTGTATCGTTCCAATTTTAGTATATGTGCTGCGGCGAGCACTCACACAGCATTTTAAGACGTAGGCAACTACTGATTACTTATTTAAAAAAAAACATTTTTTTTTTTAGCATTTTAAGATGTAGGCAACTACTGATCACTTATTTTAAAAAAATACATATTGTAAAGCTATTGAAAACCAATGCACAGGGCCAGAGCAATAGCACCACGGCTAGAGGTATTTGCCTTGCACACAGCCGACCCGGGTTCGATCCCGGCATCCCATATGGTCCCGAGCACTGCCAGGGAGTAATTCCTGAGTGAAAAAGCCAGGAGTAACCCCTCAGTGTCTCAGGGTGTGACCCAAAAAAAAAAAAAAAAAAAAAGAAAGAAAACCAATGCACAAGTAACATAAGCAACTAAACTAAGCCAGGGAGATAAGATTAAAGGCCAGTGTGTAGGACTTTCATGCTGGAGCCCTGGGTTCAATCCAAAACAATACGTGGACCCCAATCATCAAGAGATTGATTCCTGAGTACTGAGCTGGGAGTAGCCCCTAACCACCACAAAGTGAGGGGCAGAAACAAAACAACAAAATTCAAAAGGAATGCATTGGAAATTATTATAACATACTATCTAAAATATATTGTTGTGAGACTGTAGTACTAGTTCTTTTGATACCTTAAGAAGTGAAAAAAGGAACAGTTCCTATTAGAATCTAAGTCTCAGAAACCAGGATGACTACACTGTCATATGAATTTGCACTTCTCCAATTAAGTGAGGCATGGTAACTGCCAACTTCTAAATCAATCTTATTATTTATTTCCACACCAAAAAATACCTAACTATGATCTAACTGAGTGGGGGAAAAAAATCAATTACATGGTAATTTCTGGTTTCAAAATACATCCTTATCTCTATTTCTTGAGCAGTTTGACTCACTAAAATTCCGCCCCTCACCTCTGAGAATGACACCGTTTTCTGATTTTGGACTATCACCAATGCATATATGTTAATACTTCCCATGTAGCTGAAGGGATTTCTGTACAATATTAGAGGAGATGACAGTGTATAAAAAGAAATGGACAGGGAACAGAGACAACAGTACAGTGGGTACTGTGCTTGCCTTACTGCGTGGATAACCCAGTTTAATCCCTGGCATCCCATATGGTCCCCCTGAGACATGCCAGGGAATAATTCCTGAAGTCAGAGTAAGTCCTGAGCATCACCGAGTGTGACCCAAAAAAAAAAAAACAAACAAACCCAAAAAAAACAGGAGGTTGATGGGCTTGGAGAAACAAGAACCAGAGAGAAGTGAAGAACGGAAACGAGTTGATTAGGGGAAAGTACATCAAAGTACTGTGGTTCATCGTTACTGTCTTTCTGTTCCTTGTATTCAAGTCTTTCTTCATGATTTCTTCTCTGATGTTTGTAGTAGCTTTTTCTAATTCAGCGTTGTCCTCTGCTCAGATAATCTCATTTCCTATTCACACAGGTTGCCCATTCTCCTTAATCAGGTACACCAGAACAACTTGGGCAGAGTATTTTTTTCCATGAGAAAAGACTGATGTGTTCATTGTGTTCCAGTTTCTTTCACTCAGAGCAAGGCTGCTCTGTATCTGCTAACATTCAAATTGCAACTTTGGGCAAAATCTAGCCTTTCCTTCCACAGCTTTCTCAAGCTTTTCATAATAATGAATAGAACGTTTCCTTCTTTCTACTTTTCATTTTTCTTTTGTATCAACCCTAAGTGTAAAGATAAAGAGACTCATTTCTACTGCTCGCAGAACTTATTTTATCACTTCAAAATCTTGGCAAAATAGCCAAGTTTTCTCCATGTAGTACTTACTTCACTGCTAGAATGAAGATAACAATTCATCTGAAAATTAACCATATTAAAAGAATAAAAAACTGTCTAAGCTTAAAAGCAAACTGTTCTTTTAATTTTAATTTTTCAAACTTACCGTATCAACATATTTCTTAGAATTGTAAAATCACAGTGCTCACCATTTTCAACTATATGGGAAAAAAAGAGAAATAAACCCACATACATTATTTATTTTCAAAGAAATTAAAAAATTATTTTAAAGAAATTCAAAGTTTAGGGGGTAAAACAAAAAAATTACAAAGTATGGTACATCCATCTTTTTAAATAAAGATTTGACATTGTAACAAAGTACTTAAATACAGAAAATTACTAATTTATTGTAGTCTAATCTCCAGTAAATATGTAAACATAACAAATGAGATGTATTTCTTCATATTAATGTTTTTATCCTATAATGAAATACATTTCAAAATCAAAAGCAGGGCTGGCCTAAATCTATTACAAACCACAATGTGTAAAAGGAGGGGGGGGAGGGGGAGGGGGAGAGGGAGAGGGAGAGAGAGAGGAGAGAGGAGAGAGGGAGAGAGAGAGGGAGAGAGGAGAGAGGGAGAGGGAGAGGGAGAGGGAGAGGGAGAGAGAGAAAAGAGGAAAAGTGTTTGCCATAGAGGAAGGCCTGGGAAGGGGGAGTGAATATGGGGACACTGTGATAGGAAATGTGCACTGGTGGAGGGATGGGTGCTGGAACACTGTATGACTGAAACCCAATCATGAACAGCTTTGTAACTGTCTGTCTCATGGTGTTATAATAAAATTTTTAAAAAGTTGGGCTGGAGCAATAGTACAGTGGGTGAGGTATTTGCCTTACATTCCACATGGTTCCCCAGGCACTACCAGGAGTGATTTCTAACTGCAGAGCCAGGAGTAATCTCTGAGCATTGCCAGGTGTGACCAAAAAGACAAAATTTTAAAAATAAATTAAATTAAAAAGTTGGGGGGGGGACAATGATTTTAAAAAAAAAACCTCTTAAAATAAAATAATCCAAGAACTTTTAAGATATTTTTTTTTAAAAAAAATAGCACTAATAGAAAGTGCTTGCAGTGGGGAAAAGGGACATAGAGCTACAGCTACAAAGTACTTTCAGGAATTCTAGGGGATATATAAGCTGGTTACTTGATGACAGATGGGAAGGATTACAGGGTCATTGGTGGTAAGTCATTGATTAGTACCACAGCTTGGCTTGGCACAATACCCTAAAAATTAGAGAATGTTTCAAAGTAGACAAAACAATCATATTTCATATAGTACCAAGTAATACAGGTGATATTAAATTGACCCAATAAAGAAAAACAAAAACAGATCTATTATGAGGCATGCTTCTAAGGTTTGGCGCTGTAACCAAGATTTTATTGGTTTAAAACTCCTTATAAAATCTGCAGATTCCCTAATAACAAACTTCTTAATACTGAATAGGTGATGTCAACAAAAAATAATCTGCTCTTTAATCTGGATTAGGAAAGCTTATTCTCAGTAAGGTCCCAGGACCACCCAAGAATCAGATAAAAATGAGAAACCTTTTCTTCAACATTTGCTTCTCAATTTCAGAAGGGTTATGAGATCTTTTGGAAGCAACTATTGGGCCCCAGACAGTTACGCAAGCTTTCATGTACATTTCCAAAGATGAATACGAAAGACTTCCTGATAGGACAGATATTGGACAAATAGCATTTAAAAACATTAGATTCAATATGTACTTTCCTACACAGGACATGTAATAAATTGGTATAGACAAGAGAAAATGAAATTAAGTAAAACTCCAACTTCCTCTGAGAAATCTAGTATGATAGTATGCATATCTCATAAAGCTTATTATGTTTTTGAGATTCTACAGAAAGTCGTTCGCTACAGAAAAATCTTACCTTCAGCAACACCCCAAGGATACTGTCTTCCTCTGACCCTTTTGCCATTAACTTCAATGATAGTATTACTACCTACTACAGCAAGAGGTAAACGATCCTATAAAACAAAGTATTCTTGTTCAAATAAATCTCTGCAGACCTCACAAAAATCATTTTAAAAGTTAATTATTCAATAGATTTATAAAAAACAAATTAATCCATCTTGACTATGTCTGGCAATTATGTTTTACTTGCCATTTAATTACCAGCAAAATTGCTATGGTAAGTAAATTGCTATGTATTGGCACCATTATAAACAATGAATAAAATCAGATCTTTGAAAATTTATAAACACCAATGCATATACTGATCAAATTTCTCAACAAAAAATTACAAAAGAGAAGTTTCTCATTAAGGAAAAAACCCTGACGGGTAAAACACACTGTCAAGGAGCCAGAGATTAAGGCACTTGCCTTGCCTTTTTTTTTTTTTTTTGGGTCACACCCGGCAATGCTCAGGGGCTATTCATGGATTTACTTTGCACTCAGGATTTACTCCTGGCATTGCTTGGGGGACCATGTGGGATGCCGAGGATCGAACCCGGGTCGGCTGCATGCAAGGCAAACACCCTGCCTGCCTGCTGTACCTTGCATTTCAATAACCGTTCAAATCCCCCAGCACCAAAAAATGGTCCCCTAAGCATTTCCAGGGATCACTCCTGGGCAGGGAACCAGGGACAAACAGCCCTGGACACTTCTGGATATGAACCAAACCTACCTCACAACCCTAAATAAATGTATCAGCAATTTGTAAGAAAAACAACAACAAAGCTTTATGACTAGTACGTGTACCTAATCAAAAAAAACTACTGTAAAAGTTCTCATAAGCAGGAATAGTATACTTGCTATCTTTTGAATTTTCAGATCTGGGAAACGGGCTTTTTATTTATCCAAGCTAACTCAAAGTATAACTTTTAAAAAAATTTTGACAATACAGAACTACAAAATATATGTAAGATTTCTATTTCATAAAACCTCAAAAATTCTTCCTTTGTTAAGGAAAAGTACTTTTTATTTTCTAAAAAAAATTAATAAAGTATAAGCCTAAGACATTAATCAATATACCGTCTTTTAATCTGGTTACTTAGAAAACTATTGTTAATCAAAATTACAGACAATCAAGTTGGCATAGATATTACTGCCTTGATTTTATAAGGCAGTGAAACAAAATTTGCTTTTTTAAGACAAAGATTAACTTCAACAGCACTGAAGAATAACTCTCCTTTCTTCTCATTATTTTTGGGGGCAGGGAGTGTTATCCCTGTGGTTCTCAGGGCACCATGATGTGCTGGGAACTGAAGTCTGTGTTCCTGCATATAAAGCTGAGTCATAAATCTGGTACCTGATTATCACTGATTTAAGGTGGAGAATGTAAGATGAAACTAGTTGAATAAAAACCATATAGAGACAAGAAACACCTATTTCAAAGACTGCCTAATTACATGCAATAATAAAATCAACTGCAGCTGAATTCAACACTGATTATTTCTGTATTCATTTTATAAACCAACTGATTTAAAACCTTCAGTTTTGGGGCCAGAGCGATAGTCCAGCAGGTAGGGCGTTTGCCTTGCAAGCGGCTGGCCCATGCCGGCCCGGGTTCAATTCCCGGCATCCCATATGGTCCCCTGAGCACCACCATAAGTAATTCCTGAGTGCAGAGCCAGGAGAAACCCCTGAGCATTGCCGGGTGTGATCCAAAAAGAAAAAAACAAAAACAAACAAATAAAAAAAAAAACACCCTCCAGTTTTTAAATTTTCCAGTATCAATTTTCAACTATTACTGACCCAAAGCATATTAGTATATATGCAGAAATAAACCTACCTTTATCTTTTTTAACAAGCTTATTTTCTTCTTCATCATCTGTTTCTGGAAATTCATATATTTTAATTTTATGTTCTTGGATTTCTTTCATTATCTAAAAATAAAATGGGGGGAAGTTATCAAAAAAGTTATATATAATTAGCACATTATTTTATTATACCCCACTGAATCACTGTCTTCCCGTTCATCATCGATTTGCTTGAGCGGGCCCCAGTAACATCTCCATATGTCCTGTCTCATGCTAGTAGAGCCCAAGGGCATCTGCTTGCTCCAGGAACATAAAGAGCCTCAATCCATTCCGAATGAGGTCTATAATTGTTACTGGTATTTGGCATATCAAATACAACACGGGTAGCTTGCCAGGCTCTGCCGTGCAGGTAGCATACTCTTGTAGTCATCTCTAAGTCCAGCATTTATTGATGAACCACGCAGCCGCTTGCAGCCACGCCGAGCCGAACTGTGATAGGCTGATCTGCTGGGTGGACTTCTGACGAGAGAAGTCCTGGATGTGGAAAATGGAGGCCCTCATGGAGTGGGGGGTCGTCTGGCTTGTTGCAAGGCTCTGCTGGGGTGGCGGGCCAGAGCGAAAACCCGCCATCCCTCCTGGGAGCCTTGTGAGCGGCTGGGCACAGGGAGAGCAAGTAGCAGCTCTGCCCCATGTCTGTCTCTGGATCAGCATACCTGGGCCGGATTAAAAAAGACTACAGCAGGGTGGATCTTGATGAGCCGGACTGTGATAGGCTGGTCTGCTGGGTGGACTTCTGACGAGAGAGAAGTCCAGATGTGGAAAATGGACGCCCTCATGGAGTGGGGAGTAGTCTGGCTTGTTGCAAGGCTCTGCTGGGGTGGCGGGCCAGGGCTAGAACCCGCCATCCCTCCTGGGAGCCTTGTGAGCAGCTGGGCACAGGGAGAGCCAGTAGCAGCTCTGCCCCATGTCTGTCTCTGGATCAGCATATCTGGGCCGGATTAAAAAAGACTGCAGCAGGGTGGATCTCGAAGAGCTGACTGTGATAGGCTGGTCAGCTGGGTGTACTTCTGATGAGAGAGAAGTCCAGATGTGGAAAATGGAGCGCCTCATGGAGTGAGGGGTCGTCTGGCTTGTTGCAAGGCTCTGCTGGGGTGGCGGGCCAGGGCGAAACCCGCCATCCCTCCTGGGCGCCTTGTGAGTGGCTGGGCACAGGGAGAACAAGTAGTAGCTCTGCCCCATGTCTGTCTCCCCCCCACCTCTGGGGCTGCTGAACCATCAGTCCAGCCCACTGAGGCTGGTCCTGAACTTCTGGCCTCCATTATACCCCTAAATTCCTAAAAATCTTCAGCTCTAGGTTACTGTTTTTCAAAGATACAAAATAGTAATCCAAAATCAAAAATACTTTGTCAGTGCTTTTTACTACAGTGGTGAGGGTGCGGGATTCATATGTACCTGAGCTAGATTTGATTCGTGGCACCACACGGTACCCCAAAGAATGCCAGTGGTTAGCTTGGGTACTCCAGGCATGTTCAGGGTCTGAGAAGCACCACGTATTCTTGGATCCTCACACTGAACTGCTGGCATGGCTGGTTGAGAATCACTGGTGGGGTTCCCAAATCTGCTGTGTAATGTTTGCGAGGATCTCGCCCACACAAAAAAAGTGGGGGGGGGGAGAAGATGGTATAATACAGGGCTACAATAAAATCAACAACAAAAATCTGTATCTATATATAGATATACAGCTTACAGGGTTAGGAAAGAGTCAGAAATTGACAGTACTTGTCATAACATATAGCAAACTAAACAAAGAAAAAACCTATTCTACTAGTTTTTGAGCTAAACTATTAGCTCAGTTTTCTCTAGAAAACTAAATGCATCGCTAAAGAAATGAACAAGCATCACTCTATTCCAAATAAAACTTACAAATAAAAAATATTAGATATGATACCAAGGGCACCAAAACAGGCAGCAACCTTAGAAAGGATTTGAAAATAGTTTTATTGAAAAATCTGCTTGGAAAAACATAATAAAAAAATAGGGAAGGTGGAGGGCAGGTCATAAATAATTTTACTCTTTTGAAAAGTAAACTACCTTGTCCAGAGGGGAGGGTGCTTGCCTTGGACACAGGTAACCCAGGTGCAGTCAGTCCCCAACATCTCATAAGGACCCTGCAGCAAGTACAACCGGGGGTAATTACTAAGTTCAGAACCTCTAGGAATAATCACTGACTATCGACAGGTGTGGCCTCAAGTCAAATCAAAACCAAACCAAACAAAACAAAAAAGTGGTACTTCAGGGTATTTGGTTTAAGAAAGTAATTCTACTTTGGAGTGAAGGTTAGTGAGAAAGGCAACTCAGAAACATCTGAAATAGTCACAAGTAAATGGCATAGGATAAAGGCTTGGAGGAGAAAATTATGCCAAAGATTACTTCAAGTGTCTTTTTTAATACAACACAACACTAATACCAAACAACATACTGAAAGTATAACAGTGCTGATTATGTGAATGGTATGAGAAATCCATGACTCCCAGCTCATTTCTGCTCACCTGTTTTTTAAACTGTTGGCATTCCTCTGGTGTGAGTGTATCTGCTTTGGCAATAAGCGGGATGATATTCACTTTTTCATGCAAACGCTTCATAAACTCAATATCCAAAGGTTTAAGTCTGAAACACACATTGAATATGACAAATCAGTCAAGCAATTAATTGAATTTGGGAGAACTGGTTGTTTGCTACCCTAATGCCAAATATACTGGAACTACCATTACTAAGCAGAAACATTCTCTGAGGACACACTGAACCAGCAATAGTTCAGCAGAACAGTATTTTCAAGAAACAACTGCAGGTTAGGTTTGATAACTATCCTTGAACATTCCCATAATCTTTGGGTTTTAAAAATTGGAAAAATCAGAAAGACTTCTAATAGACTTTCCTGGAATAGCCTCTAAGAGGATTAAAATTTGAAAAAAAGAAAAGTTTTATTTTAAAATTAAATAATGATAGATCTGAGCAAAAAAGTTTTCTCCCATTCTGTAGGTTATCTTTCATTCTAATCACCATTCCTTTTGCAGTGCAAAAGCTTAACTTAATTTGTTTATTTATGCATCTGTTTGCTTAGTCAATAGCAGTAACTGAAGATGCCTCTGGGCTAGGAAGCCAGGACAGAGCATGGAATGCTAGTTTCCTCCAGAACCAACCTGTGTTCAAGCGGAAGCAGCACATTTGGTGCTGAGAAATAAGCCCTGAGCAGCATGGGGGTATGGCCCCCAAAACAAATCCACTGCCCCCCCAAAAGAAACAAAACTAAAACTCAACAAGGCCTCTAGAACCAATACCATAGAGTCCTGCCTATGTTCTTCTCAATGTATTTTATGGTTTCATTTAGCTTTTGTATATGAGGTAGGTACACAAATTCATTTTTTTTTTTTTTTTTGCGGCAAACCAGTTTTCCCAGAACCATTTGTTGAAAAGGTTTTCCAAATTCTTTGAAACTTATATTCAGTTCTTGCCTCCAATTTTTCATTTCTCAAACAGGTTCAATAAACTCTTCATCATCATCCTTCCCGCAGTCTCTCCTGTGCTACTCGGCCTCGTCTGCTTTCATTAGTCCCTTCCACTGGAGGCTGCAATCCTGTAGTATTTTGCTTACAGTTCTCTTTCCTCTGCGAATCAGTCTTTAAACTAAAACAAGGCATCTATCTTCTGCAATGTCAAACACTTTATCCGCTCTAGAGTAACCACCTATTTATATTTTTCTTATCTTGTCAATGGAAGATCCTCAAGAACAAAAGTTCTGTCTCACTCCTGTGTATCTTGAAAGTAGAGATGGTGCTCAAGGACCAAAAAGAGGAAGCTGATTTTTTTCCAAAATTCCTCATATCTACGGTATACTAAAAACCAGACACTGAGAATATTTTATACAAAAACATTCTAAAGTATATTCCTTAACCTCTATAAAACCATGAGCAAATGGAGAAAGTAACAAGTACTAGTTTAGTAGTATTTTAAGATAAGAAGAAAGCCCCATTAGGACTTTCTTGAATGTATTACAATATGTATTCCTTTTGCTAATAAATAATAGACCTCTGTGGTAGAGAGGTTAACTGGCACAAGTAAGGTGATGAGCAGATAAAAGAGAATTAAGATAGTTGCCTGCAACTCATTCATATCTTGATTCCTTTGGAATTTTATACTGGCATTCAGAGATATAAATTCTATAGAAAAGAGAGAGTAGTGAATTATAACAACTGTAAACTAAACTTCTAGTTACTAGTGCTAACTAAAAGAATCTATACGTGTTTGGAAACAACAAAGTTAGAGTTTTGCTTACCATCATTCCTTACATGTAATACTAAATTAAAATTCATGTTTCAATCCCTAATTTGTATTTTTACATAACTTCCTTTTCAGAATGTGCTCCAAACAAATTTAAATTATTACCACCATATTAAAATTACTGATGGAAAGTGCTGTTTATATTTTAAATAAATCAAGAATATTTATAGCATGTTAAAATTAAACCATAAATTGGCAAGATTTAACAGGTAAAATATTTGCTGCAAATTATTATACTATCGCAACTTTTTTGGGAAACAAGGGGGATGCGATTGGCAGGGCTTAGAAGCTTCTCCTGGCTTGCTGCTGGGGACTGTTCCTGGCAGTATTCCGGAGGTAACAGGAATTGAATCTCCCACAAGCAGAGACTGGGCACTCATGCTTTAAGTGGTTTCTGAGTTTACTATCTTAACTTTTAAATAAGATACTTAAAAACAGCTATTCCCAAAAAAGGTGGGAAGTCAACTTCCTAAATTAAAACTTCAGGATCAATGAGCATTTCAATCTGAAAATTGAACTTTAGGGGAAAAGTTGTAATTGTTATAAATTAAATAAAACCCTTCTTCCCCTTTAAACTGGAATATGAATTTAAAGGTTACAAAATGACAACAGCAGTTCACAAACATTACATTCTGGTTAGAAATTTTTCTATCCATTTATATTTCATGAGCTTTAAAAACAATTTGTTTTCAAAAAGAAGTCCTCTACAGAATTTCTAGACCATAAACCCGTAATAGAGAAATTAACTTGCGGGAACCGCCTCCACTCCCCACAGGTGTGTGTGTGATTCTTGCATCTCAGCGGACCCCAAGCTGCCCCAGGGAAGAGCGGAAACTCCATCAACGGGAACCAAGGCAAAGTGCCTTGGTTCCAGCCGACTGACCCTAGCGCCTGAGCTCCGGGAACCGCCTCCACTCCCCCACAGGTGTGTGTGTGATTCTTGCACCAGCGGACCCCAAGCTGCCCCAGGGAAGGCGGAAACTCCATCAATGGGAACCAAGGCAAAATGCCTTGGTTCCAGCCGGGACTGACCCTAGCGCCCTGAGCTTCCGGGAACCGCCTCCACTCCCCACAGGTGTGTGTGTGATTCTTGCATCTCAGCGGACCCCAAGCTGCCCCAGGGAAGAGCGGAAACTCCATCAACGGGAACCAAGGCAAAGTGCCTTGGTTCCAGCCCGACCGACCCTTGCGCCCTGAGCTGCTGGGAACATCCCAAAACTCAAAACGCCGCTAGTGCGTCCGCTCTCACTACCTACCTTACATGAGGTACCAGTGAACATTGGTTCCTACATCCTTGCCACCCACCCAAACGCTGCAAACAGACCAGACACCTACTAACTGCACTATCTAGTCACCCGAGAAATTAACTTGAAGGCTATTACAAAATAAGAAAACTATATAGAGCAATGACAAATGCTGTCATATATATATGATTATATATGTAACATTGTACATGCACACACACACACACACACACACACAAAACCTAAGGAAGAAATCCATGTAAAACTCACTGAATTACACTCATTATTTTAAAGTGGTGATTCATATTCAAAAGGCCAAAAATACTTAAAAAAAAAAAAAAAAAAAGGCCAAGAACAAAATGCAAATCCTGTCAGGAATCTGGCTCAGTGGTAGACAATCTGCCTTGTAGGTGTAACACCCTGTGTTGATCCCTGAAACCACAAAATAATAATTAAAAAAATATAATAATGATGATGATGATGATGATGTGCTCCTTGATGGTAATTTGAAGTGAGGTGGGGTGGGAAAGGTGCACTAAAATATGCACATTCCTCTTAAAAGAGAATCCTGTGACTACCCAGTATACAGAGGGGCCCTGATTCTCTATATGAATGTCTGGAATTTCAGTCTGCAGTGAAGGGGGAATTGAAACTCTAAATAAAATTCACCACCAGATTCTTTTACTTAATTTACAGTAACAAAATTTTGTTCTGTCTTTTGAAAACCATTATTAAACTAAAAGACTATTTATAAAAGCACATGGGAAATTAAAAATCTGAACATTATCTTTTGAGGCAGGCAGAAAATGGTACACAGGGATGAAGAGATAGTACAGGGGTAAAGGTGCTTGCCTTGCTTGATGCTGACCCCAATTCAATCCCTGGCACCACACATGGCCCCCTGAGCACAGCCAAGAGTGAACCACGAGGGCAGAACCATGAGCAAAACCTGAGCACCACCGTGGCCCAAAAAACCAAAAATGGAACCCAAAAAAAAATTTAAAAAAAAAAAAAAGATCCAGAGTCACTATCCAACATTTGAATCATTAAACAGAATATTTAAAAAATATTATTTCCCATGCAATTTTAAGAATATATTTACCCCTAGAGGAATACAAGGAATGTGATTTCATGAGAATTACTGAATTTGGAGAAAGTCCAAATTCCAAAACTAAATATAAATGGACAAATTCTACTGATTTAACAGCAGATTATGATTCTACTCTGATGGTTTCCCGGGAAAAAGACCAAACAAGTTATACTAAAATTATATGTAAATTCAGCAGAAGCCATACAAGTACTAACAAAGGCTATACAGTAGTTATTTTACTCCATCCTTTCTGAAGTGGAGCAATAACACAGTGGGTGGGCATTTGCCTTGTATGTGAATGACTGGGATTGATACTTGGCAGCCCACATGGTCCCTCAAGCCAACCAGAAGTGATCTGTAAGCGCAGAGCCAGGAGTCAGCTCTAAGCACTGCCAATGTGGCCCCAAAAAGCAAACAAAACATTTACTCATATTTTTGAGTAAAGAGCATCATATACGCAAGAAAAGCACTATATGCCACAAGCTATTACACTGGTCTGTAGATAAGATTTTTTTTTGTTTTGTTTCTTTGAGCCTTTTAAGTAAACAGTAGTCAATTTTGTATTTTAAATAAGTAAATTTATAAGAGCACTTATAGAACAATGTTAAAAATAAAAGATACGGTTGAGCCTTTGTTCAACCAGAGCAGTGATAATGGACACTAGGCCATTTGGTTAAAAGGTGAATAGGAAATACTACTGTGAGGGATTTGGTATATACTACTGTAACCTGGGTGTTAGATTGTTGGATGACAGGCTTAGCTAGCTTTGGAGCTTTGCTTTTACCCACTCACAGCTTAATCTACTTACATGTTCTTAAGCCAAGGTTCATTCTAATGAGATCACTCTTCTATGTAAACACTGATAGAGGGTGTGGCAGTTAGAGTCACCTTGACTCTGAACAACTTCTGACTTATACATCTACTAGACTTGTATGTTTTCTAGATTGGACACAGCTCCTCTTTATACCCACTGCACCCAGTGTGGGACAGTTAGAATTTACTAGGAGACTGCCACCCTGACTACGTTGAGACTATGGGAAGGGGGGTGGGGCGGTGGGGTGAGCTGGAACTTGGCTCTCCCTGGCCCAGCTGACTATGGGGCCCCAGGAGGACAGATGGGTTTTGAGAGTGGGCCCATCACCTCTGGGGGTCCCGTAAGCAGCGGATGAGACTGACCTCAAGACCAGATTAACAGAGCAAAATGAGTTCGAGCCCAGGTAGGCAGCTCCCAGAAGCGGGAATCACCGGGAATTCGTCAGATGGAGCTGGGACTGCCCCCTTCCCTCTCCATATTGTCTGAGCCTGGTGGCCCCGCCCAGGAGCTGCTCTGGGGCCACCAGCCATAGCATGCAGAGCCTCACAAGCGGCTGGGGAAGCTGGAACTCGGCTCTCCCCTGGCCCAGTTGACTATGGGGCCCCTAGGAGGACAGATGGGTTTCTGGAGTGGGCCCATCACCTCTGGGGTCCCAGAAGCAGCCGGATGAGACTCCCCCGCCACATTAACCGCCATTTTTGCTGTCTGGACGCTGACCATGAGGCCCCTAAGTCTTGTGGCGGCATGGTCCAAACTAGTGGAAACAGTTATGTCCTTTAATGTACTGCATTTTACAATGTGTAGGAAAGGTAGGTGCATGTGGGTGTCTTCCTGGGCAAGCACCGCCATTCAGCCTGCAGATCTAAAGGGGTTCACAGCCTGCTTCTCCCGGGAAAGGGTCCCCAACATCAGCATGGACAGGGCAGAGGACAGCAAAGAGGACAGCGGGTATCCAGGCAGGCCGGGAGTGGCAGAGACCCTCAGGAGGAGGGGGTGGCCAGGGCTGGGTGCTCAGGTGAGCGCGACTGGCTGGGCTCTCCTCCATGCAGCCCTGAACTGTTGCTCCGTTTTTCAGATGCTACCAGGGCCAACGCGGGGACAGACACGTCTAGGAGGGGAGGCGCCCTAAGCAGACCTCGAGGCGGGGGAGGGGGGGAGCGGACCCCAGGGGAGAAGGGTTCTCGCATGTGGCTTGGTTATGAGGACTTGGCTCCCTGTGCTCAGCCGCTCACAAGGCGGCCGAGAGGGATGGCGGGTTCTAGCCCAGGCCCGCCACCCCAGCAGAGCCTTGCAACAAGCCAGATGACCCCCACTCCATGAGGGCCTCCATTTTCCACATCCGGACTTCCTCTCGTCAGAATGCAACCCAGCAGACCAGCCTATTACAGCCCGGCTCGCGCGACCACAAGCGGCAGCGGTTCATGAATAAATGCTGGTCTTAGAGATGACTATAACAGTATGCTACCCGCACGGCAGAGCCTGGCAAGCTACCCGTGTCATATTTGATATGCCAAATACCAGTAACAATTTTAGATCTCATTCCCATGAGCTGATGGAATGGTTTGAGGCTCTTTATGTTCCTGGAGCAAGCAGATGCCCTTGGGCTCTACTAGCATGAGACAGGACATATGGAGATGTTACTGGTGCCCGCTCGAGCCAATCGATGATGAATGGGAATACAGTGATACAGTGAAAGGTAGGCGGGAGGGAGAGATAGGAGAGAAAAGATATACAGAACCCACCAAGTAGTTGGGGTGCGGAGGGGAGAGGGGGAGGTGGGGACATTGGTGAAGGGAGATGGGTTCGGGTGGAGGGATGGGTGTTGGAACACTGTAGAACCAAAACTTGAGCATGAGCATCTTGCAACTGTATGTCTAAAAGTGGTGTAATAAAATTAGGAAAAAAAAAGATTATAGGAAGGATCATACTAAGTTATAGGGCAGAGCTGCTGCACACGGATTCACATACACGGGGCAGCACTGCTACCGCCTCTCCCTGTGCCCAGCTGATCATGAGGCACCCGGGAGGGGATGGTGGGTTCTAGCCCTGGCCCGCCACCCCACTAGAGCCTACGCAAGAAGCCAGAGAACCCCTACACCACGAGGGGCGCCATTTTCCACATCGGACTCCCTCTCGTCAGAACTCCACCTAGCAGAAGAGCTCATCACAGCTGGCTCCGCAGCTGCTTAGATTCATCAATAAATGCTCGAGATTAGAAGTAACTACAACAGTATCCCACCCACATGGCAGAGCCTGGCAAGCTACACTTTGTCGCATTTGATATGCCAAATACCAGTAACAATTATAGACCTCATTCCCATGACCTGATGGAATGGCTTGAGGCTCTTTATGTTACTGGAGCAAGCAGGTGCCCTTGGGCTCTACTTGCATGAAACAGGACATATGGAGATGTTATTGGTGCCTGCTCGAGCAAATCGATGATCAATGGGAAGACAAGTGATACAAGTGATCATACTAAGTTTGCCCTCATGCAGACAAGTGTGACCCTTTCAGTATTCAGAGATCAAGATGCTCAGAATCACCCTGGTGCAGATAATAATTAAGAAGGACCTTGTGGGTACCATCTAGATTACATGAAGCCCATTAAATTAAGAAGCATTACTTTATACCAGTTCTCTCTCTCTCTCTCTCTCTCTCTCTCTTTTAGTAAGAGATATCAGAAGAAGAGATTAGTCCTTGGCATAATCCTTTGTTTATACCTGTAATAGGGCGTGGCACCACCCTTCTACACTGTTTAGGGTTCTTTGTTGAACACTCTGTTTAGGGTTCTTTGTTGACAGGACCCTTCCAGTCAACTGTTAGGATTACTTTGGTGTATATAAGGGGACTGACTTGAGACACTCGCCCCCTTTTTCCTGCTCCTTCTTTTGTGTAGGACTCCTCTCGGGTGAGATTCTCTCTTTGGTGGGAGACTTTGGGCTCTCTTGTATGGTCTAAGTTCGACCAGAGCTAGAGTTCTTTCATTATATTGGATTGCGGTGATAGAGCTTTTGTACTATTAAAAGCCTTTTTTGGAACTGCGCTGGACTTGTAAGCTTTCATTCATTCCCTGGCGGTCTCAGAGGTAGAAGAGAACTGCTGTCCTGAAACTGTCAGAGACCCCAGCAGCTCCCCTACATTAGATGACTTAGCATTACTTAAGTCTGAAGCTTTGTTAATAGTCCAGCTCCTTGTAATGGTAGAGTTACAGTGATCAGGTGATTGAGTTATACTGTTACTTACCTAAGAAAAGAGAAGGGAGAAAGACTATAAAGAACATTGTACTTGACAGTTATGTATATGGCTGGTGTATTAATGATCCTATCAGATGAATATACAGATGCTTAGACCTTAAATTCTAGTAAGTAGAAGATTAGAAGTGGCAATGATTTTAATTGCCATGGTGAAAAGTTTAGTGAGGAAACAAATGATACATGAACAGTTTACTATCTAAGTTTGTTTGTAATTACCTTTTTTCCCAGTCATATAGTAAAAAGTAAAAAAACATGAGGTTCTCAGAACACACCCAGCTTCTTATTTGGTATTAAATTACTGACAAGAGTGGTCAAAAGAGAAGATAAACTGAGACATCTCCATCTCAAACCACGGTGGAAATACCATCTTTTTTTACAAAAGCACGCACAACCATTCTAACATGAGAAATTAAATCATTATTAGTTTGCTTAGGTATTAAATAATTAGTATGGCTAAACGGTACTCCACAGAAATAAGGATTACTAAAGCGCTACACCCCAAAGGAGTAGCAACAACAAAGTCAACATTGTCAGAGCATCCAGGGACTGACCCATGTCCTGAAGGTGCGATGAAGTACAAACAACACTGCACCCTGCTGTCAGGCATCTGACGTCTGTTCACTCGTGATTCTGCATTTAAGTAGTCCTCGAATTTACTATCAATGTAGTCAATTACAGGTTGCCAGCTGCAAAACGTAAATAAAACATTTAAGTTGCAATTTTACATATAATGACATACAATCAAGAACTTTAAAAGGACAATTTTTTTTTTTTGCTTTTTTGGGTCACACCCGGCGATGCTCAGAGGTTTCTCCTGGCTCTGCACTCAGGAATTACTCCTGGTGGTGCTCGGGGATGATATGGGTTACCAGAGATCGAACCCGGCCAGCATGGGCTGGCCACGTGCAAGGCCTGGTCTACCCGGCTGGACTATTGCTCCGCCCCAAAGGATAATATTTTTAAGTTGGTAACCAACTAACCAAGGGAATGTTCGAAATTTGTCTATATGTACCAATTCAAAATCAGGTATGAATTATATTGAATAAGTCTTGATTATTTGTAAATGAAACTCAGTCAAAATACAACAATTTTATTTACACTCAAACGTATATTAATATTGATACTTTACAATGACAAATTATAACCCCAAATTTATTAATTCAAATTAAAAGATTATGCAATAAAAAATCATCATTATGAACTCATTTATAGTTTTAAAAGTTGATAAAATTATCTCAAAATAACTTTTAGAAGAGCCAGAGATATAGCTCAATGGGCCAGGACCAATTCCTACCATTTTATGGTCCCCCAGCACCAGTAGGAACAACTATACTGGTATCCTGGGGGCACAAAATCAGGATTAGACACTAAGATAGCCCAGTGTGGCTTAAAACCGAAAATCAAATTTAAAAAAAATTCTGTCACTCAAAAAATAGTTTAAAATCTTATTAGACAGCTATTTTTGACTGTAATATTGTGAATGTTTTCTTCATTTATGAAAACAAAACACAGGGACCAGTGGATAGTAACCTGCCTTGCACACAGTTGACCTGGGTTTGATCCTCAGCACCCCATATGGTCCCCTGAGCACTGCCAAAAGTGATCCCCTGAGTGCAGAGTCATGAGTCAGCCCTGAGCACCCGTGGGTATAGGCCCAAAATCACCTCCCCAAAAAATGTAGGTTTAAAGTGCTCTATCTTTAAAGTTTGTTTTAATAATGAGATTTTATCTGTGAGTTTTTAAAAGTTTATCTTCAAAGTAATTTTATGCTGACTTGTTTGCTGTTGCTTTTGTTTTGGGACCATCTGGCAGTGCTCACGGAGCACTTCATGCTTGGGGAATCACTTTCAGAGGTGCTCACTCAGATCACTGCATGCTCAAGAACACCAGGGGCTTCTGCATGTAAAGCATGTGGTCTCAACCCTATAAATTATCTCCCATGCTAATGATGGACATATATTTCTATTTCATGGAAAAGGAAACTAGTTCAAAGAAGTTACAAAAAAAAACAAAACACTGTTAAATTGTAAAGCTGGGATTGAAGTTTAAAGTATGACTTAAAGTTCAGTGATTTTTTTTTTTGCCATTTAACATGTTAAGCAGAAAATGTCTGGCCATCCCATATACTGGAATGCAATGGAAACAAGGATGACAAACCCTTCTTACCAATTACTATTGTCCACAGCATCTCCAAATCCTGGGGTATCCACTATTGTGAGTAGCAACTGAACACCGCCTTCTTTGATCAAAACCTTGGACTGCTCCACCTATAAAATCCATTAACAGCTTAGTTTAATTATGTTACAATAATTTCCTAAAAGGGACAGAAGATGGTCGACAATCACATTCAATTGGTAAGCTTCTGGAAAACTAAATCTATCCACTCTCACAATTTTTATATTAACTGTGAATATCAGAAGTCTTATCATTATAATAGAAAAAAGAAACATTTAATAGGACTTAAGGCTCATTGTAGTCAAAAAAGAAAACAAGCAATAAGTTAATAATCATTTCAGCCAGATGATTCATACATAACCGAAATGCACAACTATAAATTCAATAAACAATGTACTTCTATGATTCAGTAATTCAGAGATTTAATCAGGTAACTCCATCTGATCTAGTATTTTGTAGTAAATCTTTTTCCTCATCTGTATCCATCTTGTTTTGTTCAACCAATAACTCAAGTGAACTCGTTACCACTTCCAAATCATTATCTGGATTGTTATGATATTCATACCTGTGTTTATACTTATGGCTAAGATCCTATTTACTTCTCAAATTTGACACTGCACATCTAAGGTCAAAGCAATTAGCAAATATTAGAATGAGTATCAAATTTAGGTCCAAATATTAGAAAAAATATATTCCTGTAGAGTGAAATCCTACTAACTCTAATCACTTTTCCTGGGAATTCATGAAAATGTTTTAGTTGGGACTTAAATAGTATCAGTGATTTTTTCTATAATCTAAGGGGTTATTTTGTAACCCCAACCATGCTCTGTATCACATAATAGAAATCATTCATTTTGAGCATATGCTGCTGCTAGATAAAGCTAGCGCTGACTCAAAGAGAAAAGGGCAATGATTTTCCCAGAAAAAGACAAGATTCTGCCAATACTTACTTATAAATATGTATTGCATTTATAAATACGTATTGGCATTATTGGTATTATTTGTCTCATACTACAACTCATGCTTTTCCAGTATGAGGCCTTGAGTTCAATCTCTGGTTCTATCACTATCACCAAATACATGATACACTTGCTTATATTTATTCAAAATTTCGCTGATCTGCCCAAAATACAGAATTGAACACTTTGAGCATTAAATTAGTATTCATTTCTCTAAAGATTAATCACTATAAGAATTCTAATTTTCCTGGAAATCTTTAGCATCAATGACAGATTCATATTGTTTTAAAGACCACTATTTAATTTCATGTAGGTAGGATACTAAATTTTATCCTGCCTGAGTACTAACAGAGTACTCTAATGATATGAGGGAGGAAAAATTGCTGAAGAAATGCTAATATTAATCAGTAGTAAATTTTAAAACTAAAAATTAAATTTTCCTTCAATTTATCTATGGCTCTTTTGTCAAAATACAATCTAATGACCTAACAACTATTTCAACAAATTGGAGGGAGAGGAATTTAGGATAATAACCACTAGTACCGGTAGTGGCCTCAAAACAAAAAGCAAACAACAATAAAACCACCTTTTAATTTTCAAAGGTTAAAGAGGCAAACCAGTCAAATCTAGTATCTCAATATATCTTGAACTTGTCTCTCACCAACTTTATAAAAACAGGTTATTTATGTTGTCACTGACAGTGAAAAAAAAATCTAAAGCAACCATACCAAAATTTCCAAAGCAACTGTAGTACTCCTTTACGTAACACTTTTTCTAAATGACAAAATATTATATATTAAAAAAAAACTGATACAAAAATAAAACTGTACTAGATAAATCATTTCTCTCAACTTTACTCCAAACCACTTCTGGTTTGTCTTTTACTTAAAAAAAAAAAAATCCCACAATTACCTTCTGTAACTGCTTGTATATTACATTAAAATAGCTTACACGGTAACACATTTCCTATTTTTAAATAAATTAATAAATGTCTCCTTGTGTTTAAAAATAAGATATATGTTCTATGAACTTAAAGGTATTTTATAAAGTGTTTTTCTTCTTCAGCCTATGATATTCTGCCTGTCCATACATGGTCAAAGAAAAGCAGATAGCACCATATGGAAAAGATCCAGAAGGCCTAACTATAAACTAGTCCTATTCACAGGGTCCAACTGCATCCTATCATCTGGTTTTTGCAAGTATCCTCATGGGAATCATGGAAAAAGTTAGCTTGAGTCCAGGAATTTCAAACTTTTCTTAACAAATCTATTCCAAATGGCCACTTTCCCATGCACTTTACTAAAGCAGGTCACATCAGCAGATTTTATGGCATCACTCTCAAATTCTCTAGGATTACACGCATAATTTAATACTAAGGGAATGACCTGTAACATTTTCAACTATTAGTCCCTAAATAGAACTAAAATCACTGTTACTAATGTGTGATTAATTTATTGATGATTCTTTTTATGCTTAAACAAAAAAATCCAAGGCAATCTACTTTTCTTGTTTGTCTTTTTCAATTTGAGAGGGGAAAGATAAACCTTCATTATTTATTATACGGCGTCTTCCTTCAAACCTCATTGGGAACTTGGGAATCTTGCAGTGAATCCAGATTCTGGAGTTGCTTGGCTATCGAATCACCTATTCCCTCAAAATATTTTTTTAAAAAAAGTAACTACAATAATAAATCACAAAATGCTAAACTAGAGTCAGATTAGTAGTGGGGCCAACAGCACTGAAAGCCTTCCCTAGAACCATCACAGGACACTCTACTCTAGCTAGTCAATAACAACAAACTGGTTGGTATAGCTCCAACAGGGGAACAAGAAGGTAACATCCAGGTGGTTCAATAATAGTGTGAATTCAAGAGGAACAATGTAAGAATCATTGAAATCTCCGAGGAACAAGAAAGTGTAAGCTCCTAGAGTTGAGGAGAGCATGTACCCAGAATCAAGAAACCCAGACAAGGTACCAGCAGAAAGACACAATTAAGAATACTGGAAGACACATAATAATCAGAATAACAAAAAGCCCAAGAGAGATACAATGAAAGTAGCAAGGTCAAAGGAGGTTACATTCAAATACACTTCCTTATGATTCAAAGCAGATTTATAGTCTCCATGGACCAGGAAAAAAAAAAACAAAAAAAACAAAACCACAACTCAGTAATGTGAATGCCTCACCCAACAACATGCCACCTAGCTAGACTTTGTCAGATCTGAAGGAAGGATGCAGAACTTCATGGATAAACAACAGCTCAAGAATTTCATAGCATTAAAACCAACTTTGCAAAAACATTGTGAAGAGCAAGTCTTTAAGAATAGACAAACTTCACAAACACACAGAACTTCTGTAGAATGGTGGGGAAAAAACTCTTTGTTGTCAATAATCTCAATGTCAATAATACCATCCAACTTTCTGCTGCTTACAAGAGACACACCCGAACAGTCAGGGCACATAGAGGCTCTAAATCAGTATTTCAAGCGAACAATTCCCTTAAAAAGGCATAGGTCACCATCCTTATATCAGACAACATAGAGTTAAATTTTAAAAAAAGTTATAAAGGACAAGGATGGTCATTTCATGAAGAACTCACACTCTAAAACATTTATGTACTTAATAATAAACCATCAAAATATTTAAAGCAACTGCTAACAGATCTGAAGGAAAATACTGACAGCAACACAATAGTAGTGGGAGACTTCAACAGCACTTTACCACTTGTAAAAAGATTAACTAGACTAAGACACAGGAAGAAATGGAAAAGATGGGCTTAGCAGATATATGTAAGGCTCTTTATTCCCTCTTCCCTCCCCACCTTGGAACGGAATAGTTTCTTCTCCAGTGCACATAGGACATTTCCCCAGACACCATATTCTGGGACAAAAAAATACATCCCATAAAAATCAAGATAAGAAAATCTATGGATTATCCTATCAGACCATGATGAACTGAAAAATGGAAGTTAACCACTAAACAAAAAAAACCCTCAACATTTGAAAATTAGCTCATACTGAACAACAGTGGGTAAAAGAGGAAATCAAACAGGAAATCAAAAGATACCTAGAAACAAATGATGAATGAATGAAGAGCTACCAGAACATAAGGGATACAGCAAAAGCAGTTTTAAGAGACTAGCTCATAGCCATGCAAGTGCTTATTAGGAAGAAAAGAAAAGGCAACAAAACTAAGCATCTAGGAAAAAAGACAGAGAACCCAAAGTAAGCAGAAGGAAGTAAAAAAACTTAGAATGGAAATCAATGAGATGGAAACTTAAAAAAAAATCAAAAGATTGGTCAAACTAAGAGCTGGTTCTTTGTAAAAATAAACAAGACTGACAAATGATTAGCAAGACTCAAAGAAAGAAAAAACCCTGGTAAACCACATCAGAAATGAAAGGAGAGATGTCACAAGACATCACAGAAAATCAAAGGATCATCAGAGATGTTTTGAAATTCTTTATGCCATGAAAACAGGAAACGCTACAGAAATGAATAAAATTTTGGACTCCTATGAGCTTTCAAGCCTGAGTCAAGAACTGAGCGCCTGAATAGGTCAATTACTATTATCAAGGAAACAGAAATGGTAATCAGAGGTCCCTCCCCAAACAAAAAGCTCATGCCCAGACAAGTTTACTAGTTCTTTTAAACCTTTAAAGAAGTACCTCCATTTCACACCACCCCCAATCCTTTTCAGACTTTTTCAGAAATCTGACAAAACACCATCATGGTGGTTTTTATATAAGCAAACACCATCCTGATACCAGATAAGAGACATCACTAAAAACTATAGAACTATATCCTTGATGATTACAATTAGCATACAGAATCCAACAATACGTCAAAAAGATCATATACTGTGACCAAGTAGGATTCAATCTGGAGCTGCAGGATAATTTAACATACAATTAACATAACACACCATATCAAACAAGGGGAAATTTAAATCATGTCAATCAACTCAGAGAAAGCATGTGACAAGATACAGTACTGGGGAAAAATAAGCCTTCATTATTTATTATACACAGCTCATGTTTATTATACATGAACTCTGTCTAATAAAATCGGCCCCATGTGGAAGCAGCCCATGGAGCTCCGGAGGGCGGTAAATGGTTTGGCCAGCCCCTGGCCGAGTCCAACACAGCTCCAAGGGTTTGCTCACTCGTGCAGGGGAGGGCCACACTGGCCAGACTTGGAGCGGGGATTTGGGCTCCCTCTTTCCATTCCTTCACCTCTATGTCGGAAGGTGTGGCTATAAGCTCCCAAACAACAAAGCCAGAAACCCTGGAAGAGACACTCCAGACCCATAGCTGCTGCGGTGGACAGTCTTAGATAATACTGGAAGTCAGGTCTAGGTCCTTCCCAGGATCTTTCATTTATACACTGTATACAGTTCTAGCAAGTTCTAGCTGTGGCCTGTCTCCCAGTGAGTCTAGCAAGAAGCCAGGGGAACCCCAACACATGAGGTCAATCATTCTCAACATACGGACTCCACAGCTCCTCATAGCTCCACCTAAGAGAAAAGTTAATCTCTACCTGTTGAGATTATCAGTAAAGCTCGAGATGAGAGCCTACTACTGAGAGTGTTACCACCTACACGGCAGAGCCTGGCAAGCTACCTGTGTTATATCTGATATGCCAAAAACCATTAACAATTATAGACCTCATTCCCATGACCTGAAGGAATGGTTTGAGGCTCTTTGTATTCCTGGGCGAGCAGATGCCCTTGGGCTACACTTGCTTGTGACAGGATGTATGGAGATGTTACTGGTGCCAGCTCAAGCAAATTGATGAACGGGAAGACAAGTGATACAAGTGATACAGTTCATGATTAAAATCTCTATATAAAATGGGAACTGAAGGAAGCTTCACTTAATAGTCAAAGCCATTTACCATAACCCCACAGAAATCATATTCAAAGGTAAAAATGTGAAAGCCTTCCATCTAAGATCAGGCACAAAACAAGGATACCTACTCTGTAACACTGCTATTCAACATACTTCTAGAAGTTCTTGACATCACAACTAGGAAAGACAGAGATATTAAAGCATCCACATCAGAAAAGAAGTCAAACTCACTTCTTGCATATGACATGATACTATACTTAGAACAACCTATAGACTCCACAAAGAGTTCTTAGAAATAACAAGACATACAGTAAAGCGGCAGGCTACATTATCAACAGAAATCTACAGCTTTTCTAAAGGCAAATAATCACACAAATTAAAAACATCCCTAGTCACAATTGTGCCTCAAAAATCAATACCTAGAAATTAGCTTTCTTTGGAGAAGCCAGTGTTCTATTACACACTATCTTTCTTTGCTCAGATTCCTTTAAGTGAACTTTAAATAAAACTGTTCTGCTTCACTGAAACAAAAGAAAAGGAACTATCAAATTGGGTCGCTTTCTAACAAATGTAGAAAAAAAGGCTTCAAAGAGTCTAACATTATATCCTTAATATGCATTCAACTGATCTCAATCTCTAACAGTGAGTTTGCAACTTTACAGGAACAGTGTGCCCCCCCCCACACACACACACGCACACACACAAAGGGTTTTTATTTTTCTAAGTTTGGGACCACACCCAGCTGTGTCTGGAGGACCATGTGCCATACTAAGTATTGAACCAGAGCCTATCACATATAAGGCTAGGTCCTTAGCACCTCTACTATCTCTTTGACCCCAAAAAGAAAAACATTAAAAGAAATCAATAAGGTTTCCACCTAAGAATTGAAAAAAATATACATTAAACAAGCCTAAATTGCCATTTCAAAAATAAATGAAATGAAATTTTTTAAAAACTATTTTATTACACCGCTGTGAGATATACAATTACACCGCTGTGAGATATACAATTACACCGCCGTGAGATATACAATTATACCGCTGTGAGATATACAATTAAACCACTGTGAGATACACAATTACAAAGATGTTCATGTTTGGGTTTCGCCATACAGTGTTCCAGCATGCATCCCCTCCACCAGTGCCCATTTCCCACCACCAATGTCCCCGATTTCCTCCCCTTTCCTAGCCTGCCTCTATGGAGAGCTCTTTTTTTTTTTTTAATTTTTTAATATACCACAGTGAGACATACAATTACAAAGGTGTTCACAATTGGTTCTTGGCAATACAGTATTCTAGCACCCATCCCTCCACCAGTGACCCATTTCCACCACCAATGTACCCCACCCCTCCCGCCCATCCCCAGGCTGCCTCAACAGCAGGTAGCCCTGTTTTATGGAGAGTTCTTTATCTCTCTCTCTTTCTGTCTCTCCCTCCCTTCTCTTACATATTGTGAATTGTAATACATACACTTAGAGGTTATCATGTGTATCTTTTGCCTGTTTCTAATGCTCTGTTCTAGGTTGATATTAGCACTTTCGATAATTATTAGCACACTGTTCCCTTCTCTATCTTACCTAACCTCTGACTCCCATACGTTTGTGGTAAATGAAATAAAATTCTTGGTCTTGGTCTTTACCAAGCAGACAGGTGGAAGTCATTCCCTGATATTTAATCCGATTAAATAACTTCACACATAACAAGGATACAAAGTAAAATGTTATCATACATACAAAATCGTCAGTAATTTTCTTAAAAATGTTGTTCATCTGAGAGTCTGTATTTAAGATCAAAACTGCAGTGGAAAGCAAATGTGTATACTTTTCTTTAATCAGTCTACTGGAAAAAATATATATATATAAATAAAAACAGGGCCAAGAGACACTGCAGTGGCTAAAACATTTGCCTTGCACGCAGTCAAACCCGCTGCCAAAAAAAAAAAAAAAACACTATTCATTCCTAATAATATTTTTTTTTTCTTTTGGGCCACACCCGCAATGCTCAGGGGTTTCTCCTGGCTCTGCACTCAGGAATCACTCCTGGCGGTGCTCAGGGGGACCACATGGGATGCCGGGATCGAACCCGGGCCGGCAACGGGCCTGCTGCAAGGGAAACGCCCTACCCGCTGGGCTATTGCTCCGCCCCTAATAATATTTTTTAAGTCAAAAGTTTTCTGTTTCAAAGGGTGGCAGGGCAAGGAGGCACACTTAGGAGTGTGAAGGGGTTACTCCTGGCTCTGTTCTTGAAGGTCTGTACTGGCCCCATGTTTGCAAATTATTTTTGAAAGAGCTAAAGTAAAATAGCTTATTCTTTCACGTTCTGAGAGAGAGAGAGACCAGTCTACAGCAGGCCAAAAACCATAACGATCATCACAGTACTGTACCAAGACATGAACTGTAAACTTAATATAAACTAATTATGGGGGGGTGGAGGTGGGATTCTGCCTTAAATCTACTAAGTTATAAACTATGTAGAGGGAATTTCGCAATCTGCTCTAGAAAGCTCAAATATGCAAATCACTGGTATAAATACAGTGACAGCTCACTTTTTAAAAAATATTTTATTATACCACTGTATCACTGTCTTCCCGTTCATCATCGATTTGCTCGAGTAGGCACCAGTAACGCCTCCTTATGTCCTGTCTCATGCCAGTAGAGCCCATGGGCACCTGCTTGCTCCAGGAACATAAAGCTCCTCAAACCATTCCATCAGGTCATGGGAATGAGTTCTATAATTGTTACTGTTACTTGGCATATCAAAAACGACACGGGTAGCTTCCCAGGCTCTGCCGTGTGGGTGGTGGCATACTCTTGTAGTCACCTCTAAATCCAGCATTTATTGATGAACCATGCGGCCACACAAGCCGGTCTGTGATAGGCTGGTCTGCTGGGTGGAGTTCTGACAAGAGGGAAGTCTGGATGTGGAAAATAGAGGCCCTCATGGAGTGTGTGTGTGTGGTGGGGGGGGGGTCATCTAGCTTGCTGTGAGGCTCTGCTGGGGTGGCGGGCCAGGGCTAGAACCCGACATCCCTCCCGGGCGCCTCGTGAGCGGCTGGGCACAGGGAGAGCCAGTAGCAGCTCTGCCCCATGTCTGTGAGGCAGACATTATACCACCGTGAGATATACAGTTACAAAGATATTCATAAGATGTTCCTATTTGGGGTTTCAGTCATACAGTGTTCCAGCACCCATCCCTCCACCAGTGCCCATTTCCCACCACAGATTGTCCCCGATTCCCTCCCCCTCCCCAGCCTGCCTCTGTGGCAGGTTCTTAAATTATTTCTCTTTCTCTCTTTCTCTTTTCCCTTCCCTTCCACATTGTGGATTACAATACATACATTAAGAGGTTGTCGTGTGTATCTTTTGCCTGTATTTAATGCTTAGTTCTAGGTTGGTATCAGCACTTTCGACAATTATTAGCACACTGGACAGCTCACATTTTAATATCCTAGTTCTGGGGGCTGGAGCGATAGCCCAGGAGGTAGGGCGTTTGCCTTGCACGCAGCCGGCCTATGCCGCCAGGGATTGATCCCCAGCATCCTATATGGTCCCCTGAGCACCGCCAGGAGTAATTCCTGAGTGTAGCGCCAGGAGTAACCCCTGAGCGCCGCCAGGTGTGACCCAAAAAAGAAAAAAAAAAAAAAAAGAAAAAAAATCCTAGCTCTGCGAGAATTGATCTCAGAGAACTTCTAATAGTAATAACTTCACTCAAGTTAAAAGCCAATGGTAAACTTGACACTCAGCATCACCGATTCAGTGCAGACAACTTTCTTCTAAGACTATGGATGTGAAGAAATTTCTTATTTAAGATATAAGCCACCTGTAAATAAACAATGCTGGTGGGGGAGATCATGGGATCACTCCCTCCGGTCACATCAAAGAAGAGGATTTTTCTTTTCTTTTTGACATTTGGAAGTAGTCCAGAAAGTCTTTAGGTCAGGAAAACTGTAAGCATTTGCCTTTCGAAACTTAGAAAATGTTTTTCCTGGTCTATCTACCTGCACTGAGATTTAATACTTCTAATCACTCTCCACTAAGATCAATTTATAAAGGTCCCAAAAGAAGATCATTTGAAAGATCACTGGACTAAGGAAACAGTCCATCACCTTCTACTCTCTACATACTGCATCTCTTTTCCACATCATCTACTCAGTGATCTGCCTCTGCTCTTTACACATCGTATTCTCTCCTGAATAAGTGGGGAGGAAAGTGAGATGATTTTCAACTTATGCCTACTACATTCAAGGATACCTCAATGGTACATCAGGAAAGGAACTACTGTGGGATTTTAGTCAGGACCAGTTCAGTACTCCAAAGCTCTACTTTTGACTAAGAAAAAGAAAAGGATGGGAATAACTGTGACATACAAGGTTTTTGGCTTGAAAATTTTATTGGAAATACTCTCAATCCTAATTACTACTTTGTTTTCAAGGCAGAGTGAAGCAAAAGATAACTTAGAATAAGAACTCTGAAAATTAAAAAGAAGGCAAATTAGATTAGACAGTATTATTTTGGCAGTCAGCTACGTAAATAGAATTCAAACAAAGCAAAAACCTCATACATCTCTAACAGTCTGGAAGAAGATATCTGTTAATACCTGATATAAGGGTCTAGTTAAATTTAGATAAGGAACTTCCAAATCAATAGGCAAGGATAAGAAATTTTAAGATAGTCAAAGAACTTTAATGAAATCTGAAGTTAACCAATATTAGACATATTCAACATTAGGAGGAAAAAAAAAGGAACTTTCATACTCAATAACTAAAAAATAAATGTTTTTTCTTCAATAGAGGATTATAGTCTAATAAATAATTGTGTCATTTAATGATGGATTGTCTATATATAATGGATTTCAACTACTGGTCTATGGTTTTGTGCTATGCCACAAAGTAACAGTGAAAACCAAAAAAGTATATCCAGGTATGCTGATCCAGAGACTCGCAGACATGGGGCAGAGCTGCTACCAGCTCTCCCTGTGCCCAGCCGCTCATGAGTCACCAGGGAGGGATGGCAGGTTCTAGCCCTGGCCCGCCACCCCAGCAGAGCCTCGCAACAAGCCAGATGACCCCCCATTCCATGAGGGCGGCCATTTTCCACATCGGACTTCCCTCTTGTCAGAACTCCACCCAACAGAAGAGCCTATCACAGCCCAGCTCATCATCAATAAATGCTCGAGATCAGAGGTGACTACAAGAGTATGCCACCCACACGGCAGAGCCTGGGAAGCTACCCGTGTCATATTTGATATGCCAAAAACCAGTAACAGTTATAGACCTCATTAACATGACCTGATGGAGGTTTGAGGCTCTTTATGTTCCTGGAGCAAGCAGATGTCCTTGGGCTCTACTAGCATGAGACAGGACATATGGAGATGTACTAATACCCGCTCAAGCAAATCGATGATGAACGGGAAGACAATGATACAGTAATACAGTGAAATGAAGTTAATCAGTAAATACTAACCTCGGGAAATAAAAGTCAAAAAGGCATTTATTTTTGATGGTGGCCATGATATTGAGGGCACAAATAAACTTTCTGGGTGCTATGAATTAATGTTATTAACTGGTGGGTACCTGGATATATATGCAAAAGTTCAGCAAATTATGGGCTATTTGCATGCCCTTTTTAATGTGTAAGCTGCACATCAATAAAAAATTTAAATTAAAAAAAGTTGCTTAAGACAATGCTCTCTCCCCAGTGATCTAAGTATACATAGAAAATTCTATGTATACTTAGATCAGACAATGAATAGCTTGATGCTCACTCAACATGTGGTACTACTCTACCAATAACTAATATGGATGAATACAAGTCTAATGACTTTTGCAAACCATATTTTTTTCTATGCCACACAACAGACCTTTTTCTGCAGTGGGGTATATATATATATTTTGGCATTTTTCTATCCACCACTACAGTGAATATAAAAATGGTAGCAATTTGCCACATATAGCTATTGACCACTAAATATCCAACCATGAAATAAATCAAAGCAAATAAAATTTATTCAAACTTAAGCTATGACAAGTGGCTAACATTATACAAAGAAATATTAGGGCTATTATTTACTATATCATAAAATAGTCTCAAGGACTGTCCTCAGGGCAAACTTAGAAGACTATAATGAAGGTGATTTCTCTAACTGGTTACAATTCTGTGTCTGTCGCTATTAATCATTATGTCGACCACATTATAAGTCTAATGCTAACTTAAAACCTCTTTCTAGGCAAAACCTTTGTGTTTGTATTGCATGTGACCCACCTGAGTTTGGTCCCTGGCATCCCAAATAGTCCCTGAAATCTTCCAGGAGTGGTCCCTGCATGCAGAGCAGGAGTAAACCCTGAGCAATACCAAGTGTGGCCCAAAACACCCCCATGCCAAATTTTTCAAAGTTATAGTACATCTTAAATTTTAATATATTTAGATGTTACTCCGGATTGTCGCCTACTGCAACAGTAATATACATACCTGTACGGTCTTTTTTATCCTATGAGAAGGACCTGGATATTCTGGAGAATACAAATCTGTGAGGAATAATGAGTTGATTAATGTTGATTTTCCCAGTCCAGATTCACCTAGAAGATACAGAGGAATAAAGGAAGAATTCTGTTAAATCGCAAGATTTTATACATACTCAACTTAATGCTATGATCAAATTTGCCTTATATAAGTACTTCTTGATGGGATAAGTAGCAAAAACATCAAAAAACTCCCTATTAGAATAAATCCTTCCTCCTTTTCTTATCAAATCAGGCTCATGTTTGTGACAGTTGCATTCAGACTTCCCAGCAGCACTGGTGGTGTGGTACTAAAGAGGCTAGGCAGTGCTGGGGATGCAATGCTTGGGTTGCCTTTATGCCCTTTGATCCCTCCACTTGGCCTCCAAATGTTCTTTCTGGTTTTTAAAATCATACACTGAGGGCATGGGAGGGAGGGAATGGAGAGATAGCACAGTGGGTAGGATGCCTGACTTGCACAGAGCTCACCTGGATTCAATCCCTGGCACCATTTTTGGTTCAAGCCCAGGGAGGAGTGATTTCTAAACACAAAGTCAGGAGTAAACCCAGTGCACCACCCAAAAACCAAACAATAAAATAAAACAAAATTCTACAATCTGTGTTCTTGAAAAATAATATATCTAAACTGCACAGTGATGTATTTTAGACATCAGTTGTATAAATATTTCTGCTTTAGAAAAATAAAACATGAAATACTAACAAACAATAATAACCAAAACACAAAAAATCAAGCATCTATAAAAGTGCAAATCTACTGAAACAAAAAAAGGTTAATCACAATGCACTTCGTGTAAAACCTGAGCCGCAAAACGCTTTGATTTATTCACCCATATTCCCACCAGCTTAAGTATAAATGTACCTTGTCTCCATACCAGATCTCAAAAAAAAATCATAATCACTTTTACTTTTGTTTCTGGATCATAATTAGTGATACTAGGGGGAATCATGTGCTTTGAGGACTGACCTGAGCTTCCTGCACACCCAGCACATGCCCCAGCCTTGTGCTGGCTCGGGTAACTACTTTCTTTCTATGGGGTGCGGGGCCCCTGTGATTGCTGGCCAATAAGGCAGGACAGGACACCTCCCAGGGTCATGCCCAGCAGTGTTTGAGAGCCTCCCAGGATCACTAACTAGTAGTAAAAGAGAGGGTGGGGGAGGGGGTCGGGGCGCACACGCATTCAGACAGGACGACTTGTGACCGGGGATTAAACCAGAGTAGGCTGTATGTCAGGCATGGGCCATAATCCCTGTACTCTCTCTTTAACCCCCAGTTAATTTCTTTGTTTGGGGGCTACACCCAGCCATGCTCAGGGACTATTCCTGGCTCTGTGTTAGAAGATCACTCCTGGCAAGGTTCAAAGAACCATATCCAGTGCCAGGGACTGAACCAGGGTAAGATGTATGCAAGGCAAAAGCCTTACCTGTTGATTTATCTCTAGTCTCAAAGCTGGTACTTTGGTTTGAGGAAGCTAGGATATAATTTCTACTAAGAATATACTCTTTTATCTTTTATATAATCCCACTTGAAACTTCATACCAAATAGACAGTAACTTTTTACCAGAATGTCAATAGCTTCAAGGCATATATAATACAAAGTCAAAATAAATTACAAATCATCTAACAGTTGAAAAGTTACAGAATTAAAAATTCTAGCCACTGCAAAGGCAAGAAAAAATAAACAAATGGAACTTTCCCTATAGCAATCAAAACTTAAGCTATAATAAAAATAAAAACCCTACCAAATGGGAATAAAAATATCTGCATAAAATGTCTGCACAGAGACATAGATATCCAAGGAACTGGTGTGTAAGATGTACAACACACTCACAACTCAACAACAACCAAAAAAAATCCAATGATCCCCATCAACAAATGGAGCGACAAAATGAGTGACACTTTCAACTAAGAAGACATTCAGATGGTCAACAGGCATATGAAAAGTGCTTATGGTCATTCATTAGAGAAATGCAAATCAAAAACAACACTGTGACATCTCATGCCACTGATAATGGCAACTACCAGACTGTCTGGAAACATCCAGTGCTACAAGGCTGGATGAGAAAGGAACTTATCCACATCACCAGGTTCAACCTCTATGGAAAACAATATGGAGATCTCTCCAATAACTGGAAATACAACCCAGTGATACCACAAAAACATTATTTGAAAGGATATGTGCATACCTATGTTTATCACAGCACTTAGTATAACACTGAAGATGGGGAAGCAATCCAAATGCCTAAATATAAATGAATCAATCAAAAGTTGTGGTACACAAACACAACAGAGTACTATGCGGCTCAACGAAAGAACAAAATCATGCTATTTGCATTGGGCTGAGTTAAGTCAGAAGGAAAGGGAGATACAAAATTCTCTCTCACATATGGAACTTAAAGACACACAGCACAACAGAAATAAAGGGGCACAGGCAACACAACAGGAGAACTGATCCACACAACTGAGTTAGGGGAGGAATAAAAGGGAGGGGCACTGGGATCCTTGAGGGGAGAGGCAAGTACACTAGTGAGGGCCGTGGTGATGAAATTATGTACACAGGAAACCATCATTAACAGTATTGTGAATCAGTTTCCCCCAGACCAGGAAAGCTCACTTTAGGAGAACCTTGTCTTCCAGGTGTGAGAGCTTGGATTTGATTCCCACCACTGCTGACCCCCTCCCCAATCCAACTTCCCAAAAAAATCCATGAATTGTTTTATCTCCTAGTTGAAAGCCTTCGATTCTGTGGAGACTGAAGCAGTCATCGAAGCCCTAGCCAAACAGGGTGTTCAAACCCAATACATCAAGATCCATCGTGAGCTGTATTACGGATTTACCACCAGGATCTCACCATTCTACAAAGAAGTGATCATTGATGTCAAAAGAGTGGTTCGACAGGGTGATACCATCTCACCAAAACTCTTCAGTGCCACCCTCGAGAACATCATGAGACAATTAGAATGGGAAGGAATGGGAGTGAAGATAGATGGTCGGCAACTACACCACCTCCGCTTCGCTGATGACATTGTTCTAATAACACCAAACATTAGCCAAGCGGCACAAATGCTGGCTGACTTTGACCGAGAATGTGGAAAGGTAGGTCTACAGCTGAATCTGAAGAAAACTATGTTCATGAGAAATGAACTAGTTCCAGAGGCCCCATTCACTCTCAATGGAACAAACATCTCTGAATGCAGCAGTTATGTGTACCTAGGTCGAGAAGTCAACATGATGAATGACCTAAAACCTGAGCTGCGCAGGAGGAAGAGAGCGGCATGGAATGCCTTCAAAGGCATCGAAGAAATAGCTAAAAGGACAAAGAACCTCCGGCTCCGGGCACATCTCTTCCACTCCACCGTTCTCCCTGCATTAACATACGCCTCAGAGACCTGGGCCCTACGAAAAGCAGGATGAGAATGCTATTCGGGTCTCCCAGAGAGGAATCGAAAGAGCTATGCTTACCCCCCCCCCCCCCCAGGAATAAGTTCAGAACACCACTGGGTGTGGCCCAAATACAGATGGAAGGATAGAGGAATAGATGGATGGACAGAAAGGGACACACACACCCCCACCCCCACCCAAAACAGTAGTTCTGTATTAAGGAGAGAAGCTAATTGGTGAGTTAAACAGAATGGGAACTAAAAGTACAGGCTTAAGTCTTTATTTACTTTGATTATAAAGTGAAGACTTTATAAAGAAAGTCTTTATAAAGTTCCAGAGGCCCCATTCACTCTCAATGGAACAAACATCTCTGAATGCAGCAGTTATGTGTACCTAGGTCGATAAGTCAACATGATGAACGACCTAAAACCTGAGCTGCGCAGGAGGAAGAGAGCAGCATGGAATGCTTTCAAAAGCATGGAAGAAATAGCTAAAAAGGACAAAGAACCTCCAGCTCCGGGCACATCTCTTCAACTCCACCGTTTTTCCTGCATTAACATATGCCTCAGAGACCTGGCCTGCTATTCGGGTCTCCCAAAGAGGAATCGAAAGAGCTATGCTTGGAATATCACGCCTCACTCAAGTGAGAGAAGGAATCCGGAGTTCCGACCTCCGTCACTGTTCCAGAGTCAGGGATGCTGTCTCGTTTGCCAAGGCATCGAAAATCAGATAGGCTGGACATGTAATGCAAATTGAAGACGACCGCTGGACTAGAGCCGTTACCAACTGGATCCCATGGGACATCAAAGGATCATGTGGCCACCAACCTACAAGATGGTCAGACTTCTTCGTCAAGACCCTGAACAAACGGTTTGAGGCTCTTCGTATTCCTGAATCAACCAGATGCCATTGGGCTACACTGGCACATGATAGGGTCCAATGGAAATGTTACTGGCGCCCGCTCAAGCAAATTGATGAATAACGGGATGTCAAGTGATCAAGTGATAAAGTGAAGACATAATACATTAGGTAGAGTCCTATTTTCTAATACATAAAGGAGAGTCCTATTCTTTGTTTACATTTCAAAAATTGTGTTTCTTTTTTAAAATTTTTATCGAGCCAAGGTATTTCATATATGTTAAATCTTATCGTCAAAATCATTAAGATATCCTCTGGCATAAAAACTGATGTTTACCCTAAAAGGAAAGCTAAACAGATACTGAGGATCTTGCTCTGCAATTATCTAAATACAACTTATTCTAATTACAGTAACTGACCGACAGCAATAAGCAGTAATTCTATATATTAGAAGCAAACAATCAAACCACTCAATAATTACCTCATTCACCAAGTGAAAATGACTTCAGTTTTAATGTGCCTAAAAGCTATGTGAAACCTTAAAGGCTTGTCTTTGCATCAAAGATAAAATATTCTTTATATAACCCAGTTCAAGTGTTTAAGTATACTTTTAATCTAGAAAATTTGTTCTATTTATGTTACAAGGAAAACCTAAATACCTGGTTGGAATTTTTCTCATAGTTCAAAAATAACCACAAAACCAGAATTTTATGATGAAAATGTGCTGCTTTGCTTATCATTGGTAAGTAACTTTACTAAAAGTCATACATTAACTTCACAAAGTTGTACCTAATTTTATCATTTAAGTTGCACATCAAATTTCTGTTAAGTTCTGGTAAGGTAATGAGCTAAAATTGATATACTTTTTATGAGCTCACCGATCAGGTTCAATTCTGACATTGCTTTCTTAGATTGTAAATAATTTTTTTTTTTTAAAGAAAGATATGAGGGGACCGGAGAGATAGTACAGCAAGTAGGGCATTTGCCTTGCATACGGCCGACCCTGGTTTGATCCTCAACATCCCATATGGTCCCCTGAGCACTGCCAGGAGTAATTCCCGAGCTAAGAGCAAAAAGCAAAAAAAAATAAATAAATAAATAAAAATTAAAAAATAAAAAAGCTATGAGGAGAGAGAAAGGGAGAAGCACATGTCGGAGAGTGAACACAGGCTTCCACAGAGTGAAATAGACCAGCTAAGTAACAGAGACAAGCAAGCAAGATACATACATGTTCAATGGAGAACATGGACTTGAAGAACCTCCAAATGATTGATTCACTGTATCACTGTCACTGACTTCCCGTTCATCGTCAATTTGCTTGAGCGGGCACCAGTAACATCTCCATATGACCTGTCTCATGCAAGTAGAGCCCCAGGGCACCTGCTTGCTCCAGGAACATAAAGAGCCTCAAACCATTCCATCAGGTCATGGGAATGAGGTCTATAATTGTTACTGGTATCTGGCATATCAAATACGACACAGGTAGCTTGCCAGGCTCTGCCATGCGGGTAGCATACTTTGTAGTAGTCATCTCAAAATCCAGCATTTATTGATGAGCCGGACTGTGATAGGCTGGTCTGTTGGGTGGAGTTCTGAAGAGGGGGAAGTCCGGATGTGGAAAATGGAGGCCCTCATGGAGTGGGGGGTTGTCTGGCTTGTTGTGAGGCTCTGCTGGGGTGGCGGGCCAGGCCTAGAACCTGCCATCCCTCCCGGGCGCCTCATGAGCGGCTGGGCACAGGGAGAGCCAGTAGCAACTCTGACCCATGTCTGTCTTTGGATGTGAGGGCGATCTGGCTGCGACATCTGTCACCCCAGTGATAGCCAGGGTTGATTCGGCTGATCTGGCTGGCTAGGCGGGTGACCCCCTTCCTCCCTCACCGCTCCATGTGCGTCCCTCCCGAAGCTGCGCGCTTTGGTCGAAGGGGACAGCCTTCCCGAATAGAGACGGACCAGTCTTCGGTCAAGGGTATACGAGTAGCTGCGCTCCCCTGCTAGAACCTCCAAACAAGCTCTCCAAATGATTATTTAATAAATTAAAAAATCATACTGCATCTTTAGAGCCTAACAGTAATCAGCATTCAAGAATGGAATAAAGAATTCTAATCTGAAAGGAAACAATAATAGTTTGGAAAACATAATTCAGAGAAACTATTTTCTAACAAACTGAAAAAGATCTAACAAACTGAAAAAGATCTCAGTTAAGGACTCAAGTAACTAGAAGGCAGCTTATGGTCAATAAGCACACTAGTGAGTGAGTTAAGGAGAGAGATCAGAAAAGAGAAAGGTGAGAGAAGTAATATGGGGTTAAGGCATTTGTCTTGTACATTCTGGATCCTAGTTCAAATCCCTGGCACTATACAGTGTTCCCCAACCTGAGAACAGAGCAAAAGAGAATGATAAAGAAAGATTTAACATAGCTGTACAGTAGGGGTGAAGAATCAAAAGTTTTTACATGGATACTAGGTCCTCACTTATCTTGAGCAGGGAGTGTGTTCTAAAAGCTGAAGAGTAGTAAAGTAGGCAGACTTGAACTACTGGATGTTTAGAGACTCATGTTCTCTAAGTCTCATACAAGAAAATTTATACTTCAAACCAGCATTGGTTTGTACTAATCACATTGGTAACTATGATTCTATCTGACCAATAATTTTTTCAAGAAAAGTAACAAAGTCATAAACTTCACAATAAACTGAAAGATGTCTGGAGTGGTGTGAACATGCCTAGAATTATTTTCAGGTGCCCCCAATAAACCACCATCCCTACCCCCTCAGGCTTTTAATCTTAGTGCAGTGCCTGGTTAAGAAAACTGGGTAAATGTTTGTTGTGATTCAAAGAGATCTGTTAAAGGCAAAAAGCTCACTGTGGGAGAAAATTAAAACTAGTATATTAAAACTAGTATAAAACCCACCACAATAAGTTAACCTGCTTTTTTACAATGATTGTTGCTTTTTTTTAACAATAATTGTTACAATGTTGCCTTTTCCATTACTCCCCTGAAATTCAGTAAGTTGTTTTTTCAATAGTGTAGAAATGAGAAAACCTGATCTTTCCCCTTTAAGTTTCATCAGTAAATGCTCGAGATGAGAGCCTTCTACTGAGACTATACCACCTACCGGCAAAGCCTGGCAAGCTTCCCGTGTTTTATTTACTTGTTATGCCAAAAACTAGTAATAATTATGGACCTCAGTTCCATGACCTGAATAATGATTTGGGGTCTCCCTGTCCCTGGAGCAAGCAGATGCCCTTGGGTTACACTTGCTTGAACAGGACTTATGGAGATGTTACTAGTGCCCATTCGAGCAAATCGATGAACAATGGGAAGACAGTGATACAGTGATTGTTGCTGTACTGAAAGTATGCCAAAAACATTCACCACTCATAAATGATGTTCGCTCTGGGTTTGTGTGGTCTATGGCTTTAACAATAATGAGGAAATTTCCTTCTATTCCCATTTATCATGGGTCTGGAAAGATAGTACAAGAGCTAAGATCCTTGCTTTAATTATATTTGTTAGAATGTAATTAGAAATGTGCATTTCTTTAACCCCCCTTGAGGCAGGAGCGATAGCCCAGCAGAGAGGGCGTTTGCATGGGTTCGATCCCCAGCATCCCATATGGTCCCCGAGCACCACCGGGAGTAATTCCTGAATGCAGAGCCAGGAATAATCCCTGAGCATTGCCGGGTGTGACCCCCCAAAAAAAAAAATCCCTCAAAGGGGAAGAGGTTGATTTAAAGAGTAGCTAACACTTTAAATCAACTTAGCACTTTATTGCTGATAAGTGCATATTAGCTGAATTACTCCTCTGTTAAAATCTATTCATAAGTACATGCCAAAAATACTATGTAGAGAGCAGTATTTCTCAACCTTTTTCTGACTGTGGCCCCCTCTCAACCTTGTTTAGATCCTGTGGCTCCACTCATACAATTCTCACCTGGAGCCTTTTTGAAATATACTGTGATCCTATATGGCCCCAGCTGAGAAACACTGCTATTTTGTTACTATTAGTATTACCAGCTGTAACACAGTAATTCAGAGTTTTCCACTTAAGAACTGAAGCATAAATCACACTGCAACTATCTTGTGTTTGCCATCTGCTTAGTTGAGAGTTTAGGTAGTGCTACAGAAGTGTTACAGTCAAGTTTCCTCTCTAAAAACTTTTAATCTGTGTCAACTGTTAATTTCAGAGACTATAACAGAGTGATCCAGTTTATGACAGTATTTGTAAATGTAAGTAACTGAACCTCTGCAATATATACAATGTAAGTAACTTTAATTTCCAAGATAAATTTTTTTCTGGGTGCATCTCCATTAGATATGTTCCCAGAAGATAGCCCCCAATACAATTTTTAAATTTATGTAATCATCAACACCACAAATTGTCCCTTATGTTTATATGCAACTAAATATGATCTTTAAGCCCATCAAAATTATTTTGGCTGTTTCTCTTCCAATGTTCTTTTAGAAAATTCAATGCCAAAATATCCCTAGGACTGAAAAAGGCAGGTGTGTGTGCTGAAGGGATAACAACACTGGCCAAGAGCAAGTGTCAAAATCTGCAGGATCGAGAGGGTTCCCTGAGGTGCTGGAATAACGTTGAAACCAACAGGCCGAGGAGGACTGTATGGAAATGATATCCGACATGATAAGGAGTGACTTGGCAGGAGCCAGGCCAGTGGGGAGAAAGAGCTGAAACACCAAGAGGAGGACAGGCACCTGGGGATCACAGCAGATCAGTTACACACGGGAGGACTGATGAAGGATCATAGTAAAGAAAATTGTATTTCACCATCAGAGGAACATTACAACTAGAAAAAAGGTGAAAAGTACAATCCCTGTGGTGAACTGAAATAGGAAATAATGTAAATTTAAAGGATTCTAATATATAGATAGAACACATGTGACTAGTGTTTATGTGCATATGTATATAAACAACTATGCATTGTTAGTTTCTAATTTTGATGTTCTACTATGGAGAATGTTTCCTCAGCCAGGAAAAACATTTGCAATGCCCGTCTGTCTTCCGCCAGCTATAAGACCAAGATGACTGCCTTCTGACGTCCTGATGGATTGATCACATCTTCCAGAAAGGCAGTGGAGAAGATTATGCATGACTTCGACTTGGATCTCTTTGATAGCTACATCCACTTGCCCACATACCAAATCCGCAGGATTGATATGTCGTTTCCAAAGTTCTCCCTTCTGAAATCCGATATGCCATTTCGTTGGTAGAGAAGCGAACAGCACCCAGCCCAGACAGAGTCAGACCCAAACACCTGAAGAATATGCCATCAGTACTCATCAATACACTGGTTAGGCTCCTTACATACTATCTGTCTGAATGCAAGGTGCCCTCCCAATGGAAACCAGCAGGACAGTTCTACTGTTCAAGAAGGAAGACATCCACAACATTGGCAATTATCTCCCCATCTGCCTGTTGTCTGTCACATGCAAGCAGTTCACCCGAGATATCCTGAGACCATATCCACACGGTAATCAAGTTCATTAAAAATTCACCCACGCCGTCATTGCAAGGATATAAGGATGTGCCAATGCCAGTGCTCAGGGCTGCCTGGCAATGTTGGAGAACCATGTGGCTCCCACATAGTCTGGCTGCATGCAAATCATGTGCCTTGATCCTGGTGCTCGCTCTCTAGCTGTCTCTCTCTCGTTTTAAGTTCTTAGTATTTTTAGTATTTTGAATGCTTACTATGTTGTATTTTTCGTATTCTTTGTATTACACTTTTCCTAAGAACAGTGTTTATTCACGTCACTTTGTTGTGTTTTTTTTTTTCCTACGCTGGCTGGACTCGGAGTGGATGGAGTTTTGGGCCCTGCCCTTTCCTCAGCCGCCATGCCAGTTGCCCCAGAAGAGAGACCCACCCACGCTAGACCCACAGGTTCCTTGGTGCGTAGCCACTTTGAGCCCGCATGATATTTTTAGAGAATGCTGATTTTAGGATAAGGTCCTTCCCAAGATCTTTCACATTTATACATTGTATACAGTTCTAGACAGGTTCTAACTGATATCAGTAAGCCTAGCAAGGAACCAGAGTAAACCACTCATCATGCAGTTAGTCGTTCTCAACATCCAGACTCCATAGTTCCTCGGAGCTCTAGCCAAGAGAAAACCTGATCTTCCCCCATTAAGTTTCATCAGCAAATGCTCGAGATGAGAGCCTTCTACTGAGACTATACCACCTACACGGCAAAGCCTGTCAAGCTACCCGTGTTTAATTTACTTGTTATGCCAAAAACCAGCAACAATTATGGACCTCAGTTCCATGACCTGAAGAATGGTTTGGGTTCCTCCTGTCCCTGGAGCAAGTAGATGCCCTTGGGTTACACTTGCTTGTGACAGGACTAATGGAGATGTTACTAGTGCCCGCTCGAGCAAATCGATGAACATTGGGAAGACAGTGACAGTGACTATGGAGAATGCCCTTGAGGATGGGAAATACACTAGTATTTGTGGAGAAGTAGCTCATGAGCTATCATGAAAAAAAGAAGCTAAAGCATGTCTCAACTGGACAGCTAGAGGCAAAAAAAAAAAAAAAAAACCCAACCCCTCAGATCTCTTAACACCAGGCACCAAAGTCAGATCAAAACAGATTTGGAAACCTCAATATCAGACCTGAATCGGTAACATATGTGAAGAAAATGTAAGCAAATCCCTCCACGATACAGAAAGCTAAAGGCATCTTTAAAGATAAAACACTGACCAAGCAAATGAAAGCAAAGATAAACAAATGTGACTACATTAAACTAAGAAGCTTCTGCACCTCAAAAGAAACTGTTACCAAGATACAAAGACAGCCCATGGAATGGGAAAAATAACTCACCGGATACTCATCAAATAAAGGGTTAATTAAGATCTAAGTAAGTCACGAGTAAAACTACCAAAAAAATACAACCCCATAAAATAATGGGGAGAACAATTAAAAAGAAATTCCTCAAGAAATTCAATTGGGGGCCAGAGCGATAGCCCAGCGGGTAGGGCGTTTGCCTTGCACGCGGCCGGCCCATACCGGCTCGGGTTCGATCCCTGGCATCCCATATGGTCCCCGAGCACCGCCAGGAGTAATTCCTGAGTGCAGAGCCAGGAGTAACCCCTGAGTGTCGCGGGTGTGACCCAAAAAAGCAAAAAAAAAAAAAAAAAAAAAAAGAAATTCAACTGGTAGGAATGAGGGGGTAAACATGTCTGCCACTGAGGTGGCAACCTGGGGTGGGGATAGATAGTGGGAAGGAAACTGGTGTCACTGGTGGTAGGAAATGTAGCCAGTGGAGGGATGGGTGTGAGAGCACTGCGTGACTCAGACCCGAGCCTGGGCCTCATGAGCATCTCTCTCACGGTGCCTCAATACAAAATAAAACTAAACAAAAAGCAAAAGTGTTAGTCTCAATTGCAATATTCCATTATTAATATATTGATAATACACTGAAATTACAGAGAAATAGACTACCAATTTAGGAATTACTCCTGGTGGTGCTCAGGGGACCATAAGGGATGCCAAGGTTGGCCATGTGCAAGGCAAACTCCCTCCCTGATGTACTATCACTCCTGCCCCATTCCCTAACGATTCTTAACAGATACTACTGCATTTAGTTTCTTCACAGAAAACAATCTTCAATTACTTCAATTATTCACCTACCTCCATGAATTAACAAAATCCAGAATCTTCCTACATAAATACTGCAATTTATAACTGTAATAATGTAGTATTAATACAGAAAGAACTACACATGAACAAAACCAAAGGTTAAAAGAACCAAATATCATATTTAATGGAGCTGTAATAAATAGTTCTGGAAGGACTGTTTTAAAAAGAAAAAACAAGGGCCAGAGAAACAGCTCCACGAGGCTGAGAGCATACTTTCATTGCAGAATGGGCGAGACTGAGCGCTGGCATGGCATGGTCCCTCAGCACAGAGCCAGGAGCATCCTTGAGCACAATGTCAGGAGCAGTCCTGAACAGAGTTGGGTGTGGCCTGAAAACTCAAAACAAAACAGTATTCCTGTCTCATAACTTACATCAAAAAGCCCACTTGGGTTTTTTTTTATTAGTTTGCTTTTTGAGGCACACCCAGCAATGCTCAGGGGGTTACTCAGCTCTACACTCAGGGATTACTCCTGGCGGTGCTCAGGGGACCATATGGGATGCCGGAGATCAAACCCAGGTAGGCCGTGAGTAAAGCAAACACCCCACCCACTGTCTTATCCCCTTAGTGTCCACATGTGTTCAATTCAAAATTTCAAAATCTACATGCCTAAATATGATGAAGCCCATGATAACCTTGAATTTAGTAAGGGCACTGAGGATAAGATTTATGCGGGTGTAGCCCAAAAAGCAAAAAGCAGAAAAGGCTCAGTGGATAATAATTTAAATTAATAACTTATTAAAATATACAACACAGAAAAGATTCCCGGGAAAAAAAATGCTACAACCCAACAACAAAACAGTAACAATACCTTTAGAGCACTAAAAATAAAAGTGGAATCTACCACTTACAAAAGACACTACCGGAATAAACATGGGGGAGAGAGGAAGTAATAATACTTTTATGCATTATGTTGGCCAAGAACAACTGCAACAGCCATTGCTGAACAGTGTGTACCGGAGCTTGTCAATACTTGGGAGTCTGAAAGTTACACAAACTATTTTCGGGCAATTTAGTATCATATGCTAAGACCTTTAAAATAATGCATGAGTTTTAAGAGAGATTCAGAGTGAGGTATTACAGTGTCCAAAGTATAACCATGAATACTAACAATCCTGATGTTTGATGTGGCAAAAGTACAGTACAGCTAACCTACAAAGCAATCAAAATCTGTAGTTGCCCATAACAAGGATATCAAAGTATATCTAGCCATCAAAGGATAATCACAATTCACTGCTAGGTTTAAAAACGATAGAAAGGCCTTGCGTGCACTAAGCAGGATTCAACCCCCAGCACCACATAGCCTCCTGAGGTCTTAAAGCATTGCCAACTGTGTTGGTTTAGTAAAGGAAGAAACTTTTACAGTATTATCCAACACATTTCAAGAATTCAATAAACCTTACCTGCAAAATTAAACACATGACCAGATGTCCCAAAATCTAAATACAATGAGTCAATTTTTAAATTTCTTAAAATATCTTTGCACATTATTTTAATAGCAATACCTCAGTAAGTAGAGGGCATTGAAAGGTGACAGTCACTATATATAGGATACCATGCTAGCAAAGCTTCTCTTAGGCTTTCTGCAATGTTATATAAAAACTTTGCAAGCTTTGAATCTTAAAAACAGCTAAGTAAGACCATTCCGAGATTCCACCCAATAAAAACACCATTCCGCTACTGACAACATTTGAGAAAGGCCAAATAAATTATGACAAATCAATAAATCCAGAAAAAAAACTACCACAGACTCCTTAGTCTTGACAGTGCTCTCAGAATAAAATTGTTATTTGTGAAATTCTCATTTTACTTGCGTTCTTTAATTTTACCATGTTCAAGATTACAAACATGATTGAACTGTGAATTGTATCTTCAAATAATTTCAAACAAAAATACTTATCACTTTAGTTTTTTTTTTCAGAATATTTGTTAATCAGATAAATCAATTCACACGCTTTCTGAGTTTCACTGACTTAAAGGATTCAAGGGTTTTAAACTAACTTTCAAAGTAAGATGCACAATAAATAATTCTAATCTCTTTATCCTGATGACAGTCAAGACCTTCAAAATCTAGGCTGTCCTACTTTTCAGGTTTATTTCCAACTATTAGAAAACTACAACTTAGGATACAGATCTTAATGTCAATACACTGTATAGTTTTTTTTTAAAAAAAATATCATCCATAAAATACATACTGCCTGTTTTTTCCTATACTCAAATGTGTATGTTTCTCTGAGCACATAAAAGGTAACTGATGCCATATTTCTCACCAGACTACTACTCAGCCATGTGAGATATTCAGTGTCAATATATGAACGTGAGAAAGACTGGGGACACAAAACTCATCTCATCCATCTTCCAAGGACCCTAGGCCAGACTCTCATCCCCACAAACTGCAAATGAAACAAAACAAACAAAAATCCCCATCACACTAGTTAAGTGCACTAATTCTCATTCATTCATTCCTCTCTAAACCCTGCCTCTACAATTTTTAGGGGAAATGAGAACATCTAGCTGAATTCATAACGATCATGGAGGCATTATATTATACTGAACTCTGCACCATATCTAATACCCCCCAATTAAGACTCTGCAGAGTACTTAAAGAATGTCATAGAATAAGAAACAGATTAGGTCTGGGTCTAACTCAGTCTATGAAAATGTAATCATGGACAAGTAATTTATTTCTGTACCCACTTTTTATCCTAAACACAAGTTTAACAATGGTTTGGTTATTAAGAATCATTTGAGTTAAATACATAGGGTATAAGCACTCTGAGCTTAGTACACTGAAATATAGCATGTTATATAGGTGTTGACAATTATTTTCCCAATTGGAATGGACCCTCAATGTCTATCTCAATTCTATTCTTCAAAAAATTCACAAATAAGACAATTCTAATTAGGGGGTCAAGCCGTACAAACTTACCTTAATTTTTATATAAATCTATTGACTCCAGCTTTCTGAAAATTTATCTTTTTTAAATGTATTTTACCACATCATATGAATTCCTTAAGCTATAATAAAATGGGAAAAACATAGAAAAAGAGCTTCCGTGTTTGATGTGTCACCAAATACGTAATAAGTATTACTTATGTGTTGCAGTACACTGTTGCCCAGAGTCTCGGCATCTTGCCTGGAGTTACCTCCTGCAGGCCACTTTGTAGATAAGGGGGAGGAAAACAGTTTGGATCTGTGACTTTATGTGGCAGAATATCTTACTATGTATTCTATGTTAAGCTGGTATAAAAATTGTGATGCTACCACAATCATCGTGGGACTAGATAAATCTTACTAGTGTATTTACCTGGCCAAGATGGATCTCTAAGTAATGAGAACGAGAGAAATGCTGTTTGTCTCCAAGCAAGGAAGCATGGCTCTCTAATAAGTCTAAAGGCTAATATACAAAACAACTATAAAGTAAAGACAAGAATCTTGTAAGGCCTGGAGAAATATATACCTGGCTGTAGAATATTCATTGGTACAGATGCATGCCTCTGTATTCTGAGATACAGTTCATCTCAGATGCCCCTCCTCCATCTGCATAGGGCCTGCAGCCTTGGCAGGGGCGATATTAGCATTTCAATGGGACATGGTGAGGTCCCTACCTGAGGGGGATTGACTCTTAACTGCTTTCCATTGAAGTGGGCTGGTCTGGGCTTAAAGTTCTAATAGCTTTAGCCAGCTTCTTCGATCTTTCCTTCTGATCTTTTTGCCTTCACTTTCCTCCTCTTCACCCTCTGCCTCCTCTCTCTCCTCTCTCTCCTCTCCATTCTCTTCCCTATTAGGCCTTAGCACGTGGTAACGGCCATCTTGGTCTAGGATTCTAAACCAACACGTGGTCCGGGCCCAACTGGGAACCTAAAGTCTAGGGTTTTCCTGTTACTGGATTGTATATTAGTACAAGTGTTAGCAAAGCCTTTTGAAACTCTGCTGGATTGCTGGATTCTCGATTGTTTCTCTGTTCACTGGCTGCTGATCCTCTAGGGCGAAAGGGGATCCCTATACCCTGCTCCCAGATTTTGTCAAGGTGCTCAGCGTACACCGACACTTATGTGGATATTTTATTGAAATATTTTCCAACAAAGGAGAAAGTTGCATAAGGAAGTTAAGTGATAAGTATATATTCTCAATTTGTATCAAAATATGTCCTTAACCCATGAATCCTTGGTCAATACTGTACTATAGTTTAAATCTGAAAGAATAAGGACTTTGTAGCTCATAAAGAATTAAACAGTTTCTAAGAGTACTATTTTAAAAAGAATGATTTAGCTCTCTATGTTTTTGCAAACAGTGCTCTTAGATTTAGCCTAAAATCTGAAAATTAATCTAAGCAATGTATTGGAGTTACTAAAAAAATTACTGTTAAGTACTACAACTACATAAACGAGTAATCTCTGCATTCAACAAATCTAACATCTAAAAGACACCTAGTTAGTATCTGAGAAGATTAGAACTAATTAAAAAATAATGATCAGGTACAGGGTATCTAATTAAAAAATAATGATCAGCTACAGTGAAGGAGACAGAGAACACCTATTCTCCTTTATTCTCATTTAAAGTGTTTAGGGAAAGAGAAAAAAAACCAACAACAAAGCCACCGTTCATGAAAGGATGTGCCAGGAAAAACAAATTACATTCAGATACTTTGCATTTTAAAAATTAAAAATTAAATAACTATCAAATGTCATAAAGATTTGAAACCAACTATCTGTTATGATCCTGACAATCAAGCAGTTATTTCACGTGGGGAAGGGACAGAAGGACTCAATGGATCTTGACTGGGGACCATATGCTGTACCTGACATCAAACTGGGGCCTGTCATGTGCAAGACAAAGGCCTTAGACTCTGCAGTTATTCTTGGGGTAGGAAATACCATACAAGGATTAAGGTGTTTGCCTTTCATGCAACCCACTGTGGCTGCATTTCCACCACCACACAGAGTTCAAAGAACACCACAAAGACTGAACCCTGAGCGCTGTCAAATAGGGTCAAATGAAAAATAGAAAGCTATTCTTTAATTTTTAAAAAATTATTATAGTTCTTCTAATGGACCTAGGAAATTTTACTTACTAATTTTATTCCTACGTCTACAGTTCATCATTACATATCACTAACATTACATATGTAGAGGCAAATGGTGGTTATTTCGTCACATGTAATGATAATACTGCTTGAGTACAGAAGAAATCATAAGTTTCATGTTCTATCCCTCCATCTAGAACCCACCTCAACTCCACAGCAAGCCATTTGCAAACTAGATATACTTTACATCTACTCATCAAATCAAGTTTGCAAACTTTACCAGATGCTAACTGAAACTGTCGCCACAAATATTATTTCCAGTCAAAAACTTCCCAGCAAGTAATATATTCTAGTCAACTGACAAGATATTCCCTTCTTCATGAAGAAGTATTTAATGGTTAAATTAAATAAAATAAAAAATGTTCGAGTAGCGAAACTTAATTTTTATTAACAAAAATCCTAGCAAGACAACTGTCAATCCACTATCCTGTCCTTTACATCTTGAAATACAGAAAGAAAACTTAGTCGCACCATACTTCAGATTATGTTCTAAAGTCAGTCAATGGAAAATGAAGATTAATAGTCATTTAAGAATAAGATTATCATTAAAATGACTAATTTTACATATGGTAATTATTATAAACAATGATTCTGTTATCAAACGACACTAAAAATAACCTTAGACAATTTCTCAAATGGGCAGGGAACAAGAAAGTTATAGTTCACTCACTCTGGTTTATACTTAATTCATAAATCCCTGAGGTAATCATTTCCATAATTATGGTCTTCTAGTCTATCCCATTCTTAAAAACTCAGAAAATACTTTAACTAAACCTTATGTCCTAAGACTCCACTACACCATATGAAGCAAAGAATATACCGCAGGTGTATGCAGGTGGAACAGTAGTTTATTTGGTCTAAGAATCTTCTTTAAGATTGGTCCTATTCTATCACCACCGCCTACGAATTTTCAATTTTTACTGTTCAAAAGTTGTGCCACTTTAAAAATAGAGGCATGAAATATATTTCATGTCATCAAACTTGTCATTATGTTATCAAATTTGATTTTAAACTGCATTCATAACATAACATATTAACATGTGGTTCCTGCAAATAATCGGTCTATGTCTATAAATTCATTCAGACTTGATTAATAGCTTAAAACAATTTTACAGAGAAATCATATCTTACCCACAACCATAAGTGTAAATTCAAACCCTCTCTTCACTGATTTTCTGTATACTTGATTTGGGAGATTCGCAAATCCCACATAGCCTTCAAGGTTCTTCTGTTGCTGAGGGGAAAGCAAAAGGGCGAGTTATTTCAAATATCAACAAAATTCTTCCGTCAAAAATCTCAAATTCTCCTCCGCCTTTTTTTTTTAAAACAGGGGAAGGAATTTTATTTGCTTTTTGGGTCACACACAGCAATGCTCAGGGGATACTCCTGGCTCTACTCTGAGGAAATATATCCTGATGGTGATCAGGTGGTGACCATAGGGGATGCCGGAATTGAAGCCGGGGGTGGCTACATGCAAAGAAAATGCCCTATCCGCTATACTATAGCTCTGGCCCAACAAATTCCCCTTAGCTATTGTAGAAAACTATACAAAGCTCTCATTGATAGCACATCAACTGCTTTCCTAGTATCAAATTTATTAATTACAGCTATGGACAAAATGAATGACAAAATTGACTAAATTACAACTAAATAACATTCATTGCAAAAACCCAAAGGACTGAAATAAAAAATTACAAATCTCAGAGGAAGTTTTTTTTGTAATTAAGTCAGTAACAGTAACCTTAAAAATTTTTATAAAAAAGGAGGGGATTTTCAGGAGGTCTTGTAGATGGGCGGACATGTAATGCGATTTGGAGACAACCGCTGGACTAGAGCCATTACCGACTGGATCCCACGGGATGTCAAAAGATCACGTGGCCGCCCACCTACAAGATGGTCAGACTTCCTTGTCAAGACCCTGAAGGAACAGTCTGAGGGTCTTCATATTCCTGAATCAAACAGATGCCACTGGGCTACATTGGCACGTGATAGGGTCCAATGGAAATGTTACTGGTGCCCGCTCGAGCAAATCGATGAATAACGGGATTCAAGTGATCAAGTGAAGTGATCTTGTCAAAGGTGGAATCTACCACAAGTGTGTGGGAGTCAGAGGTTAGGTAAGACAAAGAAGGGAACAGTGTGCTAATAATCATCGAAAATGATAAAACCAGCCTAGAACTGAGCATTGAATATAGGCAAAAAGATACACCGGATAACCTCTAAACGTATATATTGCAGTGCACAATGTGTATAAGGAAAGGAGAGAGAGAGAGAGGGAGGGAGGGAGGAGATAAAGAACCTGCCATAGAGGCAGGCTAGGAGGGGGGGGAGGAATTTGGGTCATTGGTGGTGGGAAATGGGCACTGATGGGGATGGGTGCTGGAACACTGTGTGACTAAAACCCGAACATGAACATCTTTGTAAGTGTATATCTTACAGTCGTATAGTAAAATATTTAAAAAAAAAAAAAAGGAGGGGATTTTATAATAGAAAGCTCAAATTTCCATAAACATTTTTAGGGGCTTGAAGGGCTGGGGGATACACACTTCCAAGTTGTGCTAGACTGACTTAGGGATCGATGTGAGGGCCTGAAGATGCACTGTTGCTTAGGCTCTGCAATGTCAGGGAATACTGGGCCACCCAGTGGTGTGGGTGCCCACCATGGCCGGGATCTTCAGGTTATACCCTGCAGTACTTTAGGGAACCATGTGATGCATGAGATCAAACTCAAGTTGGGGGCTGGAGCAATAATGCAGTGGGCTAAAGGCTTGCCTTGCATGCAGCCAACTCAAATTCAATCCCCAACATCCGACATTGTCTCCCAAGTCCACCAGGAGTGCTAACTGAATGCATGCAGGAGTAACCACTGAGTATCACCAGGGGTAACCCAAAACTTGGGAAAACAAAACTAAACAGAATAAAGAGAACCCTTCAAGTGAGTCAAAAAATATGGACCTCAAGCCCTATGTGCGTTTCTCTCTCTCTCTCTCTCTCTCTCTCTCTCTCTCTCTCTCTCTCTCTCTCTCTCTCTCTCTCTCTGACCTCTCTCAGCATGACCCCAAAAAAGACAAAAAATATTTAAAAAAAAATAATTATTTTAAGTTCCTATTTTTCTGAGTATTCTTACAGGTTAACTTTGCTTAGAGGTAGGTATTTTTCATCAGTCTATAATGGCAACATATTCCTAAGAGATAATGTTTCTCTGAGAACTTTTATACGGGGTCAGGAGACAGTATTGCAATTAGGATTCATGCACAGAGCAGGCTTCAATTCCTGGCATGACAAAATCCCTAAGCACTGCCAGGTACAGCTCTGGAGAGCCTCAGCACCACCAAGGTAGCCTGGGACAGACACCCCAGCAAGCACTGCAGCACTTAAGTAGCCACTGCATCACAAGGCCTTGCATTAAACCAAATTCCTGCTGGCTGAGAACTGTCAATGAGGCTCCTAGATGATCAGAACTCTGCTTAGGAATCTTCCCCAGCTCTCCCAGAAAGTTTTGTGAAATACATTATTTAAAAAACAAAAAACAAAGAAATTCATATGAAGGATAGAAATATGGCTCAAGTGATACAGCACTACTATGATCCAGGCCCTGGGTTTGAGCCCTGGATTGAAAAAAAAAATCCATGAGGCCAAACCATTATCAACTTACGTGATCTAAGCAATGAACAGAAAATCAGGAACAAAAATAAAACCACCTGGGTCGGAGTGATAGCCCAGCGGGTAGGGCGTTTGCCTTGCGGGGCTTGCCGCCCGGGTTCGATCCCTGGCATCCCATATGGTCCCCTGAGCACCGCCAGGAGGGATTCCCTGAGTGCAGAGCCAGGAGTAACCCCTGAGCGCCACCGGGTGTGACCCAAAAGAGAGAGAGAGAGAGAGAGAGAGAGAGAGAGAAAGAAAGAAAGAAAGAAAGAAAGAAAGAAAGAAAGAAAGAAAGAAAGAAAGAAAGAAAGAAAGAAAGAAAGAAAGAAAGAAAGAAAGAAAGAAAGAAAGAAAGAAAGAAAAAAAGAAAGAAAGAAAGAAAGAAAGAAAAATAAAACCACTTAATTTATAACCATGTACCACTTCTCCCCATTTTTATAATTAGACCAAATGCTGAGAAACTAAAGAAGCAAATTAAATAGCTAATTTTCAACATTAGGTAACAGCAGAATATAGCACTCTAAAAGCATCCATCTTGGGCCACAGCAATAGTACAGAGGGTAGGGTGCTTGCCTTGCACAAAGCCAACCCAGGTTCCATATGGCGTACTACCACATGTGGTTCCCTGAGCCCCTTAGGAATGATCTCTGATGGCAGAGTAAGAAGCACTGATCAGTCAGATGGGACTCCCCTCTCTACCCCCAAAAAGTACACAACAACAAACCCAAAATCAGAAAATAAAACCATCAACCTTAAACCCAATTATATGGAGATAAAAATATGCATTAAATAAGTCTTGGTTCGTGCCTCATCCAATTATTAAGTTAAATGTGTATGTAAGGGCCAGAGAGTGTACAGAAGGGAAGGTGCTTGCCTTGCATGCAATGCAGTTCAAATCCCCAGCTCATCCTGTAAGCACCTCCGAGGGTCACTGCATCGGGTAAGGAATAGTCCCTGAACACTTTCAGGTTGTTCCAAACCCATGCAGCCCCATTATGGGGGGGAGGGGGGGGGGGGGCTCAGCGCAGGGAAGATGTTACTATGTAAAGGTGTTGGGCCAAGTTACAATGTAAATTAACCAGTTTACTCACAGCTACTTTGTAAAGGACACGCTTCCATCATTCCAGTGTTCCAGATTCCAACAGAAAGATCCACAGATGAGGAGTCAATGAGGAATTCCAAAAATTGTACGGATACATTTAATCCAAACAGGAAAGGTAAATCCATTGGAACATAGCAAAAAATAAGCAGGAAAAATTAAAGTTACTTACATGTAATTAAAAATTAAAAGAAAAGTTAGAAATAAATTAAGAATATGCTTTTTTGTTACGGTACTAATTTTTTTTTTGTAAAGTCCCAGTAAACTTTAGTCTATCTCACAGTCATTTTCTTCTAACATAAATTTTTAAACCGAATTATCTGTTTATTTGGCCCAATAATTATGCTCAGAATTGCAGTCATAGTCAAAAATGGTGGAAATGGAAAAGTATGATGTTTTAGGAAGGTAAAACGTACATTTTTTAAAATTAAAGAACCATGATTTACAAAGATCTCTTAGGCATACAACATTCCAACTTGATTTTTTAAAATTAAAGAACCATGATTTACAAAGATCTCTTAGGCATACAATATTCCAACACCAATGTCAACTTCCTTCCACCACTGTTCCTGTCCCCACATCACCCACATGCCATCTTCTCAGGCACATTTCAAAGCTGAGTGGTTGAAGTTTAGACCTCATGTTTTTAGTGTTGTTGAATGTGAGCTTTGGAGATACAGCTATACCACCCTCCCACATCACCAGTATAAATGAAGAAGCCCAAACTCCTGTTCCCCTATTACCTTCTAAAGAGAGTGCACTTTTAATTCCAAGACCAAATAAAATTTATAGTTTGGCTTTTTCAGCACTGAATAAAAACCCAAATCCAAAAAAAAATTAAAATATTTATACAATGTACTTCAAGTTTTATTACAACAACAAATTGCATTAATAAATTTTCATTTATTATTATTTCAAATACTGAACTTTGGTGAGTATATGAATTGCATTTTTACTCAGCCTTCATAGTGAGTAAGAGACAGGAAAAATTTAGGTAAAAATGAGTATTTCTGACAAGTTAATCCATAGGGACATTCCTGGCGAATGAGTCACCCAGTAAGTAATGTAGTCAGCCTAAAGAGCAAAGAAACAAATAAACTTAAAAATTTAAAAAAAAAAAAATTTTTTTTTTTTGGTCACACCTGGCAATGCTCAGGGATTTGCGCTCAGGAATTATTCCTGGCAGTGCTCGGTGGACCATATGGGATGCCAGGGATCGAACTCGGGTACAAGGCAAATGCCTAGTTCCTGTGCTATCACTCTGGCCCCTAAAAAAAATCTTTTCAAGTGATAATCCTCCAGTTTCCTGTCCCTCGAGGTGTTGCATGTGTGGCTGTGGTGCCCGGCTGCATCAGCAGGTGGCAGACAGGAGACAGGCTTGTCTACACCCAGGGCTCTGCCCTGTGGGCCCTGGATGGTCCATGGTCTGACACTGAAAAAGACTGGGCTCCCTGGGATGAACCAAGAGCCACAGCAGAGCCTGGCAAGCTACTCGTGGTGTATTCGATATGCCAAAAACAGTAATAATGGACATCATTCCCAACGAATGGAGACGTTACTGGTGCCCACTGAGCAAATCGATGAACAGTGGGAAGACAACTGACAAAAGTTTGGCAACTAGGTGTAGAAATTTATGTATAAAGCAAAGGAAGCTAAAGACAGCAAGCCACAGCAACAAAGGAAAAGATGAGGCATATTTAGTTTTCATATTAGCTATGAAAACTCAAAAAACAAGCATTAAGAAAAAGATTACCTTCTAATGTCTTTTTTCTTGATACAAGTTCCGTGATTTTTATTTCACAATCTATTTCAAGTAATCTAAGACAGTGAAGTCTCAGATTTTAGTCTGAATTTGTATAAACAGTAACAAATTTAAAGTCAATGATTACAAAGTTATATTTCCCACAACACTCCCTTCAATGATTTCCACTTGCCTCAAAAGGAAAAGTCAAAGTCCTAAAAATGGTTCATAGATCTCAATCCTAATTGTATTTTAGCATCTTCTAGAGAGCGCCTAAGAATACTTAGGTTGTATCCCAGGTTATTCAAATCGATCTTTGGCAGTGGAGTATCACCAGCAACATAATTTCAAGTCCTCGAAGAATTCCAAAGTACAGTCAAAGAAGAAAACAAGTGCATAGCTGAGCCAAAAGTACAAGATGATCTGCCCAAAGTGCTATGCCTGTCTGCACCACTGCCAACCCCCCCCCCCCCCCCCGTCAACTGTCATGAGCCTTGTGGGTACACCACCAACGTGCACACCAAGAAGATGATCAAATACACACGTCCCTTTACCCCCCCCAACTTGCCATGTCCTGGGGCTGCCTCCTGCAGGGGGCTCTGTGAACTCAATGAAGTTCCCCTTTGATTGACTGGGGAAAAAGAAAACTAATGCATAAAACAAAATCTGGTGTCACTGTCACTTGCTGCCCCCTCCCCTAACTCACTGCTTTCATCTTGCTGACTCCTTAACCACTCCCAAAATGAGACATGCTCTCATCGTTACTTCATTTATTTCATTTTCTGCCTGAGATGATGATTCAAATGTCACCATAGCAAAAGTGGTCTGCAATGAATACGTCCAATCCTCACCTCAGCACTTATTATTGTTTGTTTTTCTTCTTAGCACTCTGTCAACATACAACTCATTTATTTTGCTTACTGCAATATTCAACCCACCTCCAACCACAAAGCTCCATCAAGGTAGAAATTAATCAGAAAAATTAGTCATCAAGAGAAGAAGTCATCTGGGAGACTTGAGGAATTTCAGTTAAAATACTTTTCAAGAAACCTACTAGTCAAAAAAAAAATCTAAGAAAACTACTCTAGAATTTGCCTTGAGTATATTACTGCTTTTAGCTCTTTGGCAAAGAGACAAAAAAGAGTAAAGTTTCCTAGAACATTCTTTGTGCTGAAGTATGGATGAACTTTCTACATTCAGAAATAGAAAGAAGTGATGTGAGTTACAATGAAGTCCAGAGGATTAGTGATAAAAAAATGAGGCCAGGGAGGTGGGCAGCAGTGAGCTCATGTGGGAGTCAAAGAAAGAAGTTTAGATGTTATTTTAAGCATGATGGGAAGTCACTGGAGAGTTTTTACATAGGCAAGTGACCTGACCTAATTCACTTTTTAAATATAGCTCAAGCAGAAATAAGGAAACTAGTAAAGAGACTACTAGTGAATAGTCAAGAAAGAATGGGCATACTGAATTCAGATACTGTGGATAGCGAATCTAGGGATTCAGAACAGGCTTGAAGATTACTAATAGAATGGATGGGATCACTGACAGGGAAAGAAACAGAATACAGCTGCAATGCTTTTTCTTAATTGATAGTGACAGGTCTTTAGAAAATAGGAAGCAGAGTGATAGGACAGCAAGTAGGGTGCTTGCCTTGCACCTCCCCCAAGCCTCACCACAGGAGTGATCCGAGACACAGAGACAGGGAGTAACTTTTTATTTTCTGACCTGACAATTCTTTTTTTTCTCAAATAAGTGAGTCGAGCAAGCATGCTGCCCACCCGCCAGGCCACCTGCTCCACACAGGGCCCTAAGCCCCGCACTCTCATAGACAGAGGCCTCCTATGGAACAAGATTGGGAGCAGGCCCTGCACTACAGGTCACCCAGACCCTGGCCACCAACAGTCAGATCCAGGCAAGGTTGGGAAAAGGGGAGGAACACCTGGAAATATCCGCAAGTCAACAACACAGTGCGGAGCCAGCACCAGAAGCCACATCTGTCTGCTAACAATCCCGAGAAAGGCAAGCCAGAGCGTCAAGAGTTCTCTGGGTTGCCTCAATTCCCCAGCCCCCAAGAAATAAACAGAAAGCAATAAAAGTAATAGAAGATGAGGCAAAATGGGCTTCATCTTTCTGACAAAAAATATCAGAAACTAAATTTTAAAATATGATGAGGGGGTTGGAGACATAGAATGTAACACTTCCCTTGCACACTTCTGACCCAGGTTCAACCCCTGGCATCCTACATGGTCCCCTGAGTACGCCAGAAATAATTCCCAAGCACAGCGGGTATGGCCCAAAAACAAAGGAAAAAAGAAAACAAAGATTTGGCTTACGGTTTATTCAACTGTGCTAAAATGTTACCGAAAAGTTAAATTAAGCATCAGATGACAAGACCATCAAATTTGGAAATAAGGGGAGACTGACTGATAACTCTAATAAGAGCAATCCCAGGACACCGAGAAAGTGACTAGATTGAGAGCACACAATTCTCTGCATGCACTACTACAACATTTTAAATAACTTAAATGTTAAATTATTTAAACGTTACTTCTCAGTCTCCCATAATGACTGATTTCAGAGATACAAAGAACCGGTAGAAAGTAAAACTTTTCACTCTAAGGAAAGTTTCATCTGAGGAAGAAATTATCCCCAACGGCAGATTTAGGGAATATACTAATTGGCTAATACAAACACCCCTTTCACATTTTGAAATTATTACATCCAATTCTAAAATCAACCACTGTCAATAATGCAGAACACTTTACCACCCACTGAGTCTTTTCCTGAACAACAAAATATTGTTCACAGTGCCAGCATGAAACATATTCTCTAGATTTATAAATGTGAGCGATATACAACCATGACATATAGGAGCATGTAAAAATAGATGAAAGTATATTTACCAGGTTTCTAATTAAATACATGTCATGAGATTACTTTTTTCTAACATCATTTAGACTTTATAAAAAAAGTCATCAAATGAACGTTTGTGAAAGGATGTATATATGTAACACCCCTTAGTTAATGCGTCGTCTCTATGTCAAACTTCCTATGAATGTGTACATACATGCACAAAAATATAGGGACGGGAGGGCCTCTCAAAGGTGTTCATGATGCCCAGGGGTTCTCCCCCCGCCCCCCAGAAATTTTCAGTGAACTGGGCTGGCCCATTCAGTACTCAGGCGTGAGGACACAGGCTGCTTTAGAGCCTAGATCCTCAACACCAAGTATTATTCAGGTCACTCTGCTGGTATTGGGAGTTTCCAGGACCACATCCTTTGATACTTGGGATTGTGTGATGTTGAGGCAGAACCAGGGTTGGCTGCACGCAAGGCATGCACCTTAAGTACCATACCATCTCTCTGACCCTTCAAATTCATATTTTAGAGAAATCAAAACAACTGAATTGACTTGCTCTATGTTCCAAGTAATTTCAGTGTTGACCTATTAAGCACTGTTTCTATGTTTCTACACTCAGACACAAGCTACTTACGATACATTAACAAGTCTGATTACTAAAACTTCTAAGAATTCTGAGACCGAGTCAGGAAGACAGCTGAAAGGGCTGAAAACTGCATGCTTTGCCTAAGCATGACCCTGAAAGGGCCTGGCACCACATAACAGCCTCCCACCTTGTACCACTGAGTATAGCCCTGGAAACCCCCAAATACCACCAGGGTAACACAGCAGCCACCAGCACCACTGACTAGGTCCAAGGAGCATCTCACTGCCAGGAACAAGCACTAATCCATGGCTTCTGAGCCCCCGAGCATGGCTTGGTTCCATTCTCCACTAAAGAAATGCTTTATATTCTAAAGCCATTTATTCTCTATTCCAAAGAAAAAAGTAACCCAAAAGTGGATCTAAAACCTAATCACCACTGTTTGTCTTTTTGTCTTTTTTTTTTTTTTTTTGGCCACACCAACTGTGCTCAGGGTTTACTCCTGGTTTAATACCTGGGGATTACTCCTGGCAATGCTCAAGGGACCACATGGGGTGCGAGGGATCAAACTTGAGTTGGCCAAGAACAGGGCAAGCAAGTGCCTTATTCATTGTACTCTCTCCAATTGTGCTTGCCTTTTGTTTTTGTACCACATGCCCTTATTGCTCAGTAACTACTCCTAGGTACAGTGTTGGGGGTTGTTCTGGCAGCACTCTGGAGTAAAACTTTTCTACGGGCAATGCAACTGAGCCATCTCTCTAGTGCCCCTCCCCCCGCCCCCATATAATTGGTGGGGACAGGGAGGGGGCCTTGGGCCACACCCAGCTGTGTTGCCTCGGAGTTCACTCCTGTAGGCTCGGAAGACTAGTAAGGAGTGCCAGAGATCAAACCTGGGTCAACTAAATGCAAGGCGCTCTTAAGAGCCTATCTCTTCAGTTCTTTCTCTCTGGCTCCCTATTATACTTTTTAAAGATTTGAACATTTGCTTGCACAAGTTTTCCGAAAGAGAATATTTAACTCTGAAAACTGTTAAAGATGCTTTAGACTAGCAACATTTTACAAAACTGATGGAGGCAGGTGGCAGAGAGATAGTACAGGGAATTCGGCAAATGGCTGGCCCTCAATCCTAGGGTACTACAATGTCAAAAAGGAAGCTTACATACAAAGGAATTCTCATAAGATTCACAGCATAGCTATCAAATGAAACTACCAGCCACAATATAATGGTGGGATATAATTTTAAAAGACTCAAGGAATACCTCACACACAATAAAACAAAACAAAACTCTAGCCAGCTAGATCACTGTTTAGATTTGAAGGACAAAGTTTCATGGACTATCACCAGCTTAAAGAATCCATGGCCTTGAAACCAGTTTTGCAAGAAGTATTAAAGGAGCTTCTTTAAAAGACAAAACGTCTCAGCACTTCACCGCTGAATATGGCATTCACTCATGGTTGCCCTCTACAACATTTATTCTGAACTTACTAAGGGTTTTCATACTTTTTTCAACAATGAATTAATGTTTCACAGCTGGGTATGACACCTCCTTCCCCCAAAAAATGTAAATTCAAATGAAGAGCATTGCACAGTACTGGATTAGAATGTGAGAAAATAAGTGTTCTTAGAACAACTGAGGATCAATATGGTCATGCAAACCAGAATTAGACTTCATGCTCAATAAATTTCACTTTCACAAATTTATAATCTTGGAAATAGGCAAGATTTAGATGAAAAGAATAGTCAACAAAGTACCATTAATAGCAAAAAATGATAAGGGCCAAGTTCTAAAAATAAATGAAACAGAACATAATTATGGCACTCTTGCTCGTCCAAATACCACACAGTCATTGTAAGATTTCAAATCAACAATGAACAGACAGTGATATATTGAAAGTAAAAACTATTTTTAGACAGCTGCCACACTCCTGCATAACTTCAATCATTCTCTTCTCTATACACTAAGAACAATCAAAAGGATATGGGCTGCAGTGCTAATAAAGAAATAGGCAGAATAGAGACCTTGGAAAATTCCTTCCTGGAAAGCAAAAAGAAAACTGGCAAAAACTGTTAAGACTATGGAAATTAAAGGCTAACAGTAATCACAAAAAGCACTCATTCAAAAGACCTAAATCTCAGTAAGAACTGGAGCTGCAGCATTTGAATGTATACATTGTTTACTGCCTTCCTCTTCTAACTCCACAATAGTCCAGAAAGCAGCATTCAGTCAGTACCTGGAGGAGGCAGATCAGGCAAATTCATTCAAAACCCACCACCAAATAACCTGCCTGACTTGGAAACAACACTAAGACAACCAAGCAGAGACTGCAGTGCCAACGCCTGGCGAAGACAGGCTTTACAGAAAGTTCTTCCCAAATCAAGAAACAACAGTAAACCCTGATGGGAAAAGAGAATCTGACCAGAGTTGCCACATTATATTATAACCATCCAGTTTACAAACAAAAAACGACATGCAAAAATCAAATTATCCCCACTTACAGAAATAAAAGGAATCAATAGAAACTACCCCTAGGAGGTGCCAAGAGAAAGCAGGGGTTAATGCTGCATGCAGCTAATCCCAGTGCCATGGTCCCCTGAAGCACTGTCAGGTGTCAGGTGTGGTAGTGGAGGTCCAAGCACCACCAGGGTGACTGGGTAATCCCAGGCACTTGAGGGCCAAACAGCACCACATCATTTAGTCCTAGGTGAGCTGAGAACCATCAACCGACCCTCCTCAGCACCACTTGGGAGTCCCACCCCCAAAAAATAATTATCCAAGAAAGTTCAAATATTATTTACTGTTTAAAGTATGCGTGAAGGGGCCGGAGCGATAGCATGGCGGGTAGAGCATTTGCCTTGCACGGCTGACCTGGGTTGGATCCCGGCATCCCATATGGTTCCCGAGCACTGCCAGGAATAATTCCTGAGTGAAAAAGCCAGGAGCAACCCCTCAGTGTCACCGGGTGTGAGGAAGGGAGGGAAGGAGGTAGGGAGGGAGGGAGGGAGGGAGGGAGGGAGGGAGGAATGAAGGAAGGAAGGAATAGAGGGAGGGAGAAAGGAAGGAATGAAGGAAGGAATAGAGGGAGGGAGAAAGGAATAGAGGGAGGGAGGGAGGGAGGGAGGGAGGGAGGGAGGAAGGAAGGAAGGAAGGAAGGAAGGAAGGAAGGAAGGAAGGAAGGAAGGAAGGAAGGAAGGAAGGAAGGAAGGAAGGAAGGAAGGAAGGAAGGAAGGAAGGAAGGAAGGAAGGCTGAAACTTAAGGGGAACCACATCTATCAATAAGGAATAAAATTTCCCATACAGAAAAGCATAAAAAGCTAAAATCAAACTACCAGAAAGGTTCAAGACGATATCTGAGCTGGCAGGAAAATTAGCAAACTTGCAGAGATGATAAATTATATTAACAAGCCTAAGGACAAAAACATTCTAAAAATGGAGAAAAACTGAACAGAGATGAGCCAAAATGAATAATACTAGCATATGTGTAATAGGATCCCTGATAGAGGTGGGAAGGAGGGAAGAAGGTGGGAAGGTGAGATGAAGGTGAAGTTTGACTGAAAAAATAAAGCAGAAAACTTTCAAAACGGAAGGAAAAGTATTTTTCTATATGAATCGCTCAACAGAACATATAGATTAAAGTCAAAGAGATACACATCTTAGTACACTTAAAATCTAAAATTTCTTGAAAAGACAGGAGACGTGGGGCAAGGTGGTGTAAAGGGTGACCTGTGAGACCCCGCTAACACACCAAAATACAGGTTCAGAATTCCAGGGCCAGAAGAAAACAACTCAATAGGATCCGTGCAAAAGCAGGGGTCTACACACAGCCCCACAGAGAACTGCAGGGGAAAAATTCACCTATGGCTCTGGGAAAATAGAGGGTCTTTCCTAAATGCAGCTGCAAATCTAACCTCCAGCAGGAGTCCCAGTCTGGCCTTAAAATTAGATTTTGTGAGGGTAGAAAATCCTAAGGCAGATGCATTGGTATTTTGATCACTCACTCCCCATTCCCCAATCACCATCACCCCAAGAGGTTCCAGTGAGGTCCCCCCGCCCAGAGTGACAGGGGTAAGACAGAAAAGCTTAGACACAGACAGAACATGGAGAATTAGGGACTCGAAATATATGTCTCTGGCTTGTGGCTCTTGACCCTCACAAACACTGATAATATAGCTAGATCAGGACCTAGCAAGGTCTCTCTGCTGCAGGTAACCACAAGTATGTACCAGCAGCCAAACAGTATACCAAGGGCATATGTATCACAGCAGGCAAATAACTAACTGCCCAAGGTGAAGCAAAAGCTCCTGCCCCCTGTTACATCTCAAAGGGCAAATGCAAGCCTAGTCACAAAGGATACTTCCTTCTTTTAAATGTTTGCTTTGCTTTTGAGATACTCAATGGTACTCAAGGGTTGCTCCTGACAGTCCTGAGGAATCACGTGGTGCTGGGGTTGAACCTGTGCACGTAAGGAATACATTTGACCCATTGAGCTCCTCCACCCTGGAAAGGGCACTTCTCCAAAGACAGTAAGAGTTGACTGTGTGCCACTGCCCAAATTTAAAGAATATGACAACGGCCCACCCTGAGGCACCAGTAACTATAAACACTGAGAAGCAGCACTGGTCTTAACTTCCAAGTCTCATCAGAGGTTAAAAGCAACACAAACTCAGTCCCCCAGGCTTCACATGGAATGGGTGAGCATGAATCCGAGACCCGCAAAAATTCAGACCTTCACCCCTTGTCCTCAAGCACACCAGATGCAATGGAGAATCCCAGAAAAAGTTCCCAAGCACACCAGTTTTCTAAACTCTCATAAGGAAGTAACATGAGGAATGCTCACCCGACTAAGGAAAGCAATACAAGAGACCTCCAACATGGACAGAGAAAGTATGAGTGAATTTGAGAAATCTGCAAGAAAAGTCACTGCATTTGCAAAATAGCAGGTGCATTATGAAGCACAACATATGGATTCATACCAAAATAATAGGAGCTAAAGAATGAATGTGCTTGAGTTAATGAACAAATGAATGAATGTGCTTGAATTTGAGATGAAACCATCAATAACAACAGTAGGACAAAAAAAAATTAGGAAAAAATAAGGAATCCTCCCTAAGAGACCATTGCCTGCTATGAATAAAAGGCCTTCTTGTCTTTTTCCCTTGCCATTTATCCTGGAGTTGTTTGGGGAGTTATCTGGTTGCTTTGGCTACACCAAAGACACTACTCAGAGCTTACTCCAGGCTCTGTGCTCAGCTATTAAACCTGACAGAGTTTGGGAGACCGTATGTGTTGCCAGCAATCAAACCTGTTTTGGCCACATACAGAGGCAAGCACCCTACGTGCTGTACTATAGTTTCAGCACCCTTTTTATCCTTCTGAATTAAAATCTCTTCTGAATTCACTTACAAAAAAGTTACTAGGAAAACTGAAGGAAACATCAGAAACCTAATGGGATAGCTTCAAGAGAAACAACATCCAGACTGTAGGAAGGAGTAAAATAAGAAAATTGGGAGGAATTATAGGTCAAGAAATAGCCAAGAACTTTCCCACTCCGAGCATCAAGTCATTTACCCAAGAAGCTCAGAGTTCCAAACAAAATAAACCCAAACAGAAGAACACCTAAGAAACCCAAAGATAGAGACAGAATCCTGAGGACAGCATGAGCAAAGAAAAAACTTACAAGACTCACAGCAGGTGTAAAGGGATCACAAAGTCAGAAGGAACACCCTACCGAGCTTGGTATCACTCAAATTCAAAGGAGTGTCACAAAACTTTACAATCAGGCCAAGAACAGTAAGAAGATTAAGGCACAGTCTCCAACTTCTCCCCCAACCCTCGCACAGCCCCTGCTGAGCATCACCAGAACTGATTCCTGAGCAGAGGGCCCAGGAGTAAGGCCTGAGCATGGCAGGCTGGGCCCCAAAACAAAACAATATAATCAATAATGAAAAAAGTTCATGACAATTAATCGAGCCTGGCAAGAAGCACTAAAGGGTTTCGTACAAAAGCAATGAAGCCCTATTTGGAGGCAGTAAGATACTGACAACATAAAAGAGGGGGAAGAAAAGGGAATAACATAGTCTTGTACAATGTACCCAAGGCTCACCATCTGCATTTAAGAAGGGATATACAATCTGAACTTCAGAAGGATACTACCTGGCAATCCTCACTGCAAACAAACTTAACAGGGCACAAACAAGAGGTAACTGAAAGATTACTTCTACATGACACGAGGCATCAAAGTTTATGAGGAAAAATAAATGGTCACAAACTTCATAAACACCAGAATCGTGTACCATGGCAGTATCTTTACTTCAGTAATTTCACTTAACATCAACGGCCTAAATTCATCCAAGGAAAGACACACAGTGGGCAAATGGATCAGAAAACTAAACCAATCTTCCATTGCTTACAAGAAAACTTGAATTGTTATGATAAACAGAGGCTCTAAATAAGTCTGGAAAATAATCTTAAGCAAATGGTGGTCTGAAAAGTGCCAGGATGGTATATTACTCACATCATATAAAATTAATCTTTTCAAATTAAAAGAGATTAAAAGGGACCCAGATGAGCCAGAGACAGTACAGCGGGTAGGGTGCTTGTCCTTCACATGGCTGACTGGGTTCAAACCGGTTACCCCATATAGTTCCCTAAACCTGCTAGGTAATCTCTGAGCTCAGTCAGAGCAAGGAGTAAGCTGTGAGCACAATCAGGTATGGTCCAAAACAAAACGAACAAACATGGGGGCAGGAGCGATAGCCCAGCGGGTAGGGTGTTTGCCCTTGCACGTGGCCGCCCATGCCGGCCAGGGTTCGATTCCCGGCATCCCAGATGGTCCCCGAGCACCACCAGGAGTAATTTCTGAGTGCAGAGCCAGGAGAAACCCCTGAGCATTGCCGGTGTGACCAAGAAGCAAAAAAACAAACAAACAAAAAACAAAACAAAAAAAAAAGAACGACAAACAGATAAGAACGGAGATATAAATATATAGTGACCAAGAAATCCTTAGATCAAGATTTCATTCTTATGAAGGACCATTGAAATAAAGCACCCACTAACAGACCTGAGGAAAGGTTATCAACAGCAAAACAACAACAGTAGTAGACTTTAATACTCCCTTCTTATAGCTGGATAGACAAACAGACCGAAGAAAACAGGGCCCCTTAAAAGAAGACTGGTGCGGGAGGCCGGAGCGACAGTCCAGCGGGTAGGGTGTTGGCCTTGCACGCGGCCGGCCATGCCGGCCCGGGTTCGATCCCCGGCATCCCATATGGTCCCCGAGCACCACCAGGAGTAATTCCTGAGCACAGAGCCAGGAGAAACCCTGAGCATTGCCGGGTGTGACCCAAAAAAAAGCAAAAAAAAAAGAAGAAGAAGACGATGGTGCGGGGCCGGAGCAATAGTCCAGCAGGTAGGGCATTTGCCTTGCATGCAGCCGACCCGGTTTAATCCCTCGCATCCCATATGGTCCCCCACGCAGTGCCAGGAGTGATTCCTGAGCACAGAGCCAGGAGTAACTGAGCATCGCTGGGTGTGACCCAAAAAAGAAAAAAAAGAAGACTGGGGCTGTGGGGCAGGAGTGATAGCACAGGGGTAGGGCCTTTGCCTTGCACGCGCCAACCAGGCCGATCCAGGTTCAATCCCGACACCCCATATGGTCCCCCAAGCACCACCAGGAGTAATTCCTGAGTGCAGAGCCAGGAGTAACCCTTGAGCATTGCCAGGTGTAACCCCCCCCAAAAAAAAAAGACTGGGGCTGAATTAAAAACGTGTGTATGGCTCTCCACACCCCCAAAAGCCAAGTTCACGTTCTTCTTTAGTGTTCACGGATATTCTTTAAGTAAACCTTACATGCTGGTATTAAATGTCCATAAAATCATGGCAGAACCCATATCAAGTGTCAGACCATAGTGTTTAAAATCAGTAATAATAGAATGCTGGGAAAAAGTTAAAGACTTGGAACCTAAGCAACAAACTTTGCACTGATCAACCACGGGTCAGAGGAAATCAAAGAAGAAATTAAAATTCTTAGAAACAAATGAAAATAAAGTCACAAGATATCAAAACAAGCGACACAGCAAAAAAAAAAAAGTCGCACAAGGGAAGCTCATAGCAATACAAGCATTCACCAGAAAACAAGAACATGCTCAAATAAATAACCTACCCTCATATCTTGAGAAACTAGAAACAGAACAAAGGAAATCCGAGGGAAAAAATAATCAAGACTGATGACACAGAAATCTAAATCAAAGGAAAAAAGCATACAAAAGATGAATGAAATTAAGTACTAGTTTTTTCAAAAGAATAAACAAGATTGACAAACCTCTAGCTAACTCACGAAGAAGAAAGCAACTCTAAAACCTCAGATCAGAAAGAAAAAGGTTCTAGAAGTTACAACAGATAGCCATAAAAATAGGAAAGATCTTAAGAAGTTAAAATGTAAAACTTTATTCCACTAAAGTGGAGAACCGAAAAGAAAAAGACTAGTTCTTTTAGAATCCCATAGTGTGCCAAGACCAAATCCAGAGCACAAACACCTCAACAGGCCAATTATAAGCATGGAAACTGAAACAGTAATTAAATGTCCCAGAAACAAAAACCTGAAGAGGTTCACTAATGAGTTCCTCCAAATCTTCAAAGTGGACCTACTTCCTATCCTTTGAGGCTCTTCCAGAAAGCAGAAGAAACAAATCAATTTATTTCACTGATCATATTCACCACTCGTCTGACAAAGTAACATATAAAACTAAGAAACTCAAGAAGAAAATAAAGAATCCCACCCCACCCCCAAACTGGGGGCTGAACAGACTATTCTCCAAAGACATAAAGCTGGTCAAGAAGCCTATCAAAAAGCCTTCAAAAATCATTTTTAGGGAAATGCAAATCAAAACAATGAAGATCATTCACTCATGTAAGAGTGGACTACTTCAAAAAGTACAGAAACTAGTACTAGTTCTAGTACCAGTGCAGTGAAATGGGAACCCTTATTCACTATTAGTGGGGCTGTCATTGATTCAGCCTCCATGAAAAACAGAATGAAACTTTCTAGAAATGTATTTTCCCTTGCTTTATGGGTCACACTGGAGATGCTCACGGTTACTCCTGGCAGGGCTCAGGGGACCATCTAGGATGCAAGGGATTGGCTGTGTGAAAGGCAAACGTCCTCCCGGCTGTACCATCACTCGGGTTCCTCTAGAAATTTAAAAGCAGCACCCATGTGACCTAATGATTTTATTCTTTGTATCTATGCCAAGAACAAAAAAGTATTAATCTTTTTTTTTTTAAGTTAAGATAGATTTTTATTGAATGAAACTTGCTTAGAAAGATCAAAGGAAAAAAATACATGTTCAAGAGTAAACGCAGGCTTCTCCTGTGTGGAAATATGCAAGTAAAGAAACAAAGAGACAAGGGCCAGAGCGATAGCCCAGCAGGTAGGACGTTTGCCTTGCACGCCGGACTGTGCCGGCCAGGGTTCAATCCCGGCATCCCATATGGTCCCCCGAGCACAGCCAGGAGTGATTCCTGAGTGCAGAGCCAGGAGTAACCCCTGAGCATTGCCGGGTGTGACCAAAAAAAAAAAAAAATATATCTAATTTATAATCCTTTTCCCTAGAACTCTTAACAGTACTTAGTAGTTCTCAAACTTGGGAATGAATCAAAATTGCCTAATTAGTTTTTTCATTGTGTGTTGGTTGTAGGTACTGTTGCAAGTTGACCCAAAAAAAGCAAAAAAAAAAAGGAAAAAAAAAAAAAAAGAAAAAAGAGACAAGTAAAGTGTGCAACAGAGAACAAGAGCTTGAAAAGCAAGTTGAAAGATACTAGTTCTAAAAGATTTTTTTGCACATCAGAAAAAGACTGGGCCCCCTAGGATGAACCCAGAGCCACTGCGGAGCCTGGCAAGCTACTCATGGTGTATTGGATATGCCAAAAACAGTAACCATAATGAAATTCATTACCAAAGAATGGAAATGTTACTGGCGCCCAAGCAAATCGATGAACAGGAAGACAAGTGATTCAAGTGATGTCTATTCATTACACCACTATTTACTATAGTCAAAATCTGGAAAAATCCCAAGTATAAAATAACAAAAGCAGATTTTTTTTCTTTTTAAAAAAAAGTGGTGTATATACACCCATAATGAACTGCTACTAGTCTCCAAGATGAAATCTTTTAGTTTGCTGCAACTTGGGTAGGTGTGGAGATTACATGAAGTACTGAGTGACATGAGTCAGGAGTAGGTAAAAAAAAAATACCAAATGATCTCACTCAAAACTGGAGTATAAAGGACACATCAGATGAAGTAGCCAATGAAAACAGACTCTGAGATTCTGGATCTGAAGAACTAAGTCTTGGGAGTGGCGGGGATGAGGGTGGTTCTGGACAGGAGAGAGACTCTAGAAACTGGTGGCACTGGTGGTGGTGTATGTGCTGTGGCAACACGGCCTAACACATCAACATTAACAGCACTATATTAATATTAGATGCAGCTTAGAAACTTCTCATGATCTTGGATTAGTTCCTTAGGGTACGACACCAAGAGAATAAAAAAAGCAAACAGGGCTTCATCAAAATTAAAGATCTCTATGCTTCACAGAACCCCACTAATGTAGAATGACACTTCAAGGAATTGTAGAAAATATCTACAATCTATCTGAAATACGATCTATATCTAGAATACATAAAAAAAATTCTTAACACAGAACTAAAAACAAGCTAATCTGTTGGAGGACATGTTTAGCTAATCTGGGAGTTTTGTTGTTTTGCTCACTCCCAGCTTAATCTTATTTAAACCAATGTTCATTCTAATGAGATCTCTCTTCTATGTAAACACGTCTAGAGGGTGTGGCAGTTACAGAAGTCACCTTGATTGAATAACTTCTGACTTATACATCTACTAAGACTTCTATGTTTTCTAGATTGGGCACAGCTCCTCTTTATACCCACTGCACCCAACGTGGGACAGTTAGAATTTACCAGGAGACTACCACCCTGGCTACGCTGAGACTAAAGGTAGACTATAGGAAGGATCATACTAGTTTGCTCTAAGCTGGCGAGTATGACCCTTTCAGTACATGAGAACAAGATACTCAGAATCACCCTGGTGCAGATAATAATAAGGACCTTGTGGGTACCATCTAGATTACATGAAGCTCATGAAGTTACGATGTATTACTTTATATCAGCCCCCTCTCTCCAGTGTTTTATGTAAGAGATAATCTCGGGATTAGTCCTTGGTGTAACCTTTGTTTATACCTACAATAGGGTGTGGCACTACACTCTGTTTAGGGTTCTTTGTTGGCATGACAACCTCCCGATTGGTTACTTTGGTGTACATAAGGGGCTGACTTGAGGCCCTTTCACCTTTTGCCTTTTGGTTCCTCAGCCTTCAGCTTTTGGCTCCTGCGGCTTTTGGCTTTTGGCTTTTGGCCTTCTTCTTTGTGGATCTCTCCCTTGTGAGCGCTCATTCCCCTTGGAAGCTTTTTCTCCTTTACACGTGGTGGTCGCCATCTTGGCCTACACGTGGCTGGGGTTCTAGCCTGGATGCTGTTTAGCATCACCAGTCAATAGAGATCTACAAACTAAATACACTGATACCAAATGAACAAAAAAGGAGAGGAAAAACACTGATACCACATCACAACCACTAGGATCATTAAAATTAAAAAGGCAGCAGCAAGTGTGGACACAGATGTGAAGAAATCAGAACCTTCATACATTGCTAGTGGGAATGTAAAGTGCTACAGCTGTTCTGGCCGTTTGGCAATTCCTTAAATGTTTATAAACTGAATGCCTATCAACTGAGGAATGGACAAACGAAATGTGGTAGCATACTATCACAGCCCGGATCATCGACACCCACCCTGCAGCAGTTTTTTTTTTTTTTTCAATCCGCCCAGGTATGCTGAACCAGAGACTCTCACACATGGGGCAGAGCTGCTACTTGCTCTCCCCTGTGCCCAGCCACTCATGAGATGCCTGGGAGGCATGGCAGGTTCTAGCCCTGGCCTGCCACCCCAGCAGAGCCTCACAACTAGCCAGACGACCCCCCTATTCCATGGGGGCTGCCATTTTCCACGTCCAGACTTCCCTCTCGCCACAACTCCACCCAGCAGACCAGACTATCGTGGCAGCGCGGTTCATCAATATATACTTTATTTAGAGGTGACTACAGAGTATGCCACCTGCACGGCAAGCCTGGCAAGCTGCTCGTGTCGTATTTGATATGCCAAATACCAGTAACATTTATATTAGGCTATTCCCATGACCTAATATAATGGTTTTAGGCTCTTTATGTTCCTGGAGCAAGAGGATGCCTTTGGGTTCTACTAGCATGAGACAGGACATATGGAGATATTACTGGGGCCCGCTCTAGCAAATAGATGATAAATGGGAAGATAGTGATAAACCCAGTAATAAAGAAATCCACATGAGGCGCAAGAGTACAGTGAGTAGAGAGCATTTGCCTTGCACACAGCCAACCAGGGTTTGATCCTCGGCACTGTAATGGTCCTGAGGCTGCCAGGAGTAAAGGCCTGAACACTGTTGGGTGTGGCCCAAAAAACAAAAATAAATAAGAAACCCGCACAAAGTTTATATGAAATACCAGGAATAATAATCAAAGGTGGAAAGGGAATGAAAATGATTGCTAATTGAACTGCTAATTCAGACTTATTTCAAGGTTTCTTTTTAGGGCTGATAGAAAACATCCTAAAATTAGGTAACAGTAATAGTTAAAAGGGGGTGAATTTCATGAAATGTGAATTACAGATCAATAAAGCTATAATATAATCAACAAGAATCTATCATATGCTAGACTTCACATAAAATTCATTGGGAGAAGGGGCTTCCCAAGCAGTGTTCACTCGCCTGGGCCAGTGATTCAATGCTAGACCCAAACAGGTCCTGAAGCAGCAGATACCATCAGGATCACCCAATAGTGATCAGGGTCTTTTGGAATATACTCAGCCATATAGCATATGATCAGAAGATTATGTTGGCATCCAATCCAGGTTAGCACATGTAGGCATGCACCACTCCCAACTGTGGAAGGATCTCCTGGTTGTCTTCACAGATAATCTGAGTGGTGCCAAGAATTGAATCCAGGATCTTAAACAAGTGAGGCACTTCTCTTCAATATTTCCCAGTCCCTTCAGATATAATTTTTATTTCTCAATGTATCTTCACATTTGTGAAAAGAGAACTGAACTCAAGCAGAAACCCATGTGACTGGTTACATGTACAGGTGGGTGGTAAAAGGGGGAATGTGACTAGGATAAGGGATAAGAGCGGAGATTTCGGCACACAGTTTCTATAGAGTTGACTATAAATACAAGGTAACACCTGAAATCTCAATTTACAAAAAATTATCAAAGGGACAAAAAAAGACTAGAGTTAAGGCACTTGCCTTGCACAGGTTTGCTCCCGGACACCAAAGATGGTGTAAGCACAGACAGTAGTAATCCCTGAGCAAAGAGTTGGGAGCAAGCCCTGAGAACTACATGCTGTGGCCTCAAAACCAAAAAATAAATAAATAAATAAATAAATAAATAAATAAATAAATAAAAATAAAATAAAAATTAACAGGATATAGAAAGACCTCAAAATGGAATAGAAACAATGAGAAGCTAAGTGAATTTCAAATGAGTAACTGTAATCACACTGAACAGGGTAGAGAAGAAAAAGAAACAGGAAAACCATATTTTGACTGTCTAGTGTTAAAGACAAAACAGAAGGGCAGGCAAGATAGTTCAAGAGAGTGTATGCTTGGTGTGGGAGGCCTGGATTCCAGCATGCACCCAGAGCATGAAAAGGAGCAACCCCCAAGCAGAGTTGGGAGTAGCCCCTGACCATCACCAGGTGTGTGCCCCAAAACCAAACCAAAAATAGGATACAAAAAGATACACAAAAACTACACTCAAGTAAATTTATACCTAGAATTGAGTCTGTACATATACTTAACTATGTACTAAAACTGAACATATAGTGGATGTTTTCACTATTTTCACTATTAGGCAAAAGAATTATAAATAAGGAAAGAAGAGGTCTAGGCAGTACTAAAATGTATGTGTCAGATTGGATTTGTTTTTAACATACATATATGCATATAAATGCTTAGAATATCTTAGTTTATCTATTCAGAACACCCAGAAACAATTACACATGCACAAATCTTAGTTTTAAAATACTGTTCAAATAAAAGAAATCTGTATCCCTTGAAGAAACTATAGATTTCAAAGCTTGATGCAGGAAAAATACATGATAAACCAGAAAGCAAAGATGATGGGACATACTGAAAGGCTAAGTAAACAGGAATCCACTGAAGAGAATTCTCAATGGCCAGATCTAGATAATCTGAGCAATGAAAAAATTATAAAAATTGCCAGGAGCATAAAAAATAGTGGGTGAAAGAAAGAAGTAACCTATTCAACAAAGAATGAGCAAGCGAGCAAGAGATATTCAAAAGAAAACAGACTTCTCCAGAATGGAAAAAATCTGAGTTAGTGAATTAAAAAAAAAATCCAAATTCTGCCAGTTTTAATGTACAAACATCAACTTAACACTATTTTCTATTTTGCAAACTATTACTAAGGTACCTGAAGAATTTTCTTTTCTTTTCCCCATGTATCAGTGACCGGGCTATGGAGACTGCAGAGGAAAAACAGTCCCCATGCATAAATCACAGAATTGCTCTGGCCCCTTCTATCCACTGGAGAGCTGTACATGAACAACAGCATCCAGAAACCACAGGGGCGATTTTCAATTTCAATTTTTACTTTTATTTTATAATGACAGAGGTTCAATCCAGAGACCCAACTTCACACAGCCAAATGCTCTGAGCTACATCACTATGTTCACTTTTTAATAGTATTCGAGATGATCTTTATATTCCATGTCTTATAAAGTCACTGAACTATAAAAGGAATTATAGGATATAATTCCAGATTATTTTAATCATAATGTGAATGTGAGGACAGCGTTCAGAAATACAGGATGAAATACTAATAAAAAAACCCAAGATGAATTAGTACCATTGATGAATTAATGTCATTCCCAACGTTCTCCCTTCTGAAATCCGACATGCCATTTCGTCGGTAAAGAAGGGAACACCACCAGGCCCAGACAAAGTCACCCGACACCTGAAGAATCTGCCGTCGGTACTCATCAATACACTAGCTCGGCTCTTCACATGCTACCTGTCCGAATGCAAGGTGCCCTCCCAATGGAAAACCAGCAGGACAGTTCTACTGTTCAAGAAGGGAGACATTCACGACATCGGCAACTATCGCCCCTATCTGCCTGTTGTCCGTCATTTACAAGCTGTTTACACGAGTCACCCTGAACAGGATTGGCAGAACACTAGATGACGGACAACCACGCCGAACAAGCTGGCTTCGGGAAAGGATTCAGCACAATCGACCATATCCACAAGGTAACTAAGCTCATTGAGGTTTGTAGGGGAGTACAAGATGCCTCTCTGTCTCATGTTCATTGATTTAAAGAAAGCCTTTGATTCTGTGGAGACTGAAGCGGTCATCGAAGCCCTAGCCAAACAGGGTATTCAAACTCAATACATCAAGATCCTTCATGAGCTCTATTACGGATTCATCACCAGGATCTCACTATTCTACAAGGAAGTGATCATTGATGTCAAAAGAGGGGTTCGACAGGGCGATACCATTTCACCAAAACTCTTCAGTGCCACCCTCGAGAACATCATGCAACAATTAGAATGGGAGGAATGGGAGTGAAGATAGATGGTCGGCAACTACACCACCCGCTTCGCTGATGACATTATTCTAATAACACCAAATATTAACCAAGCGGCACAAATACTGGCTGACTCGACCGAGAATGTGGAAAAATAGGTCTACAGCTGAATCTAAAGAAAACTATGTTTATGAAAAATGAACTAGTTCCAGAGTCCCCATTCACTCTCAATGGAACAGACATCTCTGAATGCAGCAGTTATGTGTACCTAGGTCGAGAAGTCAACATGATGAATGACCTAAAACCTGAGCTGCGCAGGAGGAAGAGAGTATGCCTTCAAAGGCATTGAAGAAGTAGCTAAAAGGACAAAGAACCTCCGGCTCCAGGCACATCTCTTCAACTCCATGGTTCTCCCTGCATTAACATATGCCTCAGAGACCTGGGCCCTACGAAAGCAGGATGAGAATGCTATCTGGATCTCCCAGAGAAGAATCGAAAGAGCTATGCTTGGAATATCACGTCTCACTCAAGTGAGAGAAGGAATCCGGAGTTCCGACCTCCGTCGCGATTCCAGAGTCAGGGACCTGTCTCGTTTGCCAAGGCATCGAAAATCAGATGGGCTAGACATGTAATGCGATTTGGAGACAACCCTGGACTAGAGCCGTTACCAACTGGATCCCACAGGATGTCAAAAGATCACGTGGCCGCCCACCTACAAGATGGTCTGACTTCCTTGTCAAGACCCTGAAGGAACGCTTTGATGCTCTTCATATTCCTGAATCAACCAGATGCCATTGGGCTACATTGGCATGCGATAGGGTCCAATGGAAATGTTACTGGCACCTGCTCGAGCAAATCGATGAATAACGGGATTCAAGTGATCAAGTGAATTAATACCTGGTTAGTTGCATGCTAACTCGTACAAAATTATTTACCATCAGGATCAATCCTTAATCAAGCCTTTCAATGTTTTATGGAAACACCAAAGACACACATGGTACAACCTACAGTCAATATGAATTCAAAGCATATCCTATTCTCCAAAACCCAAACCAGAACCTGAAGACAAAGTTGTTCTTTGGTTTGGTGAGGAGGCCTCATCCAGCTGTGCTTAAGGGACCATACGCGTTAGGGAGCCAACCCAGGCTGGAAGTGTACAAGGCAAGTATGAGTTCCCTGCACCACTTTCTCTCCAGCCCCAAGAAAAACTTAAAGTCAAAACTCTACAATATAGGACTGCAAAAAATAAACAGGTAGTAGGATATATTTCACCTACTCAATTAATAAGTTACCTTAATTTTTCAAGTGCTGAATAAGCACTGTAACACATGACCTGCACAACACATCTTCGTTGACACTGCACACTTGTGACACAAGTCAATCAGAATATAAAAGTACCTCAAAGGAAATAAAAGTTCTCAGAGATTTATAAAAGATGGAATTGTTCTCATCTGTAATTTTAAGACCACAAGATATTCAGTACCTAGTGGCAGCAGAATATGTATGGATGAAGAAAGATCAAAGAAGGAAAATGATGGTCCTGGGTCGGACCAATAATCAGCAGGTAGGGCCTTTGCCTTGCACACAGTCAACCTGGGTTTGACTACTGACATCCCCTATGTTCCCTGACACTGCTAGGAGTTATTCCTGAGTACAAACCCAGGAGAACCCTTGAGCATCGCCAGGTATGACCCAAAAAGATGGTCCCAGATTGTAATTCACTGCCACATAAACAAGGTCAATAAGTCTACAAAGATCTAGAACTTGTCAAATTAGGAACCCAACAAATACAATTTTAAGTTTCCTAATAACATTTTAAAAGGCAAAAAGAAAATATTTAACTCAACATACACAAACATTTTAACATGTGAAACTTTTTTTCAAAGCAATTCTCTTCAAAATCCTCTGTACTTTTGCTTTATTCCACATCGAGCGGTCACATGAAGACACTGAGAAAGCAGCCACCTTCAAGCTAAGAGCCTCACTAAACCAAACCTACTGGCACCTTGGTTTTGTACCTCTAGCCTCCACAACTGTGAGAAAGGAAGTAGCTCTTGTCACCCATTCTGTGGTGTCTTTTGTGGCCGCCCTAGCAGACAAATACAGTTCCCAAGAACTTAAAAAACTGTAGCAAACCAAATCACACTACTGCCAAAATGCAGGATAAACAGATACATTCCTTTAATACTTACACACTTTACCACCAAAGATTTTATTGAACCAAAATAACTTAATTCAATACTGAAAATTATACTTTTATCCAATAGTCAGTACCTACTCAATATTAGCACTAAAGTTCGAGATCAATTGGGTGACAGATCAAAAAAACTTCAAGAAAATTCACTGCAATACCACTCCATCAACGCTATCATACTGAACACAAAGGATAAGAAAACAAATAACTTATTACAGTGCATGTTAACCTGCTTGAAAAAGTGGTCTCAAAAGAGTTAAGAGAAAATAATGGTCTAGTAGGGGTGGGGAACCCTTTTCCTGCAAAGAGCCACTTATAACATGTTTTTCGGATCCCAGCCCAGGCAGACAGGCTTCAGCAGCCCAAGAGAAGCTTATATTGTCTGCCCTGTCATGTACCAGGGCCAGAATACATGACTTCCAGAGATATGTGGCTGGTGGGTGAGGTCCTTCACACCCCAGTAAAGAACACACTTTAAAGGAACTGGAGAGGGGCCGGAGCGATAGCCCAGCAGGTAGGGTGTTTGCCTTGCATGCGGCCGGCCTGTGCCGGCCTGGGTTCGATCCCCGGCATCCCATATGGTCCCCCGAGCACCGCCAGGAGTAGTTCCTGAGTGCAGAGCCAGGAGTAACCCCTGAGCGTCCGCTGGGTGTGACCCAAAAAAGCAAAAAAAAAAAAAAAAAAAAAGGAACTGGAGAGATAGTAGAGGGTAAGATACTTGTGTTGGGTTGGACCCTGACATTACATGTCCTCCAGTACTGCTTCAAGGTCACTGCATGCACAGGGGTCCCTCAAAACACAGAATCAGCAAAGGCCCAGAGCACTGGTAGGTGTGGCCCTAAAATTAAATAAATAAGAGGGTAGAGTTTAAAGAGTCGTCTTGAAGGAGTAAGGGAACCAAAGTTTCCCCAACATAGTTGCAAGCTTCCTCTATAGAACAGGACTTCAAAGAGGTCAGAAGAACACAAAGGTAGGAATTCAAAACATGATCCAGTGTCAGCTGAAGGAAAAAGTCAAACAGCTAAAGCCCTAGAATTACTGCCAAAATGTTTGATAATAGCATGAAATCATGATGCAGTTAAAAGTAGAGCTGGATTCTAGATTCCAGTATCTACTGTAAGCAAGAGCTACGATTATGGCAGATAAGCTATATACCCAGTTATGTCAAGATGCGGTAACATCTTTATGAAGTTAATGTATGTAAAAAGAAATATCTGGCTATTTCATCCACACTAAATACAAAAAACTGAGGGTATTGTAGTGGTTGTACAATAAAAGATAAAATGTTTTATCTTGTGAAACATTACCAAGCCTGGCTGTAATCAGTTATCATCTAGCAGGCTTGCTAAACCCAGATCTGGGTCCCAGCAGTATTTTAAGCTAGAACTCCAGAAGTCTATTATAAACAGGACTTCAAAGTTATACATACAACAGATCAATTATTTTATGAAATTAGTGTGTCAGGTATAATAGAAAGACTTCAAGTAAGGAGTGACTGAAGTGATGAGACAAATGAAAAAACTACTTGACTGCAAAGGAGTTTTTTAAGTTCACCTTAGTTAGATGCTAATTTCTTAAGTGGAATCCAGTAATAATCAATTTACCAGAACAGCATCGTAGGCCAGAGAAATCTCTCAATACGCTAAGGGCATCCTTTGTATTCAGGAAGCCCAAATTCAAATCCCCAGCACCACTTGGGCCTCTGAGCAGAGCCAGGAGCAACCTGAACACCACCATGTGTGGCTCAATAACCCAAAATCAAATCTAAAACACCCAACCTTAAGAAGCCAACTGAACCTCACAGTGCTACACAAACTTAAGGGAAACGATACAAAAACCAGAACACCACGCAGGCATCTGTTCTAGCCCTAGTGGCAGCATGCATTCCCAAACCTGAGGACTGAACTCTTCTGGCTGCTTGGCTGGGTATCCACCATGAGTGGTCCCCAGGATCCTGGAGCACTGCTTGGGAGGTTTCCCCCCAAAAAAAACAAATTAAAATAATAAAAACTTTGAAATTTTGAAATAGCATAAGTGACAGATTAACAAATCAAAAACTATATAAAACAAATTAAGGGTGGAGATAGTTCAGCAGGTAAGACATTTGCCCCCTAAGGCATTTCCATCCCCAGTATCATATATGGTCCCCACGCAACACCAGGAGTGATCCCTGAGCACAGAGCCAAAAAGTAAACCTTGCACACTGCTGGACGTGGTTCCCCAAACAGTAAATTTGATGTGGGCATTACCTTGATTTTAAATAAAATTTCAGAAGTTTACAAAGTACTTTAGTATATAATGTGCCTCATTATATTTTCACCAGGTGTTCTAAGGTAACAAGACCAGCCTAATCAGCTAAAATACTTAAAATGCAAACCCTGCCACCCTCACCCATCCACCCACTGACTGAATGGGTCTCTAAGCATTTCCAAAGCCTGACCAGAGCTAAGAACCACTAACCACAGATACACCACTAATTACAACCATGATGATCTATATGTAATTTTAAAAGAACACAAATTAGCCTTCTGGGACTAAAATAACTATTTTCCTTAATTAAGTCAATCATAATAGGAATTAAGAGTATTAACCTCTAAATATAAAGAAGTTTTAAAATGTTAGGCTTAACAGTGCTATTTGTTACTTAAAAATGTTTTCACTGGGGGCTGGGGCATCAGGCAGGCACTTGCCTTGCACAATGCCTATCGGAGTTGGATCCCTGAAACCGGGAAGCACAAAAGGACTTAAGATTCTGTGAGCCCACGGGGAGTGACCCCTGGGCCCAGAGCAATGAGTAAGCCCCAAGTACAGTCTATACTCACAGCCCAAAGCAAAACATAAGTAACCAATTTGAATATATGCAGATAACAAAATGCTACTCGTAAAGAAGTATTAGTGTAACTCTCAGTTTGAAAGAGTTCAGAGTTCTCAGTGAAACATACCAGGAGCTGGGCAATAGCACAGAGGGTAGGGTAGGGCAATGCCTTGCATGTGGCTGACCCTGGTTCCATCTGTGACTCACCTGGCCTGATCCTTGGTCTGCCCCGAGTGCAGACCCAGAAGTAAGCCCTGTGCACGCCCACTGTGACCCAAAAAGCAAAAAGCAAACAAACAAACAAAACAAACAGGACAGATCTTGGTTCCATCCCCAGCACTCCAACAAGTTCCTCCGAATCCCACCAGGTGTGATCCCAGACCACCAAGCACAGCTCAGGAGTAAGCGGCACTGCCCTGTTTAGCCCCCAACACAAAACAAACTGAAGTGAGAGGGGAAAAAAAGGAAACTTTTTAGTACTCAAGAAAATTTTTCCTTAAGATAAAATTACCGGGCCGGAGTGATAGTCCAGCGGGTTAGGGCGTTTGCCTTGCAAGCGGCAGGCCCCGATCCCCCGGCATCCCATATGCCCCCTGAGCACCGCCAGGAGTAATTCCTGAGTGCAGAGCCAGGAGTAACCCCTGAGCATTGCCAGGTGTGACCCAAAAAAGAAAATAAAAATACTAACAAATTACTGACCAAGATACAACACATATAATTTTTGTTCAAAGCACCAGATTCATTTACTAAACATAAAAATGCAAAGCATAATAAATAAAGTTATAACAATCGTAAAATGCTTATTTATCATATATCTCAGTGTATGGAGAGTCTAAGGACAAGCCCACTAAGATGTTCCCCAAGCCCCAATCTTAATGAGAAGCAACAGTAAGGGTCAAGGTACCACCGAATGACAAAACTAAATAGTCAAACTACGGAGTCAACAACAATGAAATCATGAAACCCAAACTTCAATAACCAAATGCCTCCTACCCTCAACTTGCCAAAGATGGTTGAGGATAGCAGGTGGAGAGATGGTGTGGGGTGAAGGGTAGGAGAGGGAACCTGGGAACACTGGTGAAGGAAGATGACACTGGTGACTGGATAGGTAATGGAACACTATGTCTGAAACCCAACCGTGAATAACTTTGTAACTTGTTGCTTTAGAAATGGCATCAATTCATCTCCCATTCATTCTATTCCAAACTTAGGTATTAATGATTTTCATACCCACATTCTATTACATACTACACTCTTAATCATCCTCTCCGTGTCATTCATCACTGACCTGGCGGAGTCCTGTATACCCAGAACTGCGGTATAACCCTCCCTTTATTCACCAGTCCCATTCTGATGCTGTTTATCCACATGGAAATTATCATCTCGATATTCAGCTTTGTCTGAAAATCCTTCACTAAAGATTTTTAAGTCCTGGGCTAGAACGCTAGCACAGCAAGTAAGGCACTTGCCTTGCTCGAGGCCAACCAGTCCTAGCATCCCATCCATATGGTGCCCTAAGCATTGAAAGGAGTAATTCCTAAGTGCAGATCCAGGAGTAACTGAACACTTTACATATATATAAATAAAAATCTATATATAGGCTTATATATATAAAACCTATATATAAATATATAGACTCTATATATAAAAGTCTTTATATACATACACACAGACACAAGTATATACACAGACACACATCTTCAGCACAGCCCAACAAAAAACTTTGCTTAATACTCTAGCCCCACAACCTAACATAATCTAACACTACCTAACACTACTTTCATAGCTTACAGTAAGTATCCTTCCTCCTCTTCCACCTAATCGCCTTTAAATATTTACCTCCTCTGTTTAGATAAAAGTATCCTACCCTGCTCTGTACTCACACTGTATACACACCTCTAAAATATATCTTAAGTGATTTACTAAGTAAATTCCAGGTCAGGGACACAAAAGTGAAAATACAGTCCTTGACTTTAAGAAACAGAAAGGTAAGCAAGCACAAGTAATTTTTTTAAGTTAGTATCTTACTTGTTAGAGTACTTACACATGAAACCAAGAACTTATCTCGTGTGATCTCACTTAATTTTCCCAAAATTTCATGATTCTCACTTCACACAAGAGGAACCAGAAAAGTTCTGCTAGTTGTCCAAGGTTCAGTGAGACCTGGGGAGCCCCACAGTAAGCAGGTAAGGTAGTCAGTCACCTTGCATTTGGCTGACCGAGTCTGATCCCTGGGAACCCAAATGGTGGTCCCATCCTATAAGGAGACGGGTCCTGAGCACAGGGCGAGGAGTAAGCCCTGAGCACCAGTAGATGTGGCTACCCCCCCACACCGCCCAAAAAGGAGGTGAGACATCAAATAGATATAACTCCAGAACCTACATCCTTAAATGTCAGTATTTTTGTAATGTCACAGCATTTAGCTCAATTTCCCCAGCACTGAATATAAAATAGGTAGAAGATACAAACTTGTTAAATGACTATTAAAGTTATTAACTAATATTATCTTGTGCCAAACAATTTAAAAGCAGAGATACATATAAAAGTGAACACTGTCCCAAAAACTAAATCATGTTTTAGAACAGTAAAACATAAAAAAATAAATGTCTAAAAGGGAACATGTTAAACATAGTTATCTGTATTATGTAGCTGAATATAATTTAAAAATGCTTTTCTGGACACAAAAAATGGAATTATCTATTTTAAGTGGAGACTGTGGCAGAAAGGTGAGGAAGAATGTGTAATTCTATCATGAAATGGGAGGGAAATATTGGGCCTTTTTATTTTTATTTTTGCTTGCATATGTAAAAAATTTTTTAGAAGAACTTACATAAGAAACTTATTCCTAGTTTGCCTAAAAAAGTAGGAAATTGACATATGGGGGGTACAAAGATTTTACCAAGTATCTTTGCAATCTTTTGAATTTTACCCATGTGATTACACTTACTACTAAACAAACAGAAAAATCCCTTCCCCTGCCCAAAAAAAGACCACTTTTCAGAAATGAAAATACAAATACCAATATCCATAAGGGTAGTGACCACAGCTGCTTAATTGCTATGGATTAGCAGTATCTAGTATCTGTCAGTAGCAATTCCTTAAAAGTCAATACAATTTACAAAAATCCCTAATTAGCATTACAAGCATTTCAATTATTTTATCCCTCCCTCCAAAGGAAACACCAGAAAAGTGCTTTACACTTAAAAACAGGAGCCTATCCCAGCAACCAACAGTTTATCCAATTCTGAAAGACTCCTAGAACCTGCTATTCTTTCAATTTTTTGTCACAATTAAAATCTCTCATAAATGTTAGAAGGAAATAACTCCAGATGGGCTGGAGTGATGAGACAGCAGCAGGTAGGGTGGACCTACCTGCTGCAATAATATTGAAACAAAGAGTAGAAGTTATATATTTTTCAAACCTAATTTAACACTTAAAATCTGTGCATTTTATGAAATTACACTTCAGTGAAATTACTTAATAATTTGGAAGACATATTATTTACTGTATGCCTCACCTTACGAGGCACAAGCTCTAACAGAGAGACATGGTACTCACACAGGGTCTTTCTCAGAGACTGAATCACTGAGTCTGCAGTGGGAATCACTTAATCTGCTTTAAAAGATCCTGAATAACCTCACACAGGGAGTTTATCAACTTTGAATGCGTCCAGGAATTTTCGTCCATGTTTTACAAAAGCATGTTAAATTTATCTGATTTTAAATTACATAAGTCAACTTGCAACAGTACCTACAACCAACACACAATGAAAAAACTAATTAGGCAATTCTGATTCATTCCCAAGTTTGAGAACTACTAAGTACTGTTAAGAGTTCTAGGGAAAAGGATTATAAATTAGATATATATATATATATTTTTTGGTCACACCCGGCAATGCTCAGGGGTTACTCCTGGCTCTGCACTCAGGAATCACTCCTGGCGGTGCTCGGGGACCATATGGGATGCCGGGGATCGAACCCGGGCCGGCATGGGCCGGCCGCAAGGCAAGGCAAAGCCCTACCCGCTGGGCTATCACTCCCGGCCCCTAAATTAGATATTTTAAAAAGACTTTCTTCATTACCTATGGCCCAATCCTTCAATAACTCTCCAACACAGGTGATTCTGTTTTCAGGGGCAATCACGCCTGCCAAGTATTCTGCACTCAGCTCTGAAGACTTTTTTTCTATGTTACACCCGGCACTGGCAACTGGTGCGTGGAGGACAGGGATGCTAGTAATATCACACAGTGCACAGCAACACCCTCCTATTTCCCAACTGCAATCTGGCCAACAATGAGCCTGGAGCCTCAACTCTCAAAGAAGCCTTCAAAAGTACTTCACAGTGGGCCCAGAGGTGAAACTAATGACACACTTTCAAGTTTTACTTCCACACTGACCGGTAAAGCAGTGTGAACACATTTACACTGCATAAAGCAAATAAACTGATAAATGCAAACACATAACTGCCTATGATTTATAAAATTTCGAAATGAAGCATTTAAGAGCAGCTTCAGGAGTGTTTTCTTCCAGATCTGAGTGGCAAGTCAACATATTTACGCCTCAGCCTTCAAAGTACATTAGAATCTAAGAATCTCTTCCAATAATGAATGTATAAACTTTAGCATAAACTTCAGCATTCCATAGTGCTAAAGGTAAGATCTTAAAAGATAAGACCTTAAAAGATAAGACCCTATGGGTAAGATCTTTTCTTAGCAAAAGGCTACTTTCATGGTATTTCTGAGGTCTGATAACAGCAATAAGCTCTAATAATGCTATTTGAAGAGCAGTATGTGGACCAGCAAGGCAGTTACACGTTTATACAAGCCAAAGTATAAAAACTGAAAACACAGAAATGGAAAATTTTATAGAATACATTTTATACCTGTTCATAAAGATTCATAACGATTGGGTATTACGGCTGGAGAGATAGTAGAGAGGCAATATACATGGTCCCCAGCATGGCTAGGGATCACTTTTTAAGTACAAAGCCTAACCCTTTAAGCACTGCTGGTGTGGTTAATGCCCCCCACCCCAACACCCAAAACTGGGACTGTACTTTCCCTTTATTTCGTCCTGTGTTAATAAAAATAGAAGTACGGGCTGGAACAATAGTATAGCAGTTAGGACCAAGCCTTGAATGTGGTCAACCCAGGTTCCATCCTCAGTATCCCGTAAGGTGCCCCCAGCACTGCCAGGAGTGATTTGTGAGTGCATAGTCAGGAGTAACCTCTAATCATCACCAGGTGTGGCCCAAAAAAAAAAAAACAAAACAAAAAAAGTAGTTTGCATCTTCAAGTACTAGTTAACAATGGATTAGAAATAGAAAACTTTCAAAGCAGCCAGCAGTTTGAGAATTTATGCACAAACCTAACCTATCCATCTGAAACACCAATGCCCATATTAATTATTAGACCCTGTTTCTGTTATCAAGACCTTGAACTCAAAACCCTATGTTTAATCCCAACCTCTGAGAGCTTGAGTGTGCCAAGAACAAATCACAAGGCCTTTTGTGTGTCTGGTCTAAGCAAGACCTTCAACACTGAAGCCAAGCCAAGCCGCCTTTCTGGGCCCCTTTACCAGGTTCATGCACAAAACTAGGTTTTCTGGCCTGAGTTCAGCAGGTAGGGTCTTAGTCTTAAACGCAGCTGACCCGGGTTCAGTCTTTGGCACCATATTTGATCCCCCAGCCTGACAGGCGTAATCACTGCTGGGGTGTGCCGCTCCTCCCACCCCAAAGTAACTCAGCTCTTCTGATCTCTTAAGATTTAAAAATAAAAAACATAAAATATTTCTCAAGTATTTTTCAGAATCACCAAATGATTACCTAGAACATAATCACCAAATGATTTTTCTTTGGGGATTCATCCTGGTTTTTAACAATCTTGGCAACTGACATCTTTATCTAGAATACAGAATTCTGTATTCTAGATAAAGATAAAATTAAAACAAAATTTTTAAAAGAATCTGTATCAGAAAAAATCAATGACAAAAATAATTTAAAAAAAAGAATGGGCTGGAGAGTTAGTACAGCAGGTAAGGCACTTGCCATACTCATGGTCGACCCGGGTTCAATCCCAGCATCCCATATGGTCCTTCAAGCACAGCCAGGAGTGATTTGTGAGTGCAGAACGAGGAGTTACCCCAAGCCTCGCCTGGTGTGCCCCCATAAAAGTTTTTAAAAAAACAGAATAAACAAACCCAAAAAGAGCCACAAAGATTTAACGGTACTTAAAGTCTTTCCTCTGAGGGATACAGACATTGCAGAAGAGGCTGAGAGGTTTCAATTCCAAGCACCAGTGTTGCTCCCTGAGCACTACGAGAGGTACCCAGGAGCACAGAGCTGAGAGCTGAGAGTAGTAGGCCTTCTCACAAGGTCCCCAACCATTAGAGTAAAAAACCCTGGACTAAGGTCCAAGTGGTTTTACAAACCATTTTTGAAATAAAAGATGCTGTATCATAACCCAACAGGAATACATGCGACAGAAAATTAAGTTGTAGCTAAAAATTCATAAAGTACCCTATGTTCGTTTCACTTTCCAATATTTTTACAGCATTAACAATAACTCACAAACCTATTTCAAAACCTTTAGAATAGCCAAAGCCAACCTGCAGCCTGTGAAACGCTGCTTTAAAACCGAGTCTACACTTAACAGCCTTCAACCCAAGCAAAACCAGAATCACACTACTGTTAAAAAAAACAAATCTATGCCGGAATGGAAACTGGCCCAGAGGTGGCATAGGAACAGTGGTGGAAAGTCATGGGCACCTGGTTGGTGGCGGAGGGCAGGAACTCCAGTTCGGTAAACTTGGACGCTATTGTAACTATGTTACCTAGTTTGTAATTCTTTTTTAAAAAGTTTATGCATCAAAACCAGTTTTCTTCTACAATGGCTTCCACGGTACCAAAAAATATCATTTACAGTTCAAACTTACCACAAGAGGGCAAAACAGCATATCCAAGTTTTGTCTCAAAACACAGAAAAGGCATCAACGTAAAAAGTCAAAAAGTCGATCAACAACAGAAGACAGCATAACAAAAAATATCATGGTGCTCAAATGGAAATTTAAGTCAGGGAAATATATCAGCAAATTCCAGAAAAAGCCTATAGTGAGCAAATAGGTAAGCATCAAATGTAAGAGACCTAAAGCCAGTCTGCGTTACCATGGCAGGTTCACACTAGCTGCTCATCAAGACCCTGGAACACAGTGGGGAGGGGGAGGTTCTTGGAGTGCTGTCACTGTCACTCTACACTTAGGTGAGTCTCCGATTTGGATCCCTACCAGTCTTGGACCAGGTGAGGTTCCGATCCCTTTTCATTACAATCTTCTGAAACATAAGCTATTGATCACCCTGCCCCCAAGTAGTTGTGTATCAAATACCTCATCTCCCACCAACTCGGTGCCAGAAACCAAAACCTTCTTCCCTCGTTCGTTACTGGGCCACGTGGCGGTGCTCGGGTCTCCGCACTCGCACCTGCACGCAGCGCCCGGAGCCGCCTCCCGGGCTGGCCACGTCAGTGGCAGGCTGCGCTCACTGAAGTCCCTCCAAGAGGACGCACACCCCAGGGGCACTCCGGCGGGGCCCCGCGGCGCGGTCGCGCCCACAGGACACAATGCTATCGCGCCAAGCATCTCTGCAGCCCGAGCGCCACTTCCTCGCCCCGCGCGCCCCCAGCCCCCTCCAGCCCCACCCCCAGAACAGCTGCGAGGGATGAAAGCCGGTTTCCGGCCTCTCCGCTCCCGCCCCTGCGGCTCGGCGCCCTCGGAGACCCGCAGCCGCCGGCAGCATCCTCCCCCCGGAGCCGCGGGGCCGAGCACCGGGACGCGCGTCCTCGGCGTGCGCGCAAACTGCCCCGGTGCGCGTCCAGCCTCGCGCGGGGCCTGTGCGTGCTCCGGGGCCGCTGCGGGGCGCGGGTGCCGCACACACACGGCCCGGGCCAGCGGGTCTTGAGCGCGGGCCCCCGATTCCAGCCCCAAACCACCTACATGCCCAACACCGGGGGCGCGTGGGGCAGCCGAAGGAGCCACGGCGAAGGCTGCGCGGCACGGCGCGCTTGGAAACGCGGGGCGCGGAGAGGAAACGCCAGGGCCGGGGAGCAGCCCCGAAAACGTCCAGACAGACACGCTCGCCGCCCGTTTCCTCCCGGGCGCCGCCCCGGGCCTCTGGAGGGCGCCCTTCGCCAGCGCCCCCGGCGGCCCCACTCGAGATGCCCAGCCCCGGGACGCCGAGCTCCGCAGCGTCCGCACCGCAGCCGCCGCCGCCGCCTTCCGGCCACGGCGAAGCCCGAGAGGCCGGGGAGGGGGCAGCCGCAGCGCGCCGCATCCTCCGTCGTCCTCCGGGCGGGCCGCCCCACGCCGCCCGCAGCCGGCGCGCACATCCTTCTTTCCCCGCCGCAGCCCCGGCAGGCGAGGGCCCGGCCCAGGCGAGGCCGTGGCGTGGGGCTCCGCGCGCCCGGGCCCGCCCGCCGCGGCACAGGAAATGCCGGCGCCCCGGCTCGCCTCACGTTCAATTCAAACTGTCACCGCCGCCGCCTCCTCCTCCCCGGGCCCCGCCGCCGCCGCGCCCCGGCCCCGCTGGCGCCCCCATCCCACCTCCGCGCACGGCGTCTCCCCCGCCCCGTCCCGTCCCGTCCCGTCCCGCGGCCGCCCGGCAGCCCCGCGGCCCGAGCCGCCCGTCCGGATGGCGGTGGCCCGAGGCTGAGACTCACCCATGGCGCTGCCGCTGTTGACGCTCCTCTCCTCAGCAGCAACGGATCTCGCACTGACCGACATCCCCTCCCCCGCCGCGTCCAGCCCGGGAGGAGCGCAGCCCGCGGATTCTCCAACGCCGCCTACGCCGGTTCCGCAGCGTAGCGGCTCGGCGGCGCTGCCCCGCTTACGCAGGCGACAGCGGCCCGGCTCCTCCACTCGCTCGCGCCAGACTCCCGCGCCCTCCTCTCCACCCCGCCCCCTCAGACGAGGCTTCCGGCCCAGCCGGGGGAGTGGAGGGGGAGTCCGGGACGCCGGCTCCAATCTCGCGAGAATGCTCCTTCCCGGCCCCGCCCGCTCGCCTCGGTTCGAGCATGACTTCATAGGCGTGTGAGCTCTGTAGCCGCCGGCGCCTAGGCGCCATGACTAGATTGGCGGGACTTGCCTTCTCCCTCCCCGGTGGTAAACCGTCAGCCCTCTCTGCCTGTTGCCTCAACGCGGCCTTTGAGACTAAGTGCGTTACGTGTGCAGTGGCGAGGCCGGGAGTCCCAGAGAGGGAGTGGCTGGTGGGGTGCGAGGGTGCGGCCTTGCCCAAATTAAAGATGGCCGCCCGCAGTGCCGCCCCGCGCAGTTTCGCGTCAGGCTCCGGAACTTGGGCGCCGCCCTGTTGGCCTTAGCGCCTCCTTACGGAATTGGCGTAAGGTAAGGAGGCTCCGCTGGCGGGGCCGGACATAGAAACTGCGCTGGGCGGGTACAGCTCCCACCCGCGCTCTTAGCCTCTGCCCCGGCAGCCTTGCAAGGGAGAAAGAAGATGTAGGTTGGGGCGGGTTTGTGTGTCCCCTCCCCTCCGTGTTTTCATAGTGCACTTGGTCCCCGTGGTGCAGCGTCCCCGGGTGCTGGCGCCCGGCCTTTGCGGTTCCCTGCACATCTTGCGTGGGTGCGGCCGCGGCAGATCGGTGCCCGCCAGTTCCTCTGAACTCCTGCTCGGGTCGGGGACAACTATGGGCGCACGTGCGCGTGACGGGCCAAGGCGTGCCCTGTGCTGTGCTGTGTGCTGGGACCTTTTCAGGGCGTCGATGTCCGTCACGAACGCCGCCCGGGAAAGCAACCCCAATATGCTGACCAGCCGCAGCATCGCCGTTCCAGGACGCTGGTGGCCCACTTCTGTCAGCCAGTGTGCGCGACAGATGTGTTCTATCTGTTAAAGATATGTGAGGTTCTGCAGGCGCGCACACCCTCATACATACATATGTGTGTGCACACAGATATGAGAGCATACACATGATCAGGTATGTGCATATCGCACGCGTATGCGTCCATACACTTAGCGCATAATCCATGCATACACGTGAACGTGCATGTAACCTGCATCTGTGAGTGCATGAATATACGTGTAGCGTTATGCACGCCATACATACAAGGGTATGTGCATATGCACAAACGTGTGCTTGCATACACATGCACAAAATACAATTTGCATGTGCACATGCATGCACACAAACATGCACATGCATGCGTACAGACACTCGTGGGAGCACGAGCGCCTACCCAGGAACTGTTGTGCCCGCCCATGAGTGCTGACAGTGCCCAGACTCACACACATACACAGTGTCCGCTATGAGAAAAAGAATGTCCTGTCTCTTCCTTGAGTTGTATCGCCAACACTATTAAACGCTATAAATAATGAGCTAAAGCTATCTTATTCATTCAGAGTTCATGAACTGTGATGAGTTCATGGAGTTTATGTGGAGAAGAACCAAATTGCTGAAGACCCGCGCAGTGTGGAGCCTGGCTCCCCGGGCCCATCGGGATGGGGACTCGTGTGTTTGATTCAAAAATTAGAAATATCAAATTGTAAAAGTCATGGGAGGACAGCTCTAAGTTCCCAACCGTGGTGACTTCCAAAGAGGAGGAGAAGGGACCTGGAAAGCTGGCTTTTGAAATGCTTTCTTCTAAAAGTAATCTTGTGGCAGAGCATGGGGGTTAAATTGTATTTCCTGGACTCTTCAGACTGAAAATGTTTCCATGTTATGTTTCTCAGTGAAGGAAATATTATCTTTGGGAAATAGCTCATTTTCTGTCTTTGTGTCAGCTGTTTCCTGAATCTTGTACTGAATTGCTCATAAAGTCTGTCAAAGTTCCTTTGCCGCCTGATCATTGTGTTAGATTTCTGAAAGCTTAAATGAGCATTTTACTTGGAGAGATGTTGTCGAATTTCTGTTTTAGAAAAGATAATATAGCAGATTTAAACTTACTGCCTTTATTTAGACCTGAATCTAATCATGTACACAAGGATAAGTTACTTAACCTTTTCACTATCCACTTTCTTCATATGTAAATGGAAATAATATGTAATGTCACGCTTTATTAGTTACATGTCACCTATATACAGATGAATGGGATGGAGAAGGGAAGGGATTTTGACCCGGTGTTTGTACATAGGAGTTTCTCCTGTGTCTGTGCTGAGGGGTCAAGCCTCAGTGTTCCTGACAGGACAATAGGGAATGTAACCAGGCCTGCCACATGCAAGGCAAGCTCCTTCCCCTGGATTATCTTTCCTATCCCCAGGAAGAATTTTTTAAATATTGTTTCAATATTGTTTGATCAGATAATGTACATCTACAAAGAAAATGCCTCTTGTGTCTCTTTAAGAGAGTCATTTAATGAATAAGTTGAATTTTGTTACTTGTACTAGTACTCTGAAAGTCATACAGAATATACTAACGTTTTTAGTATAATGTTAAATTCTTTGCTTGAGATATGTCTACTCTATCCTTAGATACTCCTCCCCACACAATATAGCCTCCTTACTGTCCACGTCTCACAGTCAGTGAGATGGTGGTTCTCTTTGGAACCTTCTCCATAAAATCATATGTTGGATAAGAAAAGAAAGAACATGGGAGAAAATAATTAAAAACTGCTTTATACTCCCTATTGCATTGTCTTCTGTTTAACATTTGCTAATAAAGTAGAACCTGGACCTTAACATTTGACTCGGAAGCAGATTATTTGAAAAACTTATGTGAAATTTTGAAACTCGCCACTTCACTGAACAATGCTTGTTTCTGCTCATCTTTTCTTTTTCTCCAGCCTCCACCATTCTACACTCTTTTCAGACATCTCCCTTAGTCTCGAGAAAACAACGTAGAAACCCTTAGGGAGGAACTTGAGTAGATTGTTGCTTTCACACTCCTAAGACTATGTGCATCCATACCCATCCGTTCAAATATCAGAGTCGCTCAATACAAAGCATCTGTTTCTTTGTGTTCTATGGGCTCTTTCTCCTACCTTCCGTAGAACTTCACTCAGTGGATAGATTTATTCTATAAACTTACAGGCTCTCTCCTTACCACTCTTGAAATTCTCTATAAAGCAACTGGCATTCTCTTATTTCACTGCAGTAGACCTCGATTCTTAGTTTACTTGACCTCTCGAGCATTTGATGCTACCAACCTGCAGCCACTGTGTTTCTATTCTTTGGCCTGTTGAAGCCTCACTTTCTGCTTTGCTTCTTCAACCTCTGCTTTCGTTGTTTTTACCTGCCAGAGCCTGCACCTTTCCTGCCTGTCACTGGAAAGTCTGTATCTTGGCTTCCTCCCATCTCACTAGCCACCCCTATTGCCTCCATTTCTCGCAGGGGTGGTGGCGGTTAGGAGTCACACACCATGCTGTGGTGTCGCTTGGCAAGGGCCTCCTGCTGTGCTCACACCTGGTTGCAGGGCCTCGTGCTCACATCGTGCCCACCCACAATCATGCGCCGGGCCACAGCACTTGCGTATCTTTCTTAGCTGGTGTCATTCCTCAAAAACACTTGTCCTTATAGAAATTTTATTTCCATTAATGAATGTATTAGGTACAGATTTGTTATTGTTTCTAATCACTGTCACTGTATCACTGTCTTCCCTTCATCATCGATTTGCTCGAGCGGGCACCAGTAACATCTCCATATGACCTGTCTCATGCAAGTAGAGCCCAAGGGCACCTGCTTGCTCCAGGAACATAAAGAGCCTCAAAACCATTCCATCAGGTCATGGGATTGAGGTCTATAATTATTACTGGTATCTGGCATATCAAATACGACACAGGTAGCTTGCCAGGCTCTGCCGTGCAGGTAGCATACTCTTGTAGTCATCTCAAAATCCAGCATTTATTGATGAACCGCATGGCCGCAAGTGGCGCGCGAGCTGGGCTGTGATAGGCTAGTCTGCTGGGTGGATTGTTTCTAATGAGCAAGTGAATTTTAAACTTTCATTATTTTGGTTCTGAGGAGTTAGTACAGGGGTGAGGGCACCAAACCCCAGTTCAGTCTCTGGCACCACATGGGCCCCTGAGCATCCCCTGTGTAACCCTGGGCCCTGCACATCACGGGGTGGCCCTAGTGCTCCAGAACACAGGGACAGAGCAGCACCACATTCTTGGCTCCTGGCATTAAAACACTTGAGTATCACTTCAGAAACCACTTCCCTAAATAAAAATTAACTTTATCCATTTCAATTTCTAATACCTAAGTTTCAGTGATGCATTTTACGTAAACAGAAACTAATTGAGACCCTCAAAATATAAAAAGGGACCTAAATCCCAAAGTTTGATGATTGCTACACAAGCATGCGTGATGTGTGTTAAGTTCAGGCATTTTAAATATTGTCAGTTTTCCCAAACCTGTACATAGCTGCTTAAGGTTTCTGAAACCTTACCCCTAAATGCCCAAGTTAATATCTGAATAACAACAAAATACCCAAGATTAATATTTGAACATGCATAAGTGAAAGAATCAGCTCATTGCATTTCGTGAGCTATGACCATTGTTTTGGTAATTGTAAAAAAATTGTAAATACTGGCCAACATTCTAGCTTTGGTTGTATAATGAGTATTACCTAACAGTCCAATAGTTGACTTGAAGATAAGTTTTATAGTCAACTCTTTTATATCAGTCTAATTTGACCTTTACAACAATTTGTGAACAAGATGTAAACATTTCAAAAACATATATATATAGGTTTGGATTTTTTATATATACATATATACATATCACTGTATCACTGAGTTATCACTGTCTTCCCATTGTTCATTGATTTGCTCGAGTGGGCACTAGTAACATCTCCATAAGTCCTGTCACAAGCAAGTGTAACCCAAGGGCATCTGCTTGCTCCAGGGACAGGAAGAGCTCCAAACCATTCTTCAGGTCATGGAACTGAGGTCCATAATTGTTACTAGTTTTTGGCATAACAAGTAAATAAAACATGGTTTGCTTGCCAGGCACTGCCATGTATATTAATATATACATATATATATGTATGTATACACATATGTATGTATATAGTGGAGGAGGTCTGCCTCAGCAGTGCTCAGAGCTCACTCCTCACTCTACACTCAGGAATCACTCCTGGTGGTACTCAGAATGCCCAGGATCAAACACTGGTCGGCCATGTGCAAGGCAGTGCCCTGCCTGTTGTACTCTCTCTAGCCCCAAAATGTTTTATATTTGTAATGGTAATTTTATGTTTTTTATCATTTAATGATCAGAACTGGAGTGAGTTAGCCAGGGTATCAGAATGTGTGGGAGGCAAAGACAAGATTCCAAAAGAAATGAAGAGATTTGTTCCTTTGTTGTCCTAAATCCTGTTTGCTAGACCATCTTGGAAAAGAGTAGTGTTGAGGGGCCAGAGATAGAGTACAGTGAGTAGGTTGCCCGCCTTGCAGACAGGGCACTGGACTTTGACCCTGGGTACCACCTATGGTCCTGTGAGCCCTGAGCACCACAGGAGTGAAACAAAAGGAAAAGAATAAAAGTTATGTGATTGCTACAACATCCGGGTACTTTTAGTTCAAAAAGACACTTGAATAATACTAGGTTGTTTGCAGGTTTTCCTTAAGTGGCTAACTCCGAATGTGATGGTGTAGATGAGGTTTCACTTCTAGAACTAGTCTGTCCAGTCTTCTACATTGACAGAACTTAGCAGACATGGTGAGGTTGGCTAGTAATAGACGTGGAGACTGAGATTCCTGATGTGTCTTTTATGAAAAGGTTAGGTGATTGCATTATATCCCTGCTAGAGTAATGTGTTTTGAAAAATTGCTTTTTACCCCGGAGGACCCACAGGAGGCTGGCAGACCGAACACTGGCCAAACCAAGTCTCTGGTAGTGGCACCCATCCCTGCCACTACAGCTACGCCACGGGCTCAATTCTACCGCTCCACGAATATTCTCTGCAGAGACACCAATCTTGGAATAATCTTAAATACCAGCACTGGTCTGAGTTACCTGGGTTTTGGGGTTCTTTTTTTGGAGTTGGGGTGGATAGCCTCCATCCCCCCTCCCCATACTTACAGAAACCCAAGGAGCCTCACACACCACCACTTCTGCCACCATGTCAACACTTTGGCCCAAACCATAGGGTCTAGAAGTGTTTGGACCTCAGAGACATGTATGTGCCCACCCAACACCTCCTGAAGCAACAAAAAGGCTCAATACAATCTTAGACTAGGACTTAACCAACCTGCAATCAGATATAACAATGTTCACATAAATTTATTTTATAGATCGATTAATATTACTTTGTTTTCTAATCAGTTTTAATCCTAGAATTGTATCAACAATTGCCTCTTTTTTCTAAACTAAAAGGTTTTTTAAAAAATTAAAAGTGGGGGCTGGAGCAGTAGCCCAGCGGGTAGGGTGTTTGCCTTGCACGCGGCCGGCCTATGCCGGCCCGAATCGATCCCCAGCTTCCCATATGGTCCCCCAAGCACTGCCAGGAGTAATTCCTGAGTGCAGAGCCAGGAGAAACCCCTGAGCATTGCCGGGTGTGACCCAAAAAGCAAAACAATTAAAAAAAACTAATGAGTTTTTATATAGATAAGTATGGCGATAAAGTCAAATTTAGAATATAAAACCTCATGATTCACAATAATCCTCAAGAATATTCCATCTACAAAATCTGTTTAAAGTGTCATCAAATAGATACTCAGAAATGTATTTTAAAAAATAGTTTTATGTTCAAAAATGTGAAGTTTATTTTATGTTTAGTGGTCATTAGGAAACCAATAGTGCATTCCAGTGTTAAATTCACATTTTTTTAATATTTATGGAGAGCTTTTATTTTTATTTTTTTAATTAAACATTTTATTATACCACCGTGAGATATACAATTACAACGTTGCTCACTTTTTGGAGGTTTCGGTCACATAGTTTTCCAGCACTTCCGCCCTCCACCAGTGCTCATTTCCCACCACCAATGTCTCCAATTCCTCTCTCCCCCATAGCCTGCCTAAATGTCAGGTTCTTTATCTCTTTTCTCTCTCCCTCTCTCTCTTCCTTCTCACACATTGTGGATTGCACTACATACACTTAGAGGCCATCATGTGCATTTTTTTTGCCTATATTTAATGTTCAGTTCCATGTTCCCTTCTCTGTCTTACCTAACCTCTGACTCCAACACGTTTGCAGTAATTTCCACCCTTTGGTAAAACCGCCTGATATATTTATGTCATGCAAATAAATGCAGTCTTTCTGTATCTCTCTCTTTCCTTCTGACTAATTTCACTCAACATAATCCTTTCCATGTCCATCCATTTATAGGAAAATTTCATAACTTCATTTTTCCTAACAGCTGCATAGTATTCCATTGTGTAGATGTACCACAGTTTCTTTATCCAGTCATCAGTTCTCGGGCATACTGGTGTCTCCAGGTTCTGGCTATTGTGAATAGTGCTACTATGAAAATAAAAGTGCGGATTGTGTTTCCGCTGTGTGTTTTTGGCTTCCCAGGGTATATTCCCAGGAGTGGTATGGCTGGGTCAAAAGGGAGCTCAATTTCTAGTCTTTTGGAGGAATGTTTTCCAGAAAGGTTGTACAAGTCGACATTCCTACCAACAATGTATGAGAGTCCCCTTTTCCCCGCATCCACGCCAGCACTTGTTGCTTTTACCCTTTTGGATATGGACCAGTCTCTTTGGTGTGAGGTGATATCTCATTGTTGTTTTGATTTGCATCTCTCTGATGATTGGTGATTATGAGCATTTTTTTCATATGCCTTTTGGCCATTCGAATTTCTTCCTTGTCAAAGTTTCTGTTCATCTCTTCTCCCCATTTTTTAATGGGGTTGGCTATTTTCTTCTTATATAGCTGTACCAGTGCCTGATATATCCTAGATATCAATCCCTTATCAGATGGATATTGGGTGAATATTCTTTCCCATTCTGTGAACTGTCTTTCTATCTTGGTCACTGTTTCTTTTGAGGTGCAGAAGCTCTTTAGTTTCATGTAGTCCCATATGTTTATCTTTTCTTCTAGTTGCTTTGTTAATGGTGTTTCACCTTTGAAGATGTCTTTAGCTTCAATGTCGTGGAGGGTTTTTCCTATATTTTCTTCAGTGTACTTTATGGATTCAGGTGTGATATTGAGATCTTTAATCCATTTTGATCTGATTTTTGTGCAAGGTGTTAGACACAGGTCCAAATTCATTTTTTTACATGTAGCTGTCCAGTTTTCCCAGCACCACTTGCTGAAGAGTCTTTCCTTACTGCAGTTTGGACTCTTTTGCACCTTTATCAAAGATTAACTGATCATGTCTTTGAGGGTGGGTGTCAGGATACTCAACTATGTTCCATAGGTCCACAGGTCTGTTTTTATTCCAATACCATGCTGTTTTAATTATTACTTCTTTGTAGTACAGTTTGAGGTTGGAAAAGGTGATGCCTCCCATCTTCTTTTTCCCAAGGATTGCTTTAGCTATCTGTGGGGGGTTTATTATTGCATACGAATTTCAGGGAGTGTTTGGTCATGGGAATTGAAGGAAGCTTCCTCAAGATAGTCAAAGCCATCTACCAAAAGCCCACAGCGAAGTATCATTCTCAATGGGGGAAAAATTGAAAGCCTTCCCCTTAAGATCAGGAACACAACAAGGTTGCCCTCTCTCATCTCTTTTATTCAGTATAGTACTGGAAGTACTCACCATAGCAATCAGAGAAGAAAAGGACATTAGGGGCATCCAGATAGGCAAGGAATAAATCAAGCTATCATTATTTGCTGATGGCATGATATTATACTTAGAGAACCCTAAACTCTCGACCCAAAAACTCTTAGAAACAATAGGTATATATATGGTAGAGTGGCAGGGTACAAAATCAATACCCAAAAGTCGGTTGCTTTCCTATATACAAATAACAAAAGAGAAGAAAGGGATATTAAGAAATCGATTCCATTTACAGTTGTACCACAGAAAATCAAATACCTAGGAATCAACTTTACCAAGTGTGTAAAGGACCTATACAAAGAGAACTACAAGACACTGCGCCAAGAAATAAAAGAGGACACGAGGAAATGGAAACACATTCCCTGCTCATGGATGGGGAGAATTAACATTGTCAAGATGGTAATACTCCCTAGAGCTTTGTACAGATTCAATGCTGTCCCTATAAGGATACCCATGTCATTCTTTAAAGAAATAAATTCACATTTGAACAGCATAGTTAATGGGAAATTTCTGTTAACATTAAGAAGTCTAAGTCTAGCTAATACACCTTTTTGGAAAACAATATGAACATTCCTCCAAAAACTGGAAATTGAGATCCCATTTGACCCAGCAATACCACTCCTAGGAATATATACCCTGGGGCCCAAAACACACAGCAGAAACACCATCTGTACTTCTATAGTCATAACAACGCTATTCACAATAGTCAGAATATAGAAACAACCTGAGTGCCCGAGAACAGACGTCTATATAAAGAAACTGTGGTACATCTACACAATGAGATATGATGCAGCTGTTAGGAAACCCTAAATTTGCTCTATAAAAGGATGGACATGGAGAACATCATGTTGAGTGAAATTAGCCGGAAGGAAAAAGACAGATATAGAATGACTGCATTCATTTGTGGGATATTAAAAAAAAAACAGCATGAGACTAATATCCAAGGCCAGGCAAAACATGGATCAGGGAGGACTTGTCAGTGATTGGAATCTACCAAAGTGTGTGGAAGTCAGAGGTTAGGTAAGACAGAGAAGGGACCAGTGTGCTAATAATTGTTTGAAATGGTAATGCCATCCTAGAACTTAGCTTTGAATGTAGGCAAAGGGACATACATGGTAACTCCTAAATGTATGTATGGAAGCTACAATGTGTAAGAAAAGGGTGAGAGAGAGAGAGAGAGAGAGAGAGAGAGAGAGAGAGAGAGAGAGAGAGAGAGAGAGAGAGAGAAAGTACCTGCCATAGAAGCAGGCTGAGGGAGTAGGGAAGGAATCAGAGGACATCACTGGTGGGAAATGTGCACGGGTGGAGGGATGCGTGCTGGAACACTGTATGACTGAAACCTATTTATGAACAGCTCTGCAATTGTATATCTCATGGTGGTATGATAAAAAATTTTTTTGTCTAGTCAAATTAATGGACAATCTTAATATTCTTCAAAGGAATAGAAATTGCTATTGGCATGCCCTTTTACAGATTAAGAATCTATAGAGTACAGGAAGTCAAGTGAAATTTACATGATTGGATAATTAATGAACAAAAGTTAGGGGGATAAATACCAAGAGCCTCGTACTTCCTGTTTCTATGTGAAAATTCAAACTTCACCTCAAGAGGAACAGAAGCCAAAAGACATGGTAGTAATAAAGCAATAACAAAATAGAGCAAGAGATGAGAGGACTATGTAACTGAAGCCCAGAGATTTAAACAAACAAATAGCTGTTTAAGTAGCAAATAGCTCTCATTCTTAAATTCTTTGCCTTAGAAGGAGGTGTTTTTTTTTTCTTTTTCCCAGCAGTCCAGAAGGGTGTGGGGGAGAAAGCCCAGAAACAGAATATCTGGATTCAGACTACTGGGGAGGCCTGATTTATCTCAGCTTACCACTGAAGGCTCAGGAATTGTCAAATTCCAGGACTTTCTTGGAAACTTAGTTCTCATGCAGATGAGAGCTCCACTTCCTTCCATGCTCCTGCTAATAAACTGGCCTTTGAGACCAGAGAGGAGCTATTCACCAAAACGTCTCCTGCTAGTCAGCACCTTGTTACAAAGCTATTCCAATCTGATTAGACAGTAGAAATGCCACTGAGCACAATACTGGAAAAAATCCAAAGTACATAAAAAATATCTTCTAAGTGGAAAACGCCATTGTTGCCAACTCCTTTTGGCATTTCCTACCACTGAATCAGAAACTGAAAAGGAAATGGGGACACATGGTTCCATGGGAAACCTGCTGCCTTCAATAACCAGATTTTAATATATTGACTTTGGCTATAATGGAATGTCTCCTATTATATAAGAGGCTAGTGAAAGTGAGTTGAATTGAGCTGAAGTTTATGTAGATGGAACATGTTAGGTTACATCAAGGCTATCATTTTAGAAAGCAATAGGAAGGAATGTACACTTTCCAAATTGCTCTTCCTTGCAGACCACTGATGAGTTACTATTTCCGGAGGGGTGCACCTCAGAGACCTCATATCCAGGAAAATAGGAAATTCAGAGAGGAAACAAATGTCTGTGCCAGACTAATGTGGTTGTTTTATGTGAAGCAATTGCGTTGGATGACTGTTGAGACTAACTGAAGTGCTGGGTAAGAGTTAAAATAGGTCAGGCTTACTCCTTTCTTTAGTGAGGAGTAAATAGCTACTCCCAGCCACATGCAAACTCACACTGTATATGTAGTGTACAAATGGATCCTATTTTAGAGAGGTTCTAAAGTATTTGATTTCTAAAAGTAAACTGAGTCTTCACCCATACCCAGTCTCCTCTGGCGTAGAAATGGCTCAGCTCCACAACCGAATTTCATCAAGCCACAAAGTTGTCCCAGCAACACAGTTCACAGCCTCCTGGAGGATGCGGCCTCAAAATCTCATCAAACTGACAGTGCAGTAAGTGCAATGCAAATTTGATGGAAAAGTCTCATAAAAAGCCCACCATGCTCATTGGGTGAAAGCAGTAATACAGAGGCTCAACTAGCACCACCCAACTAAGTAAATCCGCAGACACTGGCTTTAATATCACCATTATGACACAAATTGATTTTGTAATCTATTTTTTAATAATTTCACTTGCCATTTTGTTGTAGCAAACAATATGAATTACATTTTGGTTTTGCCTGCTATGGAGGCAGGCTTGTGGCAGGGCAGGAGGAGGGGTCAGGGGTGGGAAATTGAGCACAATGAGGAGGGGAAGGTCATAGTGGTGGTGGGATTGGTGTAGGAACGTTATTGAATGCCTCAGACAACTATATTATGAATAGCCGCATAAATAGGGGACCGGAGGCGATAGTACAGCAAGTAGGGTGTTTGCCTTGCACGCAGCCAACCTGGGTTTTATCAACAGAATCCCATATGGTTCCCCGAGCAATACCGGAAATAATTCCTGAGTGCAGAGCCAGGGCTAACCCTGAGCAATGCCAGGTGTGACCCCCTCCCAAAAAAAAAAAAAAAGCCTCATAAGTCACGGTGTTTAAATTTTAAAAATTACAAAATTTTATAAAAGAAAATTGAATTTTTTATTTTTTATGCATACCACACTCATTTCATGGAAGATTTTTTTGATTGAGATATAGTTAATGGTTTTAGTTGATATTCCCCGCCACCTTATTTGTTGACTACTCTAAACAGATAAACACTTTTCTTTTTTTTTCTTGCTTTTTTGGGTCACACCGGCAATGCTCAGGGGCTACTCCTGGCTCTGCACTCAGGAATTACTCCTGGCGGTGCTCGGGGGGACCATATGGGATGCGGGGATCGAATTTAGGCTGGCACAGGCCGGCTTGTGCAAGGCAAGCGCCCTACCGCTGGGCTATTGCTCCGCCCCAGATAAACACATTTTTTGAAACCGAAATAATAGCTGTCTTTATCATCATCCAAATTGTAATTGTAGTTGTTATTCATGACTTTATGCTCAGGGATTACTCCTGGCAGTGCTTGGGAGCCCATATGCGGTGCTGGGAATCAAACCAGGCTTAACCACATGCAATAAAGGAGGTACCTCCTACACTGTCTCTTTGGCCCTCCCACTAGTATTAAAAGCACTGGTATTGAACTTTAGTGTTTCCCTTTGAAAATATTCCCAAAGGCTAAATTTATATTTTAATAAAAACTATTATCTTAAAGGTTGGAAGAGATACTAAATAAGCAACCTCCCGACTCAAAGAACTTCACCAGATAATTTGCATGTTATGTGTATAGCCCCCAAACAACTGCTGAAAGGATAGGTGGTTTGAGTTGGCAATAAGCAGATGTATCAAAAGATGACGTTACTTTGTCTTCCTGTGGTTCACATTTGGCATGAATGTAATTCTTTCACTTTCATGACTTAGTGTAAGAGAGAAAACTTCTGAAAGCCTTATTTCTGATTAAAATAATAAAATAATAATTTTTAAAAGCGTTTAATTTTTTTTTCCTTGTCAAGACCCTGAAGGAACGGTTTGAGGCTCTTCATATTCCTGAATCAACCAGATGCCATTGGGCTACATTGGCACATGATAGGTCCAATGGAAATGTTACTGGCACCCGCTATAGCAAATCGAAGAATAACGGGATTCAAGTGATCAAGTGAATTTTTTTTAAAGTTTTATTTGAGAGACTGGAGAGATACTGCCGCAAATGAGGCACTTTCTTTGAATATGATGTCATGAGCTTGGTCCCTGGCACCATACAGAGACTGCTAGGAGTGATTTCTGAGTTCAGCTGGGTGTGGTTATACCTTCACTTGATCACTTGATCACTTGAATCACTTGAACTCCGTTATTCATCGATTTGCTTGAGCGGGCGCCAGTAATATTTCCATTGGACCCTATCACGTGCCAATGTAGCCCAATGGCATCTGGTTGATTCAGGAATAGTGCTTATACCTAAAAAAAGAAAAAGAAGAAAATTCTCTCCTAAAGCGATTACCCCAGATTCCATAATCTGATTTTTAGGGTTTTATTTTTTAAAAGCTTTCCTTCTCATTTTGATTTTAATTTTTTTATTAAAGCTTTGTGATTCGAAGTTTCATGCAATGTTCTAAGCTCACTCCCACCACAAATGTCAACTTCCCTTTACCAGTGTCCCCAGGTTCTCTCCCACACCCAACCTGCCACCTTGGAAGCTACATTTTTATGCTAGGCTGTTGTAGATTGGAGCTCGTACTTTCAGTGGTGTTGGCTCTGTGCACTGGGTACAGACCCCCTCTTTGGTTAACTAGACTCTCTCTCTCCACCTCTAGTGTACCTGAGGCCCTTGACAACTGCGGCACGTTATTTCCCATCTCCCTCTTTTTATTTCCTCCCTCGATTTCTTTCCCTTCCTGTCTTCCTTCCTGTACTCTGGAATCAAATTGTTTTTAAAAATTTTGTGTTTTTGTGTGAATAAATGTCAAAAGGTCTGATACCAACATAGAACTGAGCATTAAATACAGACAAAAAATATGCAAATGATGGCTTCTAAGTGTACGTGAGTGCAACCCCACAAATGTAGGAGAAGGAAGAGAGAGAGAGAGGAGGGAGAGAGAGGAGATAAAGAACCTGCCATTTAGGCAGGACATGGGAGGGGGGGAGGGATTTGGGGACATGGTGGTGGTGGGTGATGGGCACTGGTGGAGGGCTGGGTGCTGGAACACTGTGTGACCGAAACCTCCAAACGTGAACAGCTTTGTAATTGTATATCTCATGGTGGTATAATAAAATGTTAAAAAAAAATTTGTGTTTTAAGAATCCATTTGACCATCAAATATAAGGCACAGCTTGCTTTGCCATTATACAAGGTTGGGCAGAGAAAACAGGGTTTTGCTTTCCTTGTTTCTTCCCCTCCTCCCTCCTGGCCACTCCTAAAGAGACATGCCTGCTTCTTGGCTTCCAAGAAAAGGAACAGGTTTGCTCAAGCAACCTATGTGAATTTAAGCAAGAAAAGGAAAAACATCAGCTAACGAAAACCCTCCTTTCCTTCTCTGGTAGATTCTGTACTTTCCTTCTGCCACCAACCCAACAGTAGAGAAGGCTTGCACTTTATATGTAAAGGAATTGTTGAAAAACAGAGATTGGGAGGCCTTGAAACCAATCATTCCGCTCGGAGGCTGTGCGATTGTGTGAGTCACTCTTCTTCGGGAAATTGAAAGAATGTCAAATATGTGAAGGTTGCTGAGGATGGCCATGCAACAAAATGTAGCAGCTCCATCCAGTGTTGTCAAGTTTCCTTCCTTCCTCATTCTCACAGAGACAATAAAGAAAATGAGGGAGGGAGAGGTAAAATTATGAGGGAAAGATTTAGCTTTTGTTTTATCATCCATACAATGAAAATAGAGACTAATTCAATGGGAAATATATTAATAGCTTACTGTTTTATTTGGTTTATTTATACCATGTCAGAAAAGGATACCAAAAAAAAAAACCAAATTGTTTATAAACTTCCCAAGATACTTGAAATTCCTCCAAGGCTTATTATAAACATGACTTATTAATAAACTACATCTAGGGGTGGAAGATAGCTCTGCAGCCAGGACCTAACTTTGAGCCCCTCGTAGCTCTGCTAAATTCTCTGGCTCAGCACTAAACCCTGAGATCGAAATGCAGCTGGGGAAGCTGGATCTTGGCTCTCCCCAGGCTCAGCTGACCATGGGGCCCCCCAGGAGGACAGATGGGTTTTGGGACTGGGCCCATCACCCTCTGGGGGTCCCGGAAGCAGCTGGATGAGACTCGCCCACCACACTAGCCACCACCTTCGCTGTCTGGACGCTGACTATGAGGCCCTAAGTTCGCGCGGCAGCAAGCTAGTGGAAACAGTTATGTTCTTTAATGTACTGCATTCTACGATGTGTAGGAAAATTAGGAGGGAGGGAGAGATAGAGAGGAGAGAAAAGACATACAGAACCCTCCAAGTAGTCGAGGTGGGAGGGGGGAGGGAGGTGGGGACATTGGTGATGGGAGATGGGTTCCGATGGAGGGATGGGTGTTGAAACACTGTAAAACCAAAAACAATGAGCATCTTGCAATTGTATGTCTAAAAGTGGTGTAATAAAATTTGAAAAAAAAAAGAAAAATAAAGAAACCCTCAGACCTGGCTAGGTAGTGCTGGTAGTTGCCCCTGATCTCTGCTTAGCAATACTCCCCACCACCCTACCACAAAATAAACATGCATCAGGTACTAGGAGAATAATGACAGTGAAGGGACAGAGAGAGCTTGGGATCAGGGAGAGTAGGGAGCAAGTGGCTACAGCAACCCACACATCACCTGGACCTCAGCCCAAAGCAACGGGCTGCCAGGACTTTGAGTATAACACCTCAGTATTTGCCTGCTCTTGACCGCCATACAAAAATACCACCACCTGGGTAGCTCAACAGAATTTTGTTTTTCCATGGTTCTGAGGTTAGAAGTTCAGGTGTCAGCAGAGTTGGTTTCTCCTGAGATCCCTCTTCTTGCTTTGCAGATGATGGCCTTTCCACTTGACCCCTCGCCATCTTTCCATGCTGCACCCACTGGTATATCTGTGTATCCGGATCTCTGCTGGGAAGGTTATCAGTCAGACTGCATAATGACCCACCTTAAAGTCCTGAGTTCCACATCAGCATTATTGTACAGGTTAGTCCCCTAACACTCCCTGAAAATTGGCTAGTCTACTTAATATGTCTATCCTTGACTTGGTACTTTCTCTTGAAATTTATCTCGAAAAAAAAAAAAACCCTGATACATGTGCCAAATAACTGACGTGTATGCCAAATATATTTATTTTAACATGACCTTTATAGATCATCATTGTATTCTCTAGGCAAATAAGCTACCATGTCTAAGTCCATCCACAAGTATAATTTTAACACAGCTTCTTCCTACCTCCTGCTCTTCACATCAGCTTCATTCCTCTAAGTGCCTGTTTTCCTGAAATATATGGAATGTATAAACCAATGGTCAATGAGTACCATTTAAATTAAATTTAAAAAAAAAGAAGAAGCAGATCCCAAAGCTCAATACTTGCACTTCTCCTCACCTTGCTGGTACTTAGAGTGAATGAAGATGAAGAGAACAGTAGGCCTTCCTGAAGAGCTGGCAAATAACATTAGGGAGATTCAGAGACACAGAAACAAATAAGTCAGTTACAACGTTGCCAAGTGAAAATCTTGAATGCTATGTGAGTCAGACGTCATTGACAGTTCACCTGCCAAGCAAGATATAGAAATAGATGTCTGAGGCTCCTGTCAGTGCATCCTTGTTTGCTCAAATAGTCCCGCAGCTCTTGTCTCTGGTGAGCCTTTGCCGTAGGTATCTGGAGAAACAAAAAGATTACAGTGTTTTCAGTCAGAATGATGTTAGGCTTAAATAGAGCTTAGCCGGTTGCCCACCATCTGACCTTGGAGATCAGTCTGTCTTGCAGCCATCATGAGGATGAAATGAGATTGTGGAAGTAAAGAGGTCTGCACAGGGCCTGCTCCATAAAAGCAGACCAACATACAATCAGTCCTTTCTGGGTGTCTCCTGAGAGCTCTACCAGGACCAAAGCCCAGCCTTGAACCTAAGCCCAGTCAGCTCCAAGTCTTGACTATTTGCCCAAATCTTGCTGAATCCTTTCTCCAGGCTTTTGCCATTTTCAATTCCTCCTGGCATCAGGATGCAACTTTGAACACATGTCCTGCTGGTCCTACACTCTCCAGCTGTGCTCTGTGGCCCCTTTAGTGGTTATCTTTTTCCTGAGGCTGGTTAGTCCTGAACATCGCTTCACACAAAGGCCATGTATCTTTATTTTATGTATTAAACATTTATAATAAAAAATAAACATTTATAATATGTTTTTATTTTATGAAGCCATGCATTTTTGTAAGAGCTTCCTTTCTCCCTCTGGCTGGGCCACCACACTAATCCCCTTCATCCATTCTTGTTTCCATGGCAATATTCCCAGTATCTGTATAACCAAGACATTAGCATCTGCTTTGCAGATAGTAATTCATGTTTATTGAGTACATAAAAACTCTGTTAAATGTTTGTATTTTCCTTACATAGATACTTAGCCAGAAAAAAACTGTTTAGATAATATTAAATAACAGCGCATACTCATTATTCCATAAAGATCGGTTTTAGGACCTGAAGCGATGTTGCAGGGGATAAGGCCTTCCTTGAATGTTGCTGAGTCTAACACACTCCCTAGCACCACCTAAAACGTCCCAACTTCTGTGAGCAAAAGTTTTATGGAAGTAAGTTAAGTGACAGCACATGGAGAGAATTTTTATGAAGCATGAAGGGATATGTGGAATAATAATTATGTTTTACCATCCAGATTTTAGTGCATTATAATCTGTTCCAGAGCAAAGGGAATTTTGGAGTAAGCAACTTCTCAAAGGCTGAAGTGTGAAAAGCAAGTGAAGGATCATATTTTCAGCTGATCAGGCACAATTTAAAAAAAAAAAAAAACAAAACCTACATTAACCTATTGTAAAAAATTTCAAACAGGGACCTGCAAATAGCTCAGTGGCAGAGCACTTGCCTTTCAAGTTGTGGCTGAAAAATTCAGTCCCTGGCATCATCCCAGATGCACTAAGCCCAGTCCAAACAGCCAAAACGTAGTCAGAGAAACTTTTCAGGGTTACTATTCTTTTTTTTTTTTTTTTTTTTTTTTTTTTTTTTGGGTCACACCCGGCGATGCTCAGGGGGTTTCTCCTGGCTCTGCACTCAGGAATTACTCCTGGCGGTGCTCGGGGGGACCATATGGGATGCCGGGATCGAACCCTGGCGCTACAAGGCTGGCCACATGCAAGGCAAACACCCTACCCTGCTGGGCTATCGCTCCCGGCCCGGGTTACTATTCTTTTTTTTTTTTACAATTAAAAAGTTCATGTTTGGATTTTGGTCATACAGTGTTTCAGCACCCGTCCCTCCACCAGTGCCCCATCTCCCACCAACAACATCCCCGGTTCCCTCCCCTTCCCCAGCCCTGCTCCATGGCAGGTTCTTTATTTCTTTTGCCTTTCTCTCTCTTTCTCTTTTCCTTCCCTTCTAGACTATGGATTACAGAACATACATTAAAAGGTTGTCATGTGAATCCTTTTGCCTCTATTTCATGCTCAGTTCTAGGTTGGCATTAGTACCCTCGACTATTATTAGCACCCTGTTCCATTTTCTGTCTTTCCCTAAACTCTGACTCCCACGTTTGTGATAATTTCCACCTTTGACAAGACCTCCCGATATATGCTTCACTTGACCTTGGATATTGGTATCATAATATGTACATATATATTTATTCCATGCAAATAAATGCAGTCATTCTGTATCTGTCTCTCTCCTTCTGGCTAATTTCGCTCAACATAATCTTCTCCATGTCCATCCATTTATAGGCAAATTTTATAACTTCATTTTTCCTAACAGCTGCATAGTATTCCATTGTGTAGATGTACCAAAGCTTCTTTATCCAGTCATCGATTTTCGGGCACTCTGGTTGCTTCCAGATTCTGGCTATTGTGAATAATGTTTTGAACATAAAAGTAGGGATGGTGTTTCCGCTATGTATTTTTGGTTTCCCAGAGTAGATTCCCAGGAGTGGTATGGCTG
>JAJIBD010002808.1:0-21720 GCA_021461705.1 Cryptotis parvus
GGCATCTTTCCTTATCAAGGATCGCTTCTCCATACAAATTTCCAGTGTTTGAATAATTCTCACTTTAATGTTAATATGATTAATAAAGTTAGAAATTAATTCATGTAAAATTACAACACAGCCATATAAATACAGTTTCTCCTCCTCTACACTAGGCAGGAGCTACTTTTTTTTTTTGCTTTTTTGGGTCATACCCAGCAATACCCAGGGGTTTACTCAAGGCTGTGCACTCAGGAATTACTCCTGGCAGTGTTCAGGGCACTATATTGGATACTGAAGATTGAACCTAGTCAGTCATGTGCAAGACCAACGCCCTACCCACTGTGCTATTGCTCTGGCCCCAAGAGAGCTACTTAAAGCTGGGATCCACAAACACAGTATTCTACCTACACCTCTAAGTCACTGCATTTTCTCTGACTTACCAAAAACTCAATCATGGAATGATCATTGTGTAGATTATAAAAACACAATCATGATAATTATATTAATAATGATGACCATTTAAAATGCATATTTAGTGTTGGCGCCTATCTAGAATAGATATCACTGTATCATTTTCTTCCGTTCATCATTGATTTGCTCGAGGGCACCAGTAACATCTCCATATGACCTGTCTCATACAGAAGTAAGGCCAAGGGCACTTACTTGCTCAAGGAACATAAAGAGCCTCAAAACATTCCATCAGGTCATGGGAATGAGGTCTAAAATTATTACTGGTATTTGCCATATCAAACATGACACGGGTAGCTTACCAGGCATTGGACAAAATAATCAAATACACCTGCATTTATTCTAATGACACATTGAAAATAAGCTTGAAATAGAAAATCTTTACAGATGATAAAGTTATATGGTAGTTTATATAAATAAATAAAAGTATATAAGAGTTTATGTACTGAGATGCATTATGTGTATCTAGATTGAGAACTCAACATGATGGCGACCTACAACCTGAAGTTGAGCAGGAGGAAGAGTGGCATGGAATGCCTTCAAAGAGCATCGAAGAAATAGCTAAAAGGAAAAAAGAGCCTCAAACTTAGGCACATCTCTTCGGCTCCACCATCCTCCATGCATTAACATATGCCTCAGAGACCTGGGTCCTATGAAACCACAATGAGAATGCTACTAGGGTCTCCCAAAGAGGAATCGGAAGAGCTTTGCTTGGAATATCATGTCTCACTCAAGTGAGAGAAGGAATCTGGAGTTCTAAAATCTGTAGACAATCCAGAGTCAGGGACTCTGTCTCATTTGCCAAGGCATCAGTGGCCCCACCCAGGAGCTGCCCTGGGGCGACCAGCCATAGCATGCAGAGCCTCAATCGTAGCTGGGGGAACTGGCATTGCTCTCCCCTAGCTCAGCTGACCAGGAGGTCCCAAGAGGACAGATGGGTTTTGGGTGTTGGCCCATCACCTCTGGGGCTCGGAAGCAGCCGGTTGAGACTCGCCCACCGCATTAGCCTCCATTTTCGCTGTCTGGACGCTGCAGCACATCAGAGCCTGCCCAGGAGGGATGCTGACCTCAAGACCAGATTAACAGAGCAAAACGAGTTTGAGCCCAGGTAGGCGGCTCCCAGAAGCAGGAATCACTGGGAGTGGTCAGATGGAGCTGGGGTCACCCCTTACCCTCTCCATTTTGTGTGAACTCAGTGTCCCCACCCAGGAGCTGCCCTCAGGCAACCAGCCATAGCATGCAGAGCCTCAGACACAGCTGGGAGAACTGGCAATCGACTCTCTGACCATGAGGCCGCCAAGTTGTGCGCAACTTGCGGCCAGCGGTCCATCAAACTAGTGGAAACAGTTATGTCCTTTAATATTCTGCATTCTACGATGTGTAGGAAGGTAGGCAGGAGGGACAGATAGAGAGAAGGAGAGAAAAGATATACAGAACCCACCAGGTAGTTAAGGTGCGGAGTGGGGAGGAAGGTGGGGACATTGGTGATGGGAGATGGGCTCATGTGGAGGGATGGGTGTTGGAACACTGTAAAACCAAAACTCGAGCATGAACATCTTGCAATTGTATGTCTAAAAGTGGAGTAATAAAATTAAAGGAAAAGAAAAACATCAGATGGCTGTACATGTAATGTGATTTGGAGACAACCGCTGGACTAGGAGCCATTATCGACTGGATCCCACTGGAGGTCAAAAGATCATGTGGCCGCTCACCTACAAGATGGTCAGACTTCTTCGTTAAGACCCTGAACGAACGATTTGAGGCTCTTTGTATTCCTGGAGCAAGCAGATGCCATTGGGCACACTGGCACGTGATAGGGTAGAATGGAAATGCTACTGGCGCCCCTTCAAGCAAATCAACGAATATCGGATGTCAAGTGATCAAGTGATCAAGAAGTACTGAGATAAAGTTTATATTACTTTTCTGAAGATAATGTATGTGCTGAAAATTAAGTCAACTTCAAATGAAAATGGAGAGATATTAAAACTATGAGATTTGTTATATTTTAGAAGCATTCCTACTTTATTATGGGGGCATACTTCGGTTCATCTGATGTTGCTTTGAACTTACTCTTGGCTCTGTGCTCAAATATGACTTCTGGAAGTATTCCAAGGACTATATGGGGTGCTGGAAATAGAACCTGGATCAATGGACACAGAATTTGGGTAAACTGCATCCCAAACAAGCACTTTATAGGCTATTTTATCTCTCCTGCATGTTAATACCAACAAATCATATCAACTACATAATTGCATATATAAAAACTCGATTCCATTAAGGATTTTTAAAAAATAAGTATTAGAGGAATAAACATAATCTGTCCTCAAAGAAATTTTAATAACTCAAGTACAAATCTTACATAGATTTTTTTTCACATTTATAAAAATATTCACTGTTGTGTTTCTGCATGAGAAAACAGTCTTCAATGTAACAAACTACTATTTGTATTATTGCAATATTTTAACAGATTACATAAAAGTTGCTAAAATAATAAAAATATACAGAATATCATCCTTTAATGAATATAAAATGGTCAGTCACAGATGATTAATTTTACTTAAAAATGTTTTATTTGAGGGCTAGCTAGTACAGCAAGTATGGTACTTATCTTGTAGAAGGCTGGCCTGGGTTTGATCCCCAGCACCAAATCAGATCATCTGAGCCCCTCAGGAGTGTTCCCTGAGCACAGAACCAGGAGTAATCCTGAGCAATACTGGGTGTGACTCCTAAGCCCCTCCAAAAGTTTTACTGGAACTAATGATTTATACTATATAGGTGTCCATATTGTACTTTCATTTAAAAATAGTTTGAACATGGTACTGAATAGATAGTTTAGGGTTAAGGCACTTGCATGTGGCTGACCATGTTCCAGTACCATAAATGCTAGCCCTAAGCATGCCAGTAATAATCGCTGAACACAGATAGATGAAAGACCTGAGCACTGCTTGTAAGGCCCCTCAAGCCACAGAAAACAAAAATAAAACTAAGTCAAAATGTTGGGGTTGGAGAAATATTATTTGTGTGAACGTGCTTGCTTTCCATGCAGACAGTCCTGGTTCAATCGTGGGCACTGCACAGAGCCCTGAGCATGATCAGGAATGATCCCACAACTACAGATGGTGGTAAGCTCTGAACAACACCATATATGTCCAACTTCCCCAAGTAATAATTCAAAATTTTGAAGAACGTTGAGAATCCTCACATCTACTGAGATCAAGTTTGGTTTTAATTTTCTTCAAACCTGATGTCCTCCATGTCAACTGTATCACTTTATACTCCTGCTTATACAGAAATTAATCATTTTTGGTATGGTGATTTGAATTTTTGTAACACAGGGGAAAATTCATGATATGTCTTTGTGGCATTTATTATTTTACATAAATCAAGTGATTGACTCAACCCTCCTCCGGACTATGTGTAAATACATGTTGATACTTTTAAATCTATATTTATATTTCACTGTCACTGTCTTCCCGTTCATCATCGATTTGTCTCGAGCGGGCCCCAGTAACATCTCCATATGTCCTGTCTCATACTAGTAGAGCCCAAGGCATCTGCTTGCTCCAGGAACATAAATAGCCTCAATCCATTCCAGAATGAGGTCTATAATTATTACTGGTATTTGGCATATATATCAAATACAACATGGGTAGCTTGCCAGGCTCTGCCGTGCAGATAGCATACTCTTGTAGGCATCTCTAAGTCCAGCATTTATTGATGAACCGCGGCGCTGGTCCATCAGTAACAGAAAACTCTTACCTACACCATGAAGCTTAGAAAGCTCTCTCTGTTTATGCTAAAGGGTGACTTTTTCAAGGGATATGTTGTCCTATATCCAGACTATAATCCTAGCCCCCCAATAAGGTCCCAAATCAGTTGCATATCATTGAGTTATAACAAAATTTACTCCAGGAACATGGTTTTTCTTCTTTTGCTTTTTTTTGGGTCACACCAGAAATGCTCAGGGGTTACTATTGGCTCTGAACTCCAGGAACTACTCCAAGCGGTAGCTTGGGGGCCAAACCCAATTTGGACACTTGCAAGCTATCACCCTACCCACTGGACTATTGTTCCAGTCCCTCATGGAATGGTCTTAACTTAACCTTTTTATGTTGTTTGGTCTGTCCATCATCGGAAGCATGGTAGCTTACTTATGGCATGCTGTGAATCATTCCAATTTCAGTGACAGAACTCTTTTCCTTGGGAAATGACAGATACTCAGGAGTAAATATTTCAGATAAATAGCCTTAACGGCCTTTTGTTTCTATACAAAGGGACATTGTTCAAACATAAAAATATGCCAAAGGCAACTAAATTACAAAACTACCGGGAAGTAGACCCGAGACTTGTGAAGGCTTGGAGAAATATTTAACTGGCATTAGTATAAGTCTTTGGTACAGAGACATGCCATCTCAGAAACCCCCTTCTCTACCCTATAAAGGCATTTCCAGGCAGATCTTGGCTCAAAACATTAGCATATAATAGGGCCTAAGTGGGGTGCTGGAGAAATTACCTAAGGGCATTTAACCTTTCCTGCTTCCCATAAGAGTGGGAGGTCTGAGTTGCAGTAGTCTAAACCAGCCTGCTTCTGCTCTCTTCACTCCTTTCCTCTTTTGCCATTTTCACTTCCTTGGCATTTTGTTTCTCAGTCCTCTCCATTCTCTGTTGGGCCTTAACACGTGGTGGCAGTCATCTTGGCCCACAAGTGACTGGGGCCTAGCTGGGAACAAAGAGTTCGGAGGACTTCCCTGCTCTTGGATTGTATATTGGAACCTGTGCAGTTGCAATTCTGGGTACTGACTGTGGTGCATGGAAACATGAGAGCAGTGCCTGAATCTTACACACAGTCATCACAGAGCTACATGGTGTGTCCCTCTCGGGATGCTGCCTGGGTCCCCAACAGTGTCGGGAAGCGAAGTTCCCTTCTACCTCCCAAGTAGGCGGGGAATGGATGAAGACTCAGGAATCCGATGCAGTTTAAAAATATTTATATTTATTGTATAAAAATTTAAAAATTGACTTTCTTGAATGGAAAAAACAGCAAGAATTTTGTATCTTAAAGTGAGAAGTACGACTTCTGTCCTCAGCTCAGAGACAACTGCTTTGTGGCAGAAAATCTTAACTCCATTACCACAAGACCAGGTTGACTGAATTTCCTTTCCAATCTAGATAAGAAAAGTATTTCCTGAGGCAATTCCAAAGTGTAAATTTCTCTTACTTATTATAGTCATCAAACTGTTGACAAAAGAGCCCCCGTAGGACCACCCTCTCCCCACTCAGTTTATGCTTCTCTGCAAGACAGAGCAAGCATCTTAGACAGAGGTTGGAATCATCTCTCCCCAAAAATGCTTGGAATCATCTCTCCCCCAAAAAGGTGATAAAGTTGGAAATACTACTTATGACTTCACAGGTAATTCAGAAGTGCACAAACTGTTAGTATGAATTATACTCAAATTTATTCATGAATAAATGAAATGTTTGAATATTATATCCAGGAACATTCACACACTGTTCCAGGGATGTGATTGAGTATTCAAAGATCCTACTGGCTTTTTCAAAATTAGGGATTACAATCATCTAACACAAACTAGACTGGCAGATCAATATTAAACAATAAAAAAGAAATTCACTTGATCACCTGACATCCTGTTATTCATCCATTTGCTCGAGCAGGTGCCAGTAATATTTCCATTTGACCCTATCATGTGCCAGTGTAGCCCAATGACATCTGGTTGCTCCAGAAATACGAAGAGCCTCAAACCGTTCATTCAGGGTCTTGATGAAGAAGTCTGACCATCTTGTAGGTGATCTTTTGACATTCCGTGGGATCCATTCGGTAATGGCTCTAGTCCAGCAGTCATCTCCAAATCTCATTACATGTCCAGCCCATCTGATTTTCGATGCCTTGGCAAACGAGACAGCGTCCCTGACTCTGGAACAGCGACAGAAGTCGGAACTGCAAATTCCTCCGTTCACTTGAGTGGGGCATGATATTCCAAGCACAGCTCTTTGGATTCCTCTTTGGGAGACCCAAATAGCGTTGTCATTCTGCTTTCGTAGGGCCCAGGTCTCTGAGGTGTGTATTAATGCAGGGAGAATAGTGGAATCGAAGAGATGCCCGGAGCCGGAGGTTCTTTGTCTTTTTAGCTATTATTCCAGCAATTTGCCAATGGTAACATTAAGAGAACTAATCTACAGAACTAATTTGGTTCAAGCATGTGGGAACTAAAATCAGTGGGGGTGGAAGGGGCCCTGGACTTTGGTGGAAGATGTGGTGTTGGCACATTGTATTTCTGAAACTTCATTATTAACAGCATTATAAATTATGGCGCCAAGCTAGAAATTGAGAGAAAAGGGAAAAGAACACTCAGGTATCTCTTGAGAAGATTCCAAAATCTAATAGGACAATAATTTCTCTGGCACATGGAAATGCAAGAAAATTATATCAATCAAAATAATTCATACACACATACATTTCCTTATGAAGTTTGAGATGACTTGAATATTGTTCATAGATTTTTTCCCTTGTTGCTAAAATAGCTATTTTTAAATAGCACTTAATCAGAATTGCAGTGTAGGATCTTAAAGCTGAATTAACATTGAATTCTGCAAAATTAACAAAAAATTAGCCATGAAATTATCACATGAGTTTCATAAAATCATAGATTAATGACAATTGGCATTGAGGACTAAGGTGTATAACTGAGCTAATATTTTAAAAAGAATTATATTCACTAAATTGTACTTTTTCTAACATGAAAAAGACTCCTAGTTTATATGACTGCCTTCAGAGTCACTTGTGAAAATTCTCTCACAGATTCTTTGCATTTTAGAAAGGGAAGCACAAAAACATTGTTAAAAAGTCAAAAACGGAGTTAAAAAGCACTACTTTCACCAGGAAGTTTAGAAATTTGGAACCATATAACTGACATAAATTAGATTAAATTAAACAGACAAAAAGTACAAACTCAGCTACATATTAGATATCTGCATCAGTATCATAGAAGGAAATAATGTATCATTATATTCTTGTATTTTAAGTGCCAAAATAGTATCAATTCAGATTTGAAATGAGCTTTTAAAACATGGCATCATCTATATATACTGATTTATTTTTCTAAACAAAAAATTTCTTATCTTTTTATATATTTTGGGGCCAAAATATATGATACAATATCACATCATTGTCTGCACTATAATTGATGCTGTGTTTTGAGATAAATTTCGTGACAGAGTATTGCCCTGTAGAAGTTCAAATGCTTTAAGAAATGATCACACACTCAAAACTACTACAAGTTCTAGTAGTTTTCAAAGGTCAGCAATCATTTACTTCTTCCTCTATGTTTTTGGCATTCACAAACAATGGCTATCAGATGACTCCACAGTTAAAAGCAAATTTTCTACAAAAACAACTTATATTGAGAGTGAAAAGATGGAACTTTGTATAGACAAATAGAAATATCTTCTTTGCATTTATAAGACAGGTCTTATACATAAGACTTTATATATAAGACCTTATATTTATAAAACCTTCCTTCCTTGCATTTATAAGACCCTAATTTGAGGTTAATCTCAAATTGCAATCCCTGACACTGCAAAACAAAGAAAAAAAAGAAATTGTTTTAAAGAACATAGGTAGAATAAAGTACAGATTAAGAATCATTCTAGTAGGCGCACATGCTGCCTGGGCAACACATTTTGCCTGAGTGAACATGCTGCCTGGACACACATGTTGCCTGCACACACATGCTGCATGGACACACATGCTGCCTGAGCCCATGTGACCGAGCACATGTGGTGCCCGATCATGTGTGTTTCGCGTATCTCCCCGCTTGAGATGTGTACTCTCTTACTTTCCCTCCTCCTTCCCTTCCCTAAAACCTCCTTAATAAAACCGTTTCACTTCAAAAAAAAAATCATACTAGTGGAAGGCATGGTAAGTCTCGTAGTAAGCCTCAAACATTAATATCAATAGTTATAATACATTATGTCCAATCACTTGTATCACTTGTCTTCCTATTGATCATGATTTGCTCAAGTGGGCACCAGTAATGTCTCCATTTGTTGGAAATGAGTTCCATTATTGTTACTGATTTTTGGCATATCAAATACAACACGCCGTAGCTTGCCAGGCTCTGCCATGGCTCTGGTTTCATCCGAAGGGGCCCAGTCTTTTCTATGTCAGACCATCAACCATCCAGGGCCCATGGGGCAGAGCCCTAGGTGTAGACAAGCCTGTCTCCTGTCTGACACCTGCCGATGTAGTGGGCAATGCAGTCACACCTGCAACATCTTGAAGGCCCAATAAAATTGAAAAAAGGAACATACTACTAAGGCAAACTTAGGATAAAAGCAAAAGGTCCATAGTTTATTATTTACATTATTTTCCATTGTGCCATTGGCTACTTTCTAATCTGCACACTGAACTTCTCTAGGACTAATTTTCAGTGGAGCATCAGAGTTTGCCAATACTAACAGAGGGAATATGAAAAGATTACAGTGTTGGAGAGAGAGCACCAGGCTCAATGCACATGATTTACAGGTGGTCAAAGCTAGTTTGATCTCTGACAACACATGATCCCCTGAGCCATTGCCAGTTGTTGTCTTGGATGCCCCCACACACCGCTGCTGCATTGTTAAGCCAATGGGAAGACATTAAAATCTGAGAAAATAATATCTCAAAAATATTATTCATATTGCTCTAAAATAACCAGAAGGAACAGCAACTGTTGTGATGTAAATGTCTCCAATATGAATAACAACAAAAGCACCCAGAAAGAATTGAAAAATGCATGCAACTTTATCCCAGATAACAATGAGAAAGAGTTAATTAACAATGGGGGGGTCTCTATTTGACATTTAGTCAAGAAAAAAACATAATTGAAGAAGTATTTCAGATCGCTGTTCAATTTCACAGCACTTTCACAAATGGAATAAGGATTCTGCTGCAGTTAGAGAAAAGTTTCCATTTATCGCCATATACCAATTAGCTACGATGTTTAAGAAAAATATATAAGTATCCAGATGACCCAACAATCCCACTGTTGGGCATCTATCCCAAGGAGCCAAAACTCTCTTCAGAAATGACATGTGTGGCCTCAGGACACAATGGGGAGAGCTGGCATTCAGCTCTCCCCTAGCTCAGCTGACCATGAGGCTCCCAGGAGGACAGATGGGTTTTGGGAGTGGGCCCATCACCTCTAGGGGTCCCAGAAGTAGCCGGATGATACTAACCCACCTCAATAGCTGCCATTTTCGCTGTCTGGACACTGCAGCACGCCAGAACCCGCCCAGGAGAGATGCTGATCTCAAGACCAGACTAACAGAGTAGCCAAGTTCGGGCCCAGATAGGTGGCTTCCAGATGTGCAAGTCATCAGGCGTTTGTCACATGGAGCTGGGGCCAACCCTTTCCCCTCTCTATCTTGTTCCAGAGCCTGGTGGCCCCACCCAGGAACTGCCCCGGGCAACCAGTCATAGCATGCAGAGCCTCAGACACAATGGGGAGAGCTGGCATTCAGTGGGGAGAGAGCTGGCATTCAGCTCTGAATACCAGCTCTCCCTAGCCCAGCTGACCATGAGGCTCCCTAAGTCGTGCGCCGCAGCAGCCACACGGTCCATCAAACTAGTGGAACCAATCATGTCCTAGAATATACTACATTCCACGGTGTGTAGGAAAGGTAGGCAGGAGGGAGAGATAGAGAGAAAGGAGATATAGAAACTGCCATGGAGGTGGGCAGAGGGAGGGGGGAAATTGGTGATGAGAGATGTGCACAGGTGGAGGGATGGGTATTGAAACTGTAGAACCAAAACTCAAGGTTGGGCAACTTGTAAGTGCATGTCTAAAGGTGGTGTAATAAAATAATAATAAAAAAAAAGAAAAAAAGGAAATGACATATGTGGGGGCCAGAATAATAGCACAATGGTAGGGTGTTTGCCTAGCATATGGCCAGCCCAGGTTTGATTCCCAACATCTCATATGGTCCCCTGAGCACCACCAGGAGTAATTCCTGAGTGCAGAACCAGGAGTAACCCCTGAGTATCAAAAGGTGTGACCCATAAAAGCAAAAAAAACAAAGACATGTGCTCTTCTATACTGCAGCACTATCAATAATAATTAAAATCTCGGAACTGCCTGTTTCTAAGAAGAGATAACTGGATACAGTGCTATGGTACACAATGGAATAGTACTTTGCCTATAAGATAAGAAGAAATCATGTAGTTCACTGCTACATGGATGGATCTGGAGAGTATCATGTTGGAGTGAAGTCAGTCAAAAGGAGGGATCAGATACAGAACGATCTCTCTCATGTAGGATACAAAAGAAAAGTAGTAAGGAATGCAACAGAAAGGGAGAACTCAATTCGATAGGAACCTTACTACAGGAGGGGGTTTGCTGGGGGAGAGCGGGTGCTGGGGGGTGGAATGGATACTCTGGAGAAGGGTATGCTGCCGCAGTGTTCATGCAGGAAATTCTATCATTAATGGTACTGCAAATTATAGTGCCTAAAATAAATTCAAAAAATAAATTAAATGGGGGAACCATAATGTAAAGTCACCACAAACCTTTCATAGTGAATAAAGAAACAGATAAAAAGTACTGGTCTGTTGATGATGAAATAAAATAATTTTATATTAGTGGAAGGATATATAGTATATACTTATATATTAGTAGAAGGAATGCAAAAATTTTCAGAATTTTCAGAATTTAGTCATTCAATAAGTGCAAAATATGCCACTCTGGAAATATTTGGCAAATTCTAATTAAAACACAACATGCACTCTCATTTGTGGCAGAATAATAATGTGTCATCACATAATAATAATTATGTGATATTTTAAGAAGACAAAAATTTCAGACTGGGAACATATTACTGTTTGCCAATGACTTGGGTTGAGGGATAGGAGGGAGATTGTTGTGAAATTTCGTGGTGAGAAATTCAGCAGATCAATAAAGAGCTCCTACTGGTGGAATGAACACCATTTTAGTTTAGCTGATAAGACATATAACGTTTCCTTAATATTCAGCTTGTATTTAAAATCTTGACACTGCAGTTGTTTTGATTCACCTATTTTATGTTCTTTTTCAAAATAAGATTCTTTAGTACTTATAAATAGCGAGAAGCCTTCAGAAATAAGAAATAAATTTAAGTATGATCCACACATATAAACATTAAAGGAGCAAACTGAAGAGGAATAAAATATTATACCATACCATAGAAACTGTATTATCCAGAAAATTTGTCAAAACACCTTGTAGTGGGAAAAAACAAAAATCACCATTGATGCACTCAGAAACAGAATTTCAATTTAGTCTCTGAATAGAAACATATTGAAGTAATATAGTTTTTCTTAATTTTGTCATGCATTTTGGTTTGGGTTCATATTCATAAATAGTATTATAACAAAACTGTTTTGTAATAACTTTGATTATGTTCTAGATGTGGGCTGAGCAAAAAATAATCTCAGCTTAATTAGCTGCTTACTTCTTTATGCTAAATTAGAGCTACATTACAAAATAAAAACCTTTAAATTATATAATGAAAAAAAATTCCAAACATAATTACCAGAATCTCTACAGGAAGATAAAATTACTGTGGGCTAAATTCTTTCTTCAGTTTATTTTCACATCTCCCACAGAAACCAACAGACCCAAGCTGGATACAGATATAAGGGCTGAATATCAATTTACTATGAACTCTTCTGGGCAATGTCCAAGGTCTAATACAGAATATACTGTAAAAAATTTAAATAAACATGTTAAACCACATATAGTAAAACCAAGTTAAATAGCCATCCATTCCTTTTAGAAGCAGAAATCTGGAATGATCAATGCTAACCTTGGTTTTCCAATCAACTTATTGTCTGCCCTTGAAGAACTTATTTAATTAGTCCACATCTAACTTTATGCATCTATAAAATGAAGGTAATAAATATTCATTTATCTCATGGATATTTGGGGAATTCATGATTATAAAATGCAAAGAGATTTGTAGATAAAAGTTATGGATCAAAACTCTAAATGGGGAGAATGTCAAATGGTATATATCAGCTTGCTCTTGTCTACAAAACTGTTGGTAAATAGTCTGCATTGCTTGATAATAAATGCATTGAGAATAATTATAAAATCCAGAAAATGGAATGTAGGTCTTAAAAAATGAAAAGACAACTATAATCCTGTGATGGTGGATTACTCAACTTCTAATGTTAAAGCAACAGATTTGTAAATCATCAAATAAAATGTTTTTCAAAAAATAGTATACTAAAGGTATGACAATTTGAGCAAAAAATACACATAGCTTGGAAATGCTGTAAGTATATGTACAGCAGATGAGTTCAAAATCATGAGCCTCAGATTTATGTAGAACTGGCTTCAATCTTAGCTCTACTTTATATATGACATTTGGTAAATCACTTTATCACAGCCACCCAATTGATAAAATAATAGAATTTAATAGACTCCTAAGAGTTTTGTGAGAATTGATGAAATCAAGTATATAAATTTTCCTAATGCTGACAGATGTTAAGTAGTTTTCAGAATTTAGTCATTCAATAAGTAAACTGCTGAATTTACTATAAAGGAAACAGAGTGAGTAAATTTAGAAAACTTGCCTTCTAAACAAAAGTAAAGAAAAATAAGGTAACCCAAATTGTTTTACCAGATGGTATATATTATGAAACAGGCAAATAAAAAGTGTTACAGATTATTGGTTTCTTAACCAAAGATGAAAATTAGAGGCAAAGTACTTTAAAAGATTGATGTCTGGGGTTAGAGAAATCACACAGAGGTTTTTGTGATTGTTTTCCAAGTTGCCACTCCCTTGGCACCACAATGTCCCCAAAGCACTGACAGATAACCCATAGCATGGTCAGATGTGGCCCGACCATCCCGAAGTCATCTAAGTCCTATCCAAATAACGAACTCTCAGGCTCAGTTTCGTGGGTCACATGTGCTTGACATAGGATGTGCAATCACCTGAACTGGCAGAAAGTGGAGACGATTTTATGGACTGTTTATTTTTAGATATCTTATGAAGATAACTAGGGAGGTATTGGGGCGGAGATGCAGATTCTGCAGACAATACTATACTTAGAGTAGACTCAGTGGAGGACATTTAGAGTCCAAAGACAAGTGGGACTTTTAAGTCTGTAGTCTAAGTCAATAAGTCTAAGATTCTATAAGTCTAAGTCTTGTAGATTTAGAGTGGGAAAGCCTATAGTACAGTTAGAGTAGGACTTGATGCGTCTATACATCTAAGACTGTAAGTCAATAAGTCTAAGGCTAAGTCTGTAAGGCTGAGTCTTAAAGCCAAAGACTGATAGAACTAGAGTGGAAAGGTTGAGTGCAGAGAGCAAAGATGTAGAAGCGAGTACCACCAGAACATTTTTTGTTGTTCATGACTGACATGAGCCATACTCCTGTATGTGAGAAGGAACTTAAAATTGCTTAGAAACAATTTTAAAATAAAGCAATTGTTCATGGAATATGGGATCTGAAAGGCACAGTACTTGCCTCTCAAAGTCTGTTAAGACAGTTGAGGCCAGGGTTCTGAACCTGGCAGAAGACTATAAATAGGGCCCCAGGAGAGCATCCTAGGGGTCTTCTAGACTAAGAGAGCAGCAGCCTCTGGGCCTGGCCAGCACCAAGACATGGGGCATCTGGTGTCTGAGCCAGTCGGTCAGCACCAGAGAGGAGAAGCTGCTCCTGGTGCTTAGGCCCGAGAGCCAGCACCAGAGCCACAAGGCCTTTTGCTTGAGAATGAGGACTGGCACCAAAAGCTACAGGGCTATAGGAGACTCAGGGCTACTGAGTATTACGACCACCAGCAGCAAGTAGCCCAAAGAGTTAGATAGGATTCAGAGAAACAGGAAATAGTAGCAACATGTAAAACAAGGTAACTAGGGAAATAGATAGGGACATAGCCAAGGAGCCCAGAGCAAAGAGGTCCTGAAGAGAAAAGAAAGCCCTGAGCAGAAAAGGCCTAAGGAAAAGGTCCTGAAAGGAGGCATCCTGGTAGAGGACTGGAAGCATGAAACCTTGAACAGAGACATCCGGAAGTGAGAGACCCTGACTAGAGGGACCCGCACAGATCCCCCAAGAGAGCAGCCTGCAGGAGAGGTCAAGCAGAGAGAGATAGGTTCCAGGAGAGCAGCAAGATGAAGCAAAAAGTAACCAAAAAGAGTAACCTTCAGGAACCTCTGGCCTTGCTCTTTATTCTGTGGATGGGACAGGGGGAATGGTGTCGGCCTTGGACACAGACTGGGACCCTAATGGACAGTGAGCATTTCAGGTGACCCAGCTAGGCCCCCCATATCTGCTTCCGTGGTCACCCTCTGACTCCAAACTACTGTTAAGGCCATAGTAATTCCCACAGGAGGTCCCTTGAGCCTAGGGTTTTGGTATCTCCCCTGAGGGTCAAGCCACAATCCCTCTCCACTAGAGTTATTTAAAGTCTTAACAATTGTTAACTTGCTTATAAACAATAATTATGCACATATATATGACTATATGTGATTGTATAGAAATTTCAGCATTTATCTTTCAGAAGCTAAATGCCTTAAAGGACACAAACGATTCTGTTGGGGTGTCATATGGTGAGGAATTACTGTGAACTTTAGGAGCTGAGAATGGACTCCAGCTCTCAACAGCACAGGCTGAAAAAATTTATTGACTTTCTAAGTAGATCTTTTTTCATACGATATCAGGCCTTGACAGTCACCTTGATCTTAGCCTCTGAGTCCCTATCCAGAAGACACATCTAAATCATATTTGTCCCACAGAATCACTTGTATCACTTGTCTTCTTTTGATCATCCATCTGCTCGAGCAGGTGCCAGTAACGCTCCATTCATTGGGAATGAAGTCCATTATTATTACTGTTTTTGGCATATCGAATACACCACGGGTAGTTTGCAAGGCTCTGCCGTGGCTCTGGATTTATCCCGGGGGGCAGTCTTTTTCTATGTCAGACCATCAATCAAGCAGGGCCCACGGGGCAGAGCCCTGTGTGTAGACAAGCCTGTCTCCTATCTGCCACCTGTTGATGCAACCGACACTGGAGCTACACCTGCAGCACCTCAAGGTGTAGTGTCCCTATGTAGGATTATCAACATGTGTTCATTTAAGCCATGAATACTCTAGTATCATTCTTCAGCAATAAAAAGAATACAGTAAGTATTATTAAAGTAAAAGGAGAAACACATTGAGATGTGAAAAGAAAACAAGGTGAGAAATGTCATTATATGGCATCTGTACTAGAATTTAAAATTCTTGTATGGAGAGTTTGGTAGGACACATGAGCTTATGTAAAGTAACAGTTCTGTTTCTTGATATCATGGCTTTCAGAAATTTTTTGTGTTAATGTTTTTGTGCAGCTTGGTGAACACGCCAGATGTATTAACTAAAACTACCTGCACATACGGCAGAATTTCATCTGAAACTTGTTTTCACTGTAACTTCTTCATTGCTTTATTGATCTACCAAGTGAAAGTGCAAGTATGTGAGTTCAAATTGACTTAGATTCGAGTGGAAGGCATTTCCGAACAGACGTTCAATTAGGAGCAAGTAAGACAAGTCTAAGAGACACTCTGAATTTGCCCAGGACGAGGAGTTTGATCATTGCTCCATCCAGTATAGAATAAGTTAACTAGTAGTTCTCAGACCCAGATAAGTGGGTAACAGAGAAGTGGTGACAATAACTCTTCGTCCAGATTTTAAATGAGTATAAATGGAGAAAAGAATGAGGAGCAACCACACTATTTTTGTAGCATACCGCTTGGTTTGACACATCCTTGAATAAAGTTTTGTTGTTTAATTTTTCGTTTCATTCAATATTGGTTGCGATCTTTTCTTCTTCTGCATCAACATTAAAAGAAAATGACATTGAATGAAAGAAGTGATGTTATTTAAGGACTTTCTTGTGTTTCCTTAGTCAGGAAGCCATTTTCCTGATTATGTGCTCTGATCTAACCAATCACTCTTACCACTGTGGCCCTACCAGGCAAAATCTTGGAATGAGCTTAATGGTTTTGGAGGAAATTGTGATTTATAATACTGATGATAGTAATATTTCAGTAATAGAGTTGCTTCACAAGCCCACACAGTGCCAGCACCCCTGCACCGCTGCCTATAAGGTTCCCTCACAGCCACCTCTCTGTCCCTGCCCATAACCAACACAGTTCTTGAGGCCAAGCCACAAGATCATTAAAACTGGCAGTTGTTTTTATTCTATTCAATAACAAAACTTTGTTTTTAAAACCGATTGGTTCATCACCTCCATGGTTGTGCGAAGAATGCTGAGAGAGAAAGACAAAAAAAGAAGCCTGTCTTCAAAAACTCGAGCTCATTTGCCAATGTGGCAAGGCGTGAGAACTCAGGCAACCATATGCTAATGTCCAAGCTCACAAAGCAGTGCAGAGAAGTGATAAAAAGGTCTCAAAGAGAGAAGAGCAGCAATACTGGTCGATGCAATAGAAGCCAGGGAGAGCATTCACAGTGCCCGCAGTCCTTCACCAACTATAAGACCAAGATGACTGCCCTCCAATGTCCTGACGGATCTATCACATCTTCCAGAAAGGCGATGGAGAAGATTATTCATGACTTCTACTCATCCACCTGGCCACATACCAAATATCGCAGGATGGATATGTCGCTCCCAATATTCTCCATTCTGAAATCAAACATGCCATCTTGTCAGTAAAGAAGGGAACAGCACCACCTCCGCTTGCCGATAACATCATTCTAATAACACCAAACATTAGTCAAGCGGCACAAATGCTGGCTAACTTTGACCGAGAATGTTGAAAGATAGGTCTACAGCTGAATCTCAACAAAACTATGTTCATGAAAAAATGAACTAGTTCCAGAGGCTCCATTAACTCTCAATGAAACAAACATCTCTGAATGCAGCAGTTTTGTGTACCTAGGTCGAGAAGTCAACATGATGAACAACTAAAACCTGAGCTGCACAGGAGGAAAAGAGTGGCATGGAATGCCTTAAAAAATGAAGAAATAATGAAAAGCCAAAGAACCTCTGGCTCCGGGCACAACTCTTCTACTTCCACTCTTCTCCCTGCATTAACATACGCCTCAGAGACCTGGGCCCTAAGAAAGCAGGATGAGATTGCTATTCGGGTCTCCCAAAGAGGAATTTAAAGAGCTATGCTTGGAATACCAAGCCTCACTCAAGTGAGTGAAGGAATCTGGAGTTTCGACTTCCATCGCTGTTCCAGAGTCAGGGACGCTGTCTCGCTTGCCAAGAATCGAAAATCAGATGGCCTGGACATGTAATGCAATTTGGAGAACAACCGCTGGACTAGAGCCATTACTGACTGGATCCCATGGGATGTCAAAAGATCATGTGGCCGCCCACCTACAAGATGGTCAGACTTCTTCATCAAGACCCTGAATGAATGATTTGAGGCTTTTCATATTCCTGAATCAACCAGATGCCATTGGGCTACAATGACACTGATAGGGTCAAATGGAAATGTTACTGGCACTCGCTTGAGCAAATCGATGAATAACGGGATGTCAAGTGAACAAGTGATCTCTTAGCCATTTAAGCTATAATATGCCAATACCATAATAATTATATTATTTAAAAGAGAACAAAAATTTCCCTGCCAGCATCACAGGAAGATAACACAACAGAGTAAGTTCAACTGGAAAGAAAATGAGGAAAAATACAAATATCATGTTATACTAACTATTGAGGTGTCAAGACCAAGGGGTTATGTGTCTTTTCTTTTCTACAAACTACCAAATGTATAAATTTTAGTTCGGATTTTATTAAATAGAAAATTGTTCAAATAAGTCTAGTGAAATACTTGCAAGATCTATAAAATATGATGCTATGAATATTTCAAACATATTTATATTTAATCTTATAAAATAAGATTCACATTAAAGAGAGTTTCACCAATCACCTTTTTTACCACTTCTGATCAATTCCTTCCCAGACTCCATGTGTACTGATAAATCACTGTGCTTAGTTCAAGATTCTCAAAATCTCCAACTCTCGTTCTGACTCCTTCTTTACTGACTGAGGTGATTCTTTAGTAGCAATTCTACAAGTCCATCTTTATATGTGGGTTCGGTGTGGCACACATTCTAATGGCATCAAAATTGTATATAAAATTATACCAATAATGTGCAGTCATCACTACAGCCTGACACCGCCTCCGTAATAAATACAGCCACTTGGGTCAGGATATGGCTCAGAATCTGCTGCAAGTGGTCAAGAGTTAAATCAACAGAGAAGGAAGGAAGGAAGGAAGGAAGGAAGGAAGGAAGGAAGGAAGGAAGGAAGGAAGGAAGGAAGGAAGGAAGGAAGGAAGGAAGGAAGGAAGGAAGGAAGGAAGGAAGGAAGGAAGGAAGGAAGGAAGGAAGGAAGAAGGAAGGAAGGAAGGAAGGAAGGAAGGAAGGAAAGGGAGAGAGGGAGGGAGGGAGGGAAGGAAGGAAGGAAGGAAGGAAGGAAGGAGAGAGGGAGGGAGGGAGGGAGGAAGGGAAGGAAGGAAGGAAGGAAGAAGGAAGAAAGGAACGAAGGTAGGAAAGAAGGAAAGGAGGGAGGAAGGAAGGAAGGAAGGAAGGAGGGAAGGAAGGAAGGAAGGAAAGAAGGAAGGAAGAAAGGAAGAAAGGAAGGAAGGAGGGAAAGGAGGAAGGAAGGAAGGAAGGAAGGAAGGAGAGGAGAGAAGAAGGAGGGAGAAGGAAGGAAGGAAGGAAGAAAGGAAGGAAGGAAGGAAGGAAGGAAGGAAGGAAGGAAGGAAGGAAGGAAGGAAGGAAGGAAGGAGGGGAAAGAAGGAAGGAAGGAAGGAAGGAAGAAGAAAGGAAGGAAGGAGGGAAAGGAGGAAGGAAGGAAGGAAGGAAGGAAGGAAGGAAGGAAGGAGGGAGGAAAGGGAGGAAGGGAAGGAAGGAAGGAAGGAAGAAGGAAGGAAGGAAGGAAGGAAGGAAGGAAGGAAGGAAGGAAAGGAGGAAGGAAGGAAGGAAGGAAGGAAGGGAAGGAAGGAAAGGAGGAGGAAGGAAGGAAGGAAGAGGAAGGAAGGAAAGGAAGGAAGGAAGGAAGGAAGGAAGGAAAGGAAGGAAGGAAGGAAGGAAGGAAGGAAAGGAAGGAAGGAAGGAAGAAGGAAGGAAGGAAGGAAGGAAGGAAGGAAGGAAGGATAAACTTAGCTGTCCATCCTGAACTGATGTGTGATATAGCTTGGGCTGACATCACTTGTCACTTGTCACTTGTTGCTTGTCTTCCCTTGTTCATTGATTTGCTAAGTGGGTACCAGTAACGTTTCCATTCGTTGGGAATGAAGTCCATTATTGTTACTGTTTTCGGCATATCGAATACACCAAGGGTAGCTTGCCAGGCTCTGCTGTGGCTCTGGGTTCATCCCAGGGGCCCAGTCTTTTTCTATGTTAGACCATCAACCATCCACCACCATGGGACAGAACCCCGGGTGTAGACAAGCCTGTCTCCTGTCTGTCACCTGATGATACAGCAGGGCACATCGCAGCCACACCTGCAACACCTCGAGGGGCAGGCAGATGTTGTTATGTTATGTTATAGGCTGACATAACAGAGAAAAAATGAAAATGAACTTAAAAACCAGACTGTGTGCAAAATCAACAGAACTTATGTTCTCACATAGTGTCTGACTGTGGGAATCTAAGGTGTGGAGGGGCAGCCCTGGATATGCTCGGTTCAGATCTTTGGTTTGCAATTATCCAACATGAGATAGTGTATGCTTGTTCCTCTTTATAAGGACTCTTATACAGAAACTACAAGCAGATTCTGGGCCAGGATGAGAATTATAAGGGGTGGGGCACATGCCATTCATGCTCAAGTCCCTATATTCAACACCTGGCACATACCTTGCATGTGATCTAAGTAGGTTCGGTTCCTACTTATGGTCTACTTCATTATGGTCCATGGAGTCCCACCAGGTGTAATTCCTGATGACAATCATGTGTGACTCAAAAATAAAGGGATGATAAAGACTTGGGAGATAGTACAGCAGGAAGGTGCCAGCTTTGCACACATCAGACCTCAGTTACATGCCCAGCACCACAAACTTCCCTGAGCAAAAGGCCAGGATTGCTCTCTGAGCAAAAAGACAGGAAGAAGACCTAGCACTGCAAGTGCAGTCCCCATATCAGTAACAATAATAGAAATTTTAACAGAAATAATTAAACCCTATAGTGAATGTATTGTTTATTTCCTAATGTTCTTAATGTGGCTCCCACCAAATTCTTTTCATTATAGCCTAATTGTACAAATAATTCTGCTTCCTTTCCAGTTTTTTCAACTAGGACATTCTTACAAGTTGTTGGACATTCATCTCTAAAAATGAAAAATTTAATCTCCTTTAGATAGAAATCAGTAGGAAGATAGAGTCATATCCTTTAGGGAAAAATGCTGTTAAAAACATTTATTACTTGTACTGATGGACAAAGATGATACTCTTTCTTTGGCAGAAAACTTGGAAAGCACTTCTCAGATGGCAGACTAATGCACCCAAGATGGTGAGTAAATATTTAAAGGAAGCCGATATGATACCTGTTCTTGAAGACACACTTGATTCTGAATTGCCTTTCTGCCAATATTGGCTGCCTGATTCAAGGGAGTGACAAAAAACCCTGTGTCTTTATTTCCTTATTTTTAAATCAGAGGTAACAGAACCAGTTTGATAATATGATGTGCCTAGCACTCATTTCTGCATTATCTACAAGTCTGCCTCGATATTACTGCCAAATTACTTTCCATTTTAATATATCTGATTCCAAATTTTTTGACATTATTCTATTGCAGAAGGTCCTGACTGGTTTTAAACAATGGGCATGTTCACTCCACTGGTTACTGTGATTGGTTCCAGATGGATACATAACTATCTGAAGATGTGCTTGCCAAGAATGAAACCTCCTATATTTTCCAGTGTTTTGCAAGTACATTTTCTCTGTATCCTAAAGCTACCCATAGTTAACTCCTGACAATCTGTTTAGGTAATGTAAAACCAGAGAGGTAAGTTCTTTTCTGAATGTCTGCAAACCATTAATGCCCAAATCCCTCATTTAAACCCTTGGATTAATGGGGCTGCAGAATAGTACAGAAATTAAAGCACCCGAAAAGGGTCAACCACAGTGTGACCCTGGGCAGTGTTTTTGGGCCCGCAAGCACCACCAGGAGTGGCCTCCTAAGCACAAGGCCAGGAGTGTTACCACTGTGGCTCCCAAACCAAAATAAATAACTAATTGAGTTTACAATATCCTGATAGTTTGTAAATGAA
>JAJIBD010002809.1:0-108928 GCA_021461705.1 Cryptotis parvus
CCACTCATCCATCACTGGACACCCAGTCTGATTCCACATACTAGTTACAGTGTTCATGCTATAGCAAAGCAATGGAGTGTCCCAGGAGTAGCTATCAAAAGTGCAATTGCTTGTTTATACAGGAGCTCTATTTTCCCTATTTTCCTGGGAAATTTTCCATACTGGTTGTACTAGCCAGCATTCCCAGGATGTGTGGATGAAAATCCTTTTCCCAAATAGCCCACACAGTTTGTTCCCAGTCTTCCTGCATGTCCCATTCTCACTGGTGTGAGATGATAGCTCATTGTAATCTTGGTTTGGATTTCCCTGATAATAAGCAGAGATGAGCATCTTTTCTTGTGCCTATTAGTCATTCTTCTTTGAGAAGAGTGTCTGTTCACTTTGCTCTTTTTTCACTTTTTAGGTTTACTGTTGATGTTTGTGAATAATTTATCCTACATATTAACCATAAATCCTAAATATTGGGTGCAAATTTTTCTCTCATTCAGATGGTAATCTTTGGTTTGTGGCACACAAGTCAGAGCTCAGGGATCACTCCTGGTGGGTCTCAGAGGACCATATTGGAAGCTGGAGGTGGAACCAAGATCCTTCAGATCTTTGAGATCCAAATATTGGATACATTTAATTATGTTCACTGGTACATAAATATATTTTATATCCTGTACATATATAATGTACCATATCTTAAGAATGTCAGAAATGGAAGATACTTTAATTACTGAGACTGAAATGATTAAATATCCAATGAATATTTGCATTGGTTGCATTCCCTTCTCCAAATCTTCTTGACAAACACATGCAAAATATTAATTAAATAAAATGCATGTTGCTAAATAATTTTTATCCAGTTGCAAATTTTAACAAAAACAAAAGTATCCCAATCAAGTAAAACTGTCAACAGTCCTCACTCTTATCAGAAAGGGACAGGTTTCAATGAGTACTCAATTATGGTTGCTTGTGTGCCCTGAATAGAAGAAACAAAATCATTTTAATTCAATAAATGATTTTTCAATAATTCAATTAATTCAATAATTAAATGTAATAATTAATTCAATACCAATTTTAATTCAAAATTCAACAACAATTGACTTGATCTATTAATAGGTTTTGTGTGACACAAATTTGTCTCCAAATTGAATCCTGAACAATAAAGTATGGGGCATTGGATTTAATAGGATCTTAAGGGGTAGAGGAGCCTGTTGATGTATCTGTGCCTTCATTGCTGTGCTTCTGGTCATTGGCACAAAAGATATGGAATATTGACCTCAGCAATCTAATAAATTAAAATGCCTAATTTGTACTCTGATGGCAGAGGTGATTTACTCTCTTTTATGCTAAAAGAGCTGCCTTGAGCAATGATGCAAGATTGTTGATAGGTACAATGTGTCTCAAGAATTTCCACAAGTTGACTTTGACTATTGTTGCATCCCTGGAGTTTCTAGGCACAGGTGAGGCTGTTTTTCATGTAAGCAACCCCAGCAGGAGAGCCAAGTACTAGTCAACAATTGTGTGCACTGGACAATTTATCGTATACTATTTACTTCAGTAACTATCTCATCTGCCATATCATTTAGGGTCTTTCTCTAATGAGGGTGTTCAATGCATTAAGGCAAGTATAAGGGAAGGCAGAAGAGCTAAATTCTTTCTAGCATCAAGGTTCTTGAGATACTACTGAGAGTAACCTGATATAAATTTGAGGTGTACCACATGAAAATTTAATGCATGTATATATTTAAAAGCAATGTAGATACTATGTTTATTTCACATGAACTACCACACAAATTATTAATTTTCTTTAACCTATCTCCCAGTCCCTATATGTGCCTTACAATGTTGCATCGAATTACATAAAAAAAGTTCTCTTGATTCTTCCAGCCTCAGTTTACTGGATCAGTTTACCTCCAAGCCTAACTGGAAAATGTTTCTTTTTGCAAAGAACTGTCTTGAATTTAGTTTTTTTTCATAATATTTTGGAGGTCACTTGCCTTTTCCTCTGACAGTGATTGAAAACTTAATTTCTCTCCTCATATACAGTCAATTTATATGAGTAAAATATATGATCGCTTATACTTCTCATATGAAAGTTATTTGCATCTTTTTATTCATTTTTTTCAGACTAAGGGTTTCCAACTTCATGTGCACTGCAGAAATTTACCTCTTTTTATAAACTCTACTCAAAAATAAAACTGCTTCTCCAAAAGAATCAATGTCTCACACTTTCAGACTGTCAAAGCTTAAAGCTCCGTGAGCTGCACTCAGGCCCCTGGATGGATAGGGGTAAGTGACTTGCACTCAGTGACACATCGGGTCTTAGCAGTTCTTAAAAAACACCAAGTCTGAGTGATTGAAGGGGTTCTCTGGGCAGTAATCGACAGAACATGTGATGCAGTGACTCACACCTGGGCCTCTTAACATGCAAAGCATATACTCAACCCTTACAATTATCTCTCTGGCCCAGGATCTGTTGTCATTAAATAGAAATGTATCCCTATAACCTCCACCCAGCAGACTAGCCTATCACAGCCCGGCTTCGGCGGCTGCAAGCGACTGCATGGTTCATCAATAAATGCTGGATTTAGAGATGACTACAAGAGTATGCTACCTGCACGGCAGAGCCTGGCAAGCTACCTGTGTCGTATTTGATATGCCAGATACCAGTAACAATTATAGAACTCATTCCCATGACCTGATGGAATGGTTTGAGGCTCTTTATGTTCCTGGAGCAAGCAGATGCTCTTGGGCTCTACTTGCATGAGACAGGATATATGGAGATGTTACTGGTGCTGCTCGAGGCAAATTGATGATGACGGGAAGACAGTGATACAGTGATCCCTATAAGAATCAGATCAAGAGGAGAGGCAACCCTGTCATTAACATGATAACAGAGTTAATGACATTAACAGTTATCAGATACTGAGGACTTTTATCTATCAATAATTATGCTAATCCTCTTGATAATTTCTTATGCTATGACACTTTTCAGGAAGGTGTTGTTCTTACAGGTAAGTAAATTAGGTAGATAAATCAGTATTTAGAGATATTTAAACCTTGCACAATCACGTGGATAAATGGCATTGAATATTTTTCAACTTTTCTCCAATTTTTCTCAACTTTTGTTCAACAGAATCTGTATTTGAAAGCTCTCTTTTTATTTAAATCTGTAGGAGTGCTTTGGTTTAATATCAATTATCTCTTCAAATGACAGGCAGTTCATCTGCTTTTTCTTTTTAGTTTAAATTTAGTCTAAGAGTGTGTTTTGTGGGATGTTTATTATAATCACATGAAAGAATGGCAGCTTATTCTATCCTGGGAGGAGCATACATTGACTGTTATAAAAAAAACATTTGTGGGGCCTGAGCGATAGTCCAGCGGTAGGGGCATTTGCCTTGCATGCAGCTGACCCAGGTTTGATCCCCGGTATCCCATATGGTCCCCTGAACACCGCCAGGACTAATTTCTGAGTGCAGAGCCAGGAGTAACCCCTAAGCATTGCCAGGTATGACCCAAAAAGCAAAATATATATATTTGTGTTATTTACCATTTGTCTTGAAATCTTAAGACTTGAATGTGATCCATTGAAAAATAAGAAAAAACATTCCTGTCCAACATATATATTTTAATTCCCTTGTCTACTGCCTAAATAAACTAAAAGTCAAAGCAACTGTATTTTTTTTTTGGAAAGAGTCAATAAATCAGATGCAAAGGCAGCAAATGGTTGCCAGTTGTTTGGTTTTGATGTTCTGGAGTTTATGAGTAATTTTCTCCAACTTTTCAACAGTAAAACTGGCCCAGATAACATCAAGAACCACCACTCTAGATATTGATAGATGACCAAAATTGTTTTTCTCTCTCTACTTTGCGAAGAGAAAACTCTATCCCTGTCAGAAAGGTGCTGAAGATACCTTCAGTTTGTCTTATTTCACATGAAAAAAGCTTCCTGGAAAAATGAAGTTATAAAATTTGCCTACAAATGGATGGACATGGAGAAGATTATGTTGAGCGAAATTAGCCAGAAGGAGAGAGACAGATACAGAATGACTGCATTTATCTGCATAACATAAATATATAGGTACATATTATGATACCAATATCCAAGGTCAAGTGAAACATATATCAGGAGGTCCTGTCAAAGGTGGAAATTATCACAAACGTGTGGGATTCAGAGGCTAGGTAAGACAGAAAATGGAACAGTGTGCTAACAATTGTCGAGGGTACTAATGCCAACCTAGAACTGAGCATTAAATAGAGGCAAAAGGATACACATGACAACCCTTTAATGTATGTTCTGTAATCCATAATCTGGAGGGGAAGGAAAAGAGAAAGAGAGAGAAATGGAAAGAAATAAAGAACCTGCCATGGAGCAGGGCTGGGGGGGAGGGGGAGGGAACCGGGGACGTTGGTGGTGGGAGATGGGCACTGGTGGCGGGATGGGTGCTGCAACACTGTTTGACCAAAACCCAAATATGAACTTTTTAATTGTATATCTTTGTAATTTTAAAAATAAAAAAATTAAAAAAAAAAGCTTCCTGTAGTCAATAACCAGATTAGGTCACCTCTATTTCCGGCTTCCCTTTAAATATAATGTTTCAAACCAACCTCTTATAGTAAGGTCATGTCTCCTAACCCTTATGAACACAGAGAAATAGCTGCAGAATTATCTACACCTGACAATAGATTGAATGTCAGTTCTCAAGACATGAAATGGCATTTATTAGCATTCTTACTTTGAACCTCTAGTTTACTGAATCTTCCTCAAATTCTGAGCTACCTACCCTTAGAACAATACCTAATTCGAAGAATAATTTGTACCATATCAATATAAAACAATTTTATTCCAAATTACCTTATTTTCAGTTTTTGTGTATTTCAAAGTTTGGAAGAGAAAACAAAATGAATATATTTTGGGTGATAATTCTCAAATCATTTCAAACTACTGCCTTTTGTCCTCAAGGAAAAAGTAACAAAATTTATGCAAAAGTTATTTTAGTTAGATTCATGAGTATACCTGAAAGATAAATATATTGATGACTCCAGGATGCAAATTTAGTCATCTGCATTACAGAAAAGATAAGAAATATTTCTCTTATGTGCACCTGAGAATAAAGCCATCTCCCCTCATCCTATTTTCAGAAGATGGTGCTGAGCAGGCCCGTGGAAAGGGCAGAGGAACCACACATCTGTCGTTGTGTTTGTTCTCCTGGGACTCTCAGATGAAAGGAACCTGCAACTCATACTCTTTCCGGTCTTCCTAGCGACCTATCTTGTCACCATGATCTGGAACCTGACTCTCATTGTGCTAATCAGAATGGGCGCCACCCACCTGCACCGATGTACTTTTTTCTCAGTTTCCTATCACTTATAGACGTTTGCTATTCTACTTCTATCAACCCAAGGTTGCTTTCAGATTTATTAAAAGATGAAAAACAATCTCCCCTATTGCCTGTGCCACCCAGTATTTTGTAGCAGCTTGGATGGGCCAGACTGAGTGTTGCCTGTTGGCCGCCATGGCCTATGACAGATACGTGGCCATTGGTCACCCTCTGCAGTACTCAGCCATCATGGCGCCTGGGCTCTGTCAGAAGATGGCTGTTGGGGCCCTTGGAGCTGGGTTCCTCTGTAGCTTAGCTGAAACAGCCTCAGGCTTTAATCTATACTACTGTGGGCCAAACATCATCCAACATTTCTTCTGTAATGTTTCTGAAATTATTGTTTTGTCTTGCTCCAGTCCCTTTACCAGCCAAATGATTCTTTTTCTGGCAGCTGTATCTGTTGGGTTTGGTTCTTTAGTCATTACCTTGTTATCCTATGGTTATATTGCAGCTTCCATCCTGAAAATATCCTCAGTGAAAGGCAGTGCCAAGGCCTTCAATACCTGTGCCTCCCACCTGGCAGTTGTGACCCTCTTCTATGGCACAGCCCTCTCTGTGTACATGCGCCCTAATTCTGGCCACTCTGAGAAGCAGGACAAGGTGCTGTCAGTGTTCTATGTTATTATTATCCCCATGCTGAACCCTCTAATCTATAGTCTGAGGAACAAGGAGATCAAAGAGGCCCTCAGGAGGAGAATAAAGAAGGCAACTCCTTAACCTCAGTTAGAATATTGTGATGTTTCATTTAAAGAAAAATTGCCTCAAAGGGGAAAAGAAGCAAAATAATAGACCAAATTACGTATGTATTGTCACCCCCTAAATTAGGAGATTGTAAGATTATAGAAGTGATATCCGAGAAGTACAAATCTGGATTCAGATGCCATTATTTTTTCTTACAATTTCACTGCAATACTTTTTATTGACCGATATTTGTTTTTGAAAAATATACATGGACTAGCTTACATCTAAACAAATGTGGGACTGCTCGAGCAAATCGATGATGAACGGGAAGACAGTGATACAGTGACAGTGATATACATATATACATATTTTGATACCAATATCCAAGGTCAGGCTAAATGTGGATCAGGAGGTCTTGCCAAAGGTCGAAACTACCACAAATGTGTGGGAGCAGAGGTTAGGTAAGACAGAGAAAGGAACAGTGGACCAATGATTGTCAAAAGTCTATTAAAATCCACAACATGTAAGAGAGGGGAGAGAGAGAGAGAGAGAGAGAGAGAGAGAGAGAAGAGATGGAGAACCTGCCATGGAGGCAGGCTAGGGAGGGGGAGGGTATCAGGGACATTGGTGGTGGGAAATGGGCACTGGTGGAGGGATGGGTGCTGGAACACTAGATGGATTTAAAACCCAAACATGAACATTTTTGTAATTGTCAAAATAAATAAAAAATTATCAATAAAAAAATAAAGAAATGTAATATATTGCCATAAATTCACACCCAAAGATTTGATGCTATCAACACTCTGTACTGGATGCCCTCCATTCATTCTGCTCAAGTTTTTACTCTCTCTCTCTCTCTCAGTTTCCACCATTTTTGTGTCAGCCAATAATCATCTTTTGCCTTTCATTCATCGCTGTATAACCTCCTAATTTCCATTCTTATGAAAAAGCATAAGAATACAATATTTCCTTTTAAAAGATATGTTGCTTTCAGTAATGAGTGTCCTGTCTGGCATCATCCCAAGGACAGGTCAGTGGGTAAATATATTGTTTTGTATACACACTATTATGTCTGAGCTACAGAAAAGATGACACCTTGCTTTCCAATCCAAGTGGCATGGCAGCAGAGGGTGTCACATTAAGTGAAATACATCATATGAAGAACATATATCCAATGATCTTGCAATATGATGTAAGAGAAAAAACATAAGAGAATGGGCCACATCCAGAAAACAAACTCTTGGATTTTGACAACAAAAATGATATTACTAAGTGGCAGATGGGTGAAATGTGGAGTGAATAGGAATTGAAGTGACCGAGAGAGTAGTAGCTTAAGGCTTTGGCTGTTCAATGGTGGTAGAAGTAAAATTACTTTGAAAGTCAAAATCTTTAATAATAAACCTAATTGATCTATGTCTCCTAAATTACAATGAAATATAAAATCAATAAATAAAGCTTTTTTCTATGAAGCCATGTTTTTTGTTTTGCTTTTGGGCCAGACACAGCAATGCTCAGGGGCTATTCCTGGATCTGCACACAGGAATTAGTCCTGGCAGTGCTCACAGTATATTAGTATTGATACAGTATTTTCATTTTGTGTAGTCATAGCCATGGATTTATTAATTGTATTATCAATAGATACATAATTGACAAATTATTTCTATGTGATAGAGGCATGAAGGAATATGTCATGTTATTCCCAGTATAGAAACGCACTATGCTGGAACTCACAAGCGACGATTTGTAGAAAGGAAGCATTGCCAGAAGCATTGCCTTCATTTATTTGCTTTGCATATACATAATAGTGTATTTCACTCCTATAATTTAGGAGCCCACAGTCTATAAATTTGGTAAAGTAACCTTCATATGTGAAATTCTTTTTGAAACTCAAGAGATAACATGTATGACAAAGCACAATTCTAGGCTCATTAAGTATTGAGTCAGAGATGAGAGAAAGGTAAAGCAGAAATAAAACGCGCATGTTTTATGTTCTGAGTCAAAATAGGAGCTCCATGAAACAAAGTAGTATGCAGACAGAGTTCACAATTACATATTATAATGATATCTCTTCGACTCCACCATTCTCCCTGCATAAACATGCCTCAGAGACCTGGGCCCTTCAAAAACAGGATGAGAACAGGTCTCCCAAGAGGAATCAAAAGAGCTATGCTTGGAATATCACGCCTCACTCAAGTTAGAGAAGAAATCCGGAGTTCCAACCTCCATTGATGATCGAGAGTCAGGGACACTGTCTCATTTGCCAAGGAATCGAAAATCAGATGGGCTGAACATGTAATGCGATTTGGAGGCGACCACTGGACTAGAGCCGTTACCGACTGTATCCCACTGGACGTCAAAAGATCACGTGACCACCCACCTACAAGATGGTCAGACTTCTTTGTCAAGACCCTGAAGGAACGGTTTGAAGCTCTTCGTATTCCTGGAGCAAGCAGATGCCATTGGTCTACACTGGACGTGACAGGGACAAATGGAAACATTACTGGCACCCGCCGAAGCAAATCAAATATCAAATACGAGATGTCAAGGGATCAAGTGAATGACATTCCATAATTTTAAAATTGGGTTTTATATATAAGAAATGCACTGGTACAAAAATAAAGAAAATTCTGACTTCTGTGAAAACCTTGATGAATGAGGACACTATGCTCAGTGAAATCAATCAGTAAGAAATTAATCAATAATGATTCCATTATAAATGAAACTAAAGACTGCCACCCTCAAAGAAACAATAGTATGATTTGTGGTTGCCAAAGGCAAGGCATATGAAGGATAGAATGAGTGAGATATCAAAAGGTATAAGCTCAGGGATTACTTCTGACTCAGCACCCATGAATCACTTTGGCGGTGATCAGGAGACCATATGAGGTACCAAGGGTTGAACCAGTGTAGGCTTCATGCAAGGCCTTAACCCCTGTACTATCTTTTTTGTCCCTATTGTGAGAGTAGTTGGAAAAATGGTATCCACCTTTGAAAATTGCTAAGAAAGGATCTAAAAATGTCTTATCTTTCTCCTTGTTTGAGTTCCCTTATTCTAGTTGCCTAAACAATGCTCTTAGATCACTTACATGGCCCTTTTCTCTGCCCTGAGATGTAATTCACTGAAATTAGAAAGCATTAGAGAAATAAATTCATCTAAAATTATATGTATTTCTATAGGAAATAATCTGTAATATTATATCAAATCAAAAATTATAGTAAAATATGATTTAAATTCAAACTTGATTATGACTAAAAATTGCCCTATTACATGTTCTGCAAATGAACTAGAAAATAGCACAAAATATTTAAAAGAAAACTTGGTAATCATTAAAATTAAAAGTATAATTAAGTACAGAATGTGCGCATTCAAAGTATAAACTCCTTTTTTATACTAAGGAGTTCTCAGGATGATTTTACTATTCTCTAGGAAAATTGTATTTCATATAATTTATATAATCTTTCTTTATCACACAGATGCACAAACACAGAAACAGGTGCACACTCAAATATAAGCACACAGTCTACAAAATGATTGGAGAAGGAAAGGTTGGTGTTGGCTTTAATATAAGGATGTGGCAAAATAAGACATTTTCCATAGGAACTACAGAGTACACTGTTAGTATGGAGACTGTAGAGGGCACAACACCGGTTTAAGAAAGCCTGGAATTGGGGCTAGAGAGATAGAATAGGGGTAGAGCATTTGCCTTGCATGTGGCCGACCCAGGTTTGATCCCGGCATCCCATACAGTCCCCAGAGCACTGCCAGAAGTAATTCCTGAATGCAGAGCCAGGAGGAATCCCTGAGCATCGCTGGGTGTGATGCAAAAAAAAAACGTAGAATTCTAAACAATGAAGAAAAAACAATCCACAAGAAATTTAAAAGAAACAGTATGACCAGCATCAATATTGCTTGGAGTAGGACATTTCTGATCGTGTGTCATCCATGCTAATATTCCAAACATCCATGCTTTCCAAAGAAAAATAGAGATTTGAACAATTTCAAAAAAAAAAAAGAAACTCTACTATGTGTTGTGCATAGATATATTTCATTACCAACTCTCTGGCTATATAAATTATGAATCACGGAGATATATGCAAGTGGAAATAAAATTATTTTTTATTCCAAACAGAATTCTCAAGCAAACTAAAATGTCAAAGTCACTAAAAAGTTGTCTAAAATATTTTTCTGTGTGTATTTGTTTCTTCTCTGTTGTTTGGTATTAAGGAACCATCACCAAAATTTAAGTCACTACAGAAAATATGTAGCCTTCTTTAACATCCTCTTTAGTGCTTCTTTGATCTCTTTGTTCCTCAGACTATAGATAAGAGGGTTTAACATGGGGGTCATGATAATATAGAACACTGACAGCATCTTGTCCTGCTTTTCAGAGTGCCTGGAGTGAGGATGTAAGTAAACAAAGAAGACGGGGACATAGAAGAGCGTGACAACCGCCAAATGGGAGGCACAGGTGTTGAAGGCCTTGAGGCTACCTTTGAGGGAAGACATTTTTAGGATGGATGCTGTGATGAAACCATAGGATAACAGAATCACAAGGAAAGAACCAAACCCAACAAACAAAATTGCCAAAAACAGAATCATTTGGGTGATGAAGGGACTGGAACAAGACAAGATAATAATCTCAGATATGTTACAGAAGAAGTGTTGAATGACATTTGGCCCACAGTAATGCATATGAAAGGCAGGCATTGTTTCAAGCAAACTGCAGAGGAAACCGGTTCCAAGGGCCCCAGCAACCATCTTCTGACAAAGGCCAGGCGCCATGATGGCTGAGTACTGCAGAGGGTTCCCAATAGCTACGTATCTGTCATAGGCCATGGCGGCCAAGAGGCAACATTCAGTCTGACCCATCCAAGAGGCTATAAAGTACTGGGTAGCACAAGCAATAAAGGAAATAGTTTTCTCATCCTTGAAGAAATCTGAAAGCATCTTTGGGCTGATGGAAGTAGAATAACAGACATCTATAGATGACAAGATGCTGAGAAAAAAAGTACATGGGTGTATGCAGGTGAGAGTCCATCCTGATGAGGATGATCAGACTCAGGTTCCAGAATAAGGTCACCAGATAGACCCCTAGAAAGACTGGAAAGAGAATGAACTGCAGCTCCTTTTCATCTGTGATCCCCAGGAAGACAAACATGACCACTGTTGATGTGTGATTTCTATCTACTTCCATGGAAGTGCTTGTTTGCATCTGTTTAAAAAAAAATGAAAGAATAAAATGACTTTCTTTCAAAACACAAAATGAATATTTCTAATTTTGGATCTGACTAGATATGTGGTCTTAAATCATCTTGCTGAGCTAATTGATATACTTGATATACTTGCTGAGCTAATTGATATAAAATCAAATAGTTGGATGCTCTGGATTCTCCTTATAGAAAATGACAATATATGTATATGGCTTTACTGAATGCTCTTGTAAATATGGAACCTTTTCTTAACTCCCAATTACAAAGTGCCAACACAGAATAGTAACCTTAATTATCTAAGAGTTAGGATGCTTAAACAATGATAATGGTAATCAAGTAATATTACACTATGAAAGATTGGTAAACAATATGAAGGCTTTTTATTTTTTAAAAAAAAAGCAAATACTAGAGCTCCCATGTGACTCAGAAATTCTACTGTTTGGCTTCTACTCCAAGACCTCAAAAACATTCATCAAAAAGATGTTTTAGCATCTATGATCATTGTAGTTCTAAGTACAATAGCTAACGTATGTAAACACCCCAGGATGACCTCTGTATCCCTGACACTGCGGGACTAAGTGCTTCCACATCCTCTGATCCTTGCACTGAACCCATAGACTGGCTCACCAAGAACCAATTCTCTGGTGTCCAGGCCTCCTGAGCGCTGCCTGAGAGGACTGAAAACATAAATTAATAAATAAACAAGATTCACAAAACCTTATCTAGACTCATGAGGATGAAAGGAAAAGAACTCATAAAGCAGATCAGAGGTCATGGGGGAAGAAAGAAACATATACCTCAGAAATAATCAAGATCATAAGAGGTTTCTTTGAACAACTTTATGCCACTAAACTAGAGAACCTAAATAAAATGAATGAATGTTTAGAGTCAATCCAACCTCCAAGACTGAATCAGCAAGAAATAGAAACCTTGAACAAACCAATCATGAGTAAGGAGATATAATAAAAAATTACTTTAAAATAGCCTCAAAAACAAAAAGTAGAAGGGCTAGAGAGACAGTATAGTGCACAGGGTGCTTGCCTTGCAAGCAGCCAACCAACATTCTTTCCCAGCACCCTATATGAGCCTCTTCAGAAGAGATCCCTGAGTGCAGAGCCAGGAGTAAGCCCTGAGCACAGCAAGGTGTGACCCTCAAACCTAAAACTAACTAGAAAAAATAGTGAAGAACAATACAGTTTCACTAGTGAGTTCTATCAAACCTTTAATATTTTTTACATATAATCTTCAAGTTCCTCAAAACTATGGTAGAAACAGGAAGTCTTACTTACAGCTTTTATGAAAGCGAACATTATTTCAATACAAAATCAGACTATCACTGAAAAAAAGCTAAAGATCAATATCCCTGATGAAAATAGATGTAAAGATCCCCAACAAATTCTTAGAGATTCCAATTCAACAATGTATCAAAAAGAATTATACACTGTGATAAGGGATTTATTCCAGAAATGAAAAAAGTCTAAAAAATATGCCAATGAACTAATATAATCCAGCAAAACAAAACTCACATAATCATATCAATAGATGATCAATAGATAGAGGAAAGCATCCCTCCAGGATCTGGAGGAATAGTACAGAGAGTAAGGCATTTTCCTTGCGTACATCCCATCCGGGTTCAATCCCTGGGCTCCATACATCCCTCTGAGCACCACAAGAAATAAGCAGAGCCAAGAGTAACCCCTGAGCATTGCCGTATGTAACCCCCAAACCTAAAATTTAATTAATTAAAAGAAGTCTCAAAAAATTCAGAATAGAAGGATCAGTCCTCAGGATAGGAAAAACCATATATAACATACCCACAGTTGACATCATAGTCAAAGGTAAAAATCTGAAAATCTTTCCTCAAATATTTATCACAAGGCAGAATGTCCACTTTTTCCACTGTCATTCAGGTAGCATTGGAAGTTCTCACCATAGTGAAAAAGTAAGAAAAAGATAAATCAAAGTTATCAAATGATAATGCAAAAGCTAAGCTTTCATAATTGCAGGTGATGGAACATACAATGTCACCCAAAGACTCACTCAAAAACTTTTAAGAAAAAAAGTCAGAGCAAAATAAAAGTAGTAGGCTACAAACCAAACAAAAATCAATTAAATTTTTGTCTGCAAATATTGTGCTAGATTACAAAGTCAGGTAAAATAATGCACACTATTTTATCATTAAACTAATGTATAAAAATCAAGTATCTAGGGATCAACTTAACAAAGATTTGAAAGCCGAACATTGAAGATTCTAATTCACTATGAAAGAAAAAGAAGAAACACATAAAATGTTCATATATGGAAGAATTAGCAATATCAACATGATCATACTACCAAAATTAAAAATATTTGACATAATCCATTTCAAAATCCCATAGTATCTGTGGATTCAAAATGCTGCTAAAGGTTTTCCCCAAATAGTTAAAACAATTCTGAGAATAAGGAAAATAGGAATCATTGTATTCGCTTATATTTAAATGTTTATTATGTAGCTTACTAATCAAAACAATGTGTGCTAGAATAAAAACAAACTTCTAGACCCACTGAATAGAATTCAGAGCCAGGCCGAAGCCCACATCTGTATGAACATTTAAGCAATAGCAATACATCTGAGTGCATTCCCTGAAGGAAAGAAAGCCTCCTCAACAAATAATGCTAGGAAAACCAGATAATCACATGCAAAAAAAAAATAAATTAAGACTCTATCACACATCAGACACCTAACTCAATGAATTTAATCTTTCTTTTTTTTTTTTCTTTATTTTTTTTGCTTTTTTGGGTCACACCCGGCAATGCTCAGGGGTTACTCCTGGCTCTGCACTCAGGAATTACTCCTGGCCATGCTCGAGGGGACCATATGGATCTCGGGGATCGAACCCGGGCCTGCATGGGCTGGCCTCATGCAAGGCAAATGCCCTACCCACTGGGCTATTGCTCCGGCCCAATGAATTCAATCTTTAATCTGTAAATACTTTGAAGAAAATGTTGGTAGACCTCTCCAAGATATTGACCTCAGAGTTGTCTTTCAGAATCTACTTCAGCAAATAAAACAAAAGAAGAAATAAACAAGTGGGAAGCCAACAAAATTAAGAGATTTTGGACAGTGAAACAAAATCAAAATTAAATCAAAGACCCATAAATAATGCGGAAAATAGATGCATGCTAGACATCTGAAAGGGCTAATATCCAAGATATATGTCCAAGCACTAATAGCACAATTATGGCTAATATCCACACACTCAGAAGACTCAACAACAAGGAAAAAAGAACCATAGAAATTAGTGAGAGGATGGATTCTTTCTCAATAACATATAAATGGTAAAAAGCACATAAAAGTGTCAATCATAACTTTTTACCAGCAAAGTTCATATGTAAATGACAGTGAGACATCTCCTCACATCAGTGGCATAAAAAAGCATAGAAAACAGCATTAGTGGGGAAGTAGAGAAAAAAAATTCTTATTCATTGGTGATGTCATACGGTTCAGTCTCTACGGAAAACAGAATGAACACAACTCAAAAAATAAAAATAGAACTCATATGATTCAGCAGTTACATTATTTGTCATCTAACCTAAGAACGTTAAAAAAAACATTAATTCCAAAACATACATACAAGTGTACATTTATTGTAGCACTATTTGAAATAGTCAAGAAAAAGAAATAAGGCAAATGTTCAAAGACAGAAAAATGACTAAAGAAGCTTTTGTATGTGTGCACAGTATAAGCTTTTGTATCCGACTATCCAACTATAAAGAAAAGATTATACCTTGCTTTTTGATCTTTTGATACAACGTGGAGAGAGTTAAAAGCTGCCTTTTTTATTTTTCTGTTTTGGTTCACACCAGGCAATGCTCAGGAGCTACTGGTTACTCCTGGCTCTGCACTCAGAAAATACTCCTGGCAGTGTTTGGGGACCATATAGGATGTAAGAACTGGGGCCGGAGTGATAGCCCAGCGGTAGGGCGTTTGCCTTGCACGCGCCAGACTGTGCAGACCCGGGTTTGATCCCCGGCATCCCATATGGTCCCCTGAGCACCTCCAGGAGTAATTCCTGAGTGCAGAGCCAGGAGAAACCCCTGAGCATCGGCAGGTGTGACCCAAAAAGCAAAAAAAAAAAAAAGAATTGAACACAGAGGCAAATGTTATACTGCTCTACTATTGCTCCGGACCTAAAGGATGCATCTTAAGTGAAATAAGCCAATGAGAGAGAGAGAGAGAGAGAGAAGAGAGAGAATCCCGATGATATTATTCATATGTGATTTATAAATAAACAAAATAAGGGAATAGACAGTATAGTAGTTATTAAAGACCATTAGATTTTAACTACACAACTGTGATTACCAAGTACTGAAGTGGGGAGTGAAGTTTCATTTTGTACTAGCAGAAGAAGAGGAGGACTAAAACGAAAATTATGTGGTGGGATTTTGTCATTAGTGGTGGGAAGATGCAGAATCAGTATATCAAAAGCACGAACATTAGCACTATTGCTAGAATGTTACCCTCTATGACAATGAAAAACCAGCAAAATAAGTTTAAAACTTAAAAACATTCTTCCTTTCTGACATTAACTATTTCAATGGTATTATGCTATATAAGGCCCTTAGCGATAGCCCAGCGGGTAGGGCATTTGCCTTGCACAAGGCTGGCCTGTGCCGGCCTGGGTTCGATCTCTGGCATCCCATATGGTCCTCCAAGCACCGCCAGGAGTAATTCCTGAGTGCAGAGCCAGGAGTCGCTCCTGAGCATTGCCGAGTGTGACCCAAAAAAGCAAAAAAAAAATAATATATATATATATATATATGTTACAAAGTATATATAAATACATGATCTCTCTTATATGTGGAGCCTTACTCAAAAAAGCTGTAGAAATAAAAACTTATGGGTTCAGGAGACAAAAGAGAAAAGGCAGTATAGAATTGTCTACGTGCGGATAAGTGGTTCAAGTTTCCAGTCAGAAGATAAATAATATCAGGAACAGTATGAATAAGATATTCAATGTCTTTATTTCACTGTATCACTGTCTTCCTGTATATCATCGATTTGCTCCAGCGGGCACCAGTAACATCTCCATATGTCCTGTCACATGCAAGATAGCCCAAAGGCATCATCAAGCTCTAGGAACATAAAGAGCCTCAAACCATTCCATCAGGTCATGGGAATGAGGTCTATAATTGTTACTGATATTTGGCATGTCAAATACGACACACATAGCTTGCCAGGATCTGCCTGTCTTTATTTATATTTTACTATTCACTTGAAAGTTTCTGAGAGTAGAATCTAACGCATAATTACAAGGAAAATTTTTGTAAGTTTGTCAGGTCATGCACATAAAATAATCCTACAGGGCTAATGAAGTTGCAATATATACACATCTGTGAAATGACTGTACTGTATACCTAAATTTATACCAATTCCTATTGATCATTACTCTCAGCATAAATCTCCAATAATTGTGAAATGTTGACTATTTGTATCATGGATTTCTTGGACATAATAATGAATGACAGCTATACCTGTGCACAGGAATTCCAGGGCTGCTAAGTTCGTTTGGGGAAACTCCTGAGACATCATTGACTGTGTTGTCAGTCAGGCATCATTGCTCCAGGTAATGGTGAGATTCGGTCCTCATGTACAGCAGAGTCAAATCACCAGTGACCATTGAGGTCCAAATCTCACAGGTCATTTTCTCTTTAGGCTGAGGAGGTAAGGGTGCCAGAAACATCCAGGGGCTGCTTCCCATTTGTAGAACTGATCAGAAGCCCAGGAATGGGACCAGACCATTTGATAGGTGCCTTTGATCCTCAGACTCATTTAAAGCCAATGCAAAGTGCTTTATTTAGCAGTTTCTTTTTGAGGTAAATTTGCATTGCATAATTTATTATATAAATAAGTCAGGAACCGAAATGATAGTACAATGGGTAGGGCATTTATTTGCCTTGTATGTGACTGACCCAGTTTCAATGCTCAGAATCCCGTATGGTCCCCCTGAGCTATGCCAAGAGCAGTTCCTAGTACAGAGTGAGGAGTAACGCCTGAGCATATGTGTCCCCCCACCCCAAAACAAACGGATAAACAAAATGAAAAGAAAAAAAGTTAGGTTTTTAGTCAATTGAATTATAATTACTTTCAAATTCCCCCTCTGGAGAAGTCTGTGTTCGAACTTGTCTATAGACCGCTTCTCACACACACCTAGACTGTCTCTGCCTCACTTCATATTTCTCTGAATAAAGTATTTTACTATAATGTTAAATTAACTTGTTTGTTTTCTTCTCACATTCTGGTAACAGAAGCAGCCATAATAGCAAACAGTCAACACAACCCATAATAACCAGATAAGAGTAAGGATTGTGGTCCATACTCAGGACGCAATATTATGCATTAAAATTGGAAAAATAGGGGCCAGAGCGATACCCCAGTGGGTAGGGCGTTTGCCTTGCACTCGGCCAGCCCATGCCAGTCCGGGTTCGATCCCGGCATCCCATATGGTTCCCCAAGCACCGCCAGGAGTAATTCCTGAGTGCAGAGCCAGAAGTAACCCCTGAGCATCGCTGGGTGTGACCCCCAAAAAAGCAAGATAGATAGATAGATAGATAGATAGATAGATAGATAGATAGATAGATAGATAGATAGATAGATAGATAGATAGATAGATAGATAGATAGATAGATAGATAGATAGATAGATAGATAGATAGATAGATAGATAGATAGATAGATAGATAGATAGATAGATAGATAGATAGATAGATAGATAGATGGATGATAGATAGATAGATAGATAGATAGATAGATAGATAGATAGATAGATAGATAGATAGATAGATAGATAGATAGATAGATAGATAGATAGATAGATAGATAGATAGATAGATAGATAGATAGATAGATAGATAGATAGATAGATAGATAGATAGATAGATAGATAGATAGATAGATAGATAGATAGATAGATAGATAGATAGATAGATAGATAGATAGATAGATAGATAGATAGATAGATAGATAGATAGATAGATGAATAGATAGATAGATAGATAGATAGATAGATAGATAGATAGATAGATAGATAGATAGATAGATAGATAGATAGATAGATAGATAGATAGATAGATAGATAGATAGATAGATAGATAGATAGATAGATAGATAGATAGATAGATAGATAGATAGATAGATAGATAGATAGATAGATAGATAGATAGATAGATAGATAGATAAAATTGGAAAAATAGAGGGCCATAAAATTTATGAACATATTCATTTTTCTTTGAATAATTGTTTGCACACCTTTATCATCTCCTAAGAAATTTTGGAGAAGGAAAGATAACCAATATAAATATTCTCTGGAGATTTCATCATGTAGATCAAACATTTGTTTTAAATTTTTTTATTTTTACAATTACAAAGATATACAATTAAAAAGTTCATATTTGGGTTTTGGTCATACAGTGTTCCAGCACCCGTCCCTCCACCAGTGCCCATCTCCCACCACCAACGTCCCCGGTTCCCCCCCCCTTCCCCCAGCCCACCTCCATGGCAGGTTCTTTATTTCTTTCCCTTTCTCTCTCTTTCTCTTTTCCTTCCCTTCCAGACTATGGATTACAGAACATACATTAAAAAGGTTGTCATGTGTATCCTTTTGCCTCTATTTAATGCTCAGTTCTAGGTTGGCATTTGTACCCTCGACAATTCTTAGCACACTGTTCCATTTTCAGATCAAACAAATTAAAACGCTTTCCCATCCTGTTATACTTACCATATGATGAGTTTTGGGATTTTTTTTCAGTGTACAACGTCAGTTTATACAATCTAGGATGTCACTGAATGAAGAACAGCAACTTTATATAAAAACATACCAAAAATGCACTATTCACAATAGCCAGAATCTGGAAATGACTAGAGAACTGATGACTGGATAAAGAAACTTTGGTATATCTGCACAACTGAATACTATGAGGCTGTTAGGAAAAATGAAGTTATGAAATTTGCCTATAAATGGATGGACATGGAGAGGATCATGTTGAGTGAAATTAGCCAGAAGGAAAAAACATATATACAATGATTTCATTTATTTGTGTAATATAATAATATACATATATATAATATGATACCACTGTCCAAGGTCAGGCAAAACATGGATCAGGATGTCTTGTCAAAGGTGGAATGTACTGCTAGCGTGTGGGAGTCAGAGGTTAGATAAGACAGAGAAGGGGACAGTGTGCTATTAATCATTGAAAAGTATAATACCAGCCTAGAACTGAGCATTGAATATAGCAAAGGGATAAACATAATAACCTCTAAATGTGTGTCTTGCAATCCACAATGTGTGAGAGAAGGAAGAGAGAGAAAGAAAGAGAGGAGAGATAAAGAACCTGCAATAGAGGCAGGCTAGGGGAGGGTGGAGGGAATTGGGGACATTGGTGGTAGGAAATGGGCACTGGTGGAGTGATGGGTGCTGGAACACTGTATGACTGAAACCCAAACATGAACATCTTTGTAATTGTACATCTCATGATGATATAATTAAATATTTAAAAAATAGATACTTGTGCCTAGAGGTACCATTTCTGTTAGCTGTGCCACCCATTCTAGTGTCTTGAGATTCCAGGATCTGCTAAGATGGTGCTGATGATGTACTTAAAGTATTTCAAATGACATCACATTCCTTATGGGACCTTTTTCTTTTAAAGACCTTGATTTAGTGGCCCAGAATACTCTCTGAAATTCAGTAAATAATAGTTTGGGGTTCAATTTTCTAATAACTTTTGTAACATGTCAAGTTTTAGAAACATTGTCTCGGTTAATTCTAGATAATCACTATTTCTATTTTCCAGGTGAAAACTACAAAACAGCATCATTTTAGATCATATGCTCAAAATTATGCCCCTAAAATTAACATTCAAACTTTATTCCAGAGTTATATCTGATTAAGTTAGAGATTATACCATTTTTGAAGATCATTCAATTTGGAAAAGAATAGCTGGAATCAGAAGAAGAATAGTAGAGGTTATGGGGAGAGAAAAAGAGAAAGAGGAAGAGAGAGAGAGGGAAAGAGAAAGAGAGAATAATTAAAGAAGCCCCTTATTAAAGCACCATTAAACTCTTCTACCTAGAAAACTAGAAACCACTATTTTCTCTAAACCAGGTTTAGAGATCTCACCTTCACTAAGATCCCAAGGAGGACAGAATTCTTGCTAAATGTTTAAATGGTATATTTTCTTCTCTCTCCGTTTTCCAAAAGGACCCTATTGACTCCAAGATGGCAGCCGTCAGCCAAGAAACAGACTTGCCGTGCACAGTAGAGCTGTCCACTAGTGGAGATCCTCTAAGTTGTGGTAATAAGGACAGAGGTGACTTAATGAAAGTTGATATATTGGGAAAAAGTCTCCAAGTACTTGCTCTCTGGAGTCATGGTTGTCATGGAGATTTTGTCATAGCTAACCTGCCCAAGGTTCTCTGTCCTTCTGGATTCATTCTTCACATCCCCATAGTCCAATCATCGTTTCATGGCTGAAGATATACTTCAGCAACTTTGGACCCATTAGAGCTGGAATGGGTTCAGGAAGAGTTCCCTCAGTACCCCTAATTTCCAGGCGAGGAACCCAAACCAAAGACGCTAAGAGATATTTCCAAGATGAATAGTCAGTGTGACAAGTGACAAGTGACATAGTCAGCTGGTCAATGGTTAAATGTTGGGGCCGGAGCGATAGCCCAGCGGGTAGGGCGTTTGCCTTGCACGCGGCCGGCCTCTGCCGGCCCGGGTTCAATCCCCAGCATCCCATTTGGTCCCCGAGCACCGCCAGGAGTAATTCCTGAGTGCAGAGCCAGGAGAAACCCCTGAGCATCACCGGGTGTGACCCAAAAAAGCAAAAAAAAAAAAGGTCAAATGTCTTTATAATGTTAAATTAATTATGGGGAAGCTTTCCTGTAAATCTTTAATTTTACTTATTTGGAGGCTCCCCCAAAAAGTATGCAGGAGGCCAAGAGAGTTACTAGTAATTCGTGGTCAACCAGGCCCACGTTTCAATGCCAGCGCCTAAAGATGTGGTGGTACTAGGGCTCTGTGATACTCGAGGCCCTGCAGGGTTACTTACAGAGTCACTGGGAGGCCCCCAGGTCTGTGTCTGATGATGCTCAAGGGAACCTTTAGCTCCACATGTTGAACTTAGGTTAGGCACGTGCAAGATATGCAAGTTAATCCTTGGACTAAGGTCCCAAATTTCCTTTTCAAGTGTTTGATGGTTTGAAGCCAGGCGTGTCATGTCTCATTTTTCTTCTCTTCTTTCTGAATGAATTTGTCTATTTAAAGTCTTATGAATACAATGGATTTTTAATCATTCATTTTTGATAGGAGTTTCATTGAACCTGCAGGTTGCTTTAAGTAATATGGACATATTAAATATATATACATATATATGTATATATATATATATATATTCATCAAATCTGAGAGCACAGAATTCCTTGTCTTTTTTTTTTTATGCATTTTTGGTAATGATTTACAATTTTCATCATACTCTCTTTAATCTCTATTATTATAGATTTACTTCCAGATAGTGTATTTTATGCAGTGCATTGAAAATATAAATGCCACATATATTTGAATATTAATTTTTATTTCACTACTTTCTAAATTTTTTCTAAAAAAATTTAGAAAATCAGATATTTTTGAGTCGTTAGAGTGTTTTGTACATATTATCATGCCACCAACAAATAGAAAATATTTCATTTTCTATTGATTTTTCTATTTCTACTGACTGTGGACTTCTTTCATATGTTTTAGTTAGGACTTTCAAAAGAATGTTGAACAGTAGTGGTTAAAATATACATATTTATCTTGGTTCAGCTATTAAGGAAAAAGCTTCCAGCTTTAAGAGCACCACTGAGGTTTATTTATCTATAGGTTTATTATATTAAGTATTGATTTTGTCATCTGCTATTTTGCTATATTGGTTTGTTGTTTGTATAAGGATTTTTAGATGACTCATACATTCTACATTTGTATCATGTTATCTGAATATAATGAAATACTAAAACCTACAAGCCAAAGCATCCCAAAACAGCATTAGCTGTAATTAGTCTTTTGTGATGATTATTCTTCAATGTTCACCAACATTATGTGCGACCTCTGAATTTTAGTCATTTAATGATTTATCAATAAGATGAAAATCTCTTTTGTTCCTAGACTGCATACTTTTATGAATATAAAGGTTTTGAAATGACCATATGAAAAATTTGTAAAAATATTTACCGCACAAGAAGGTACACAGCAGTTGATTGATATGAGTTGGCTATTATCATCATTGATTGCTTTAGATAATCAATAACTACAGCTTTGACAGTGGGAAAAATGACTACCTTGCTCAAAATGTGTGGGTTGGTTTGGGGGAAATTTCTGTAGTCATTATTGACCCCATAAACATTCAAGAATCATCTTGTTTTAGCAGATTCAGTTTTTGTGGAAAAAGAACTTGGGACTCTCAAGAGAAAACCATATAAACAAGTTTCCGCTTGGTTTGTTAGGCTGAAAGATGCTTGGGTCAACTAGCAACCAGTATAAAAGTCTTATATGAGGGAAGAATCAAAATAATTATTGAAATTCCCAAATTATATATAATTGTATTTTATAATTTTATTAATATAGTTATCATACTAGAGATAAAAATTCATAAAATAGCAATTGTTGATCATAATCCATACACAAACTGTCTTCCCATTAGAAAAACATAGACTGATAATAACAACCAGAACTTTTAGAGAAAAATTAGTTATTTGAAGTGTGTTATATATGTCATAAATGTGTGAATTTATGGATAGTTTATTTTTCCTGTGAAATAGACGTTTTTTTTGCTTTTTAGATCACACCCAGCGATGCTCAGGGATTACTCCTTGCTCTTCGCTCAGTATTACTCCTGGAAGACTTGGGGGACCATAGGTGATGTCTGGGATGGAACCCGGGCTGGCCACTGCAAGGCAAACACCCTACCCGCTGTGCTATCACTCCAGCCCCCTAAAATAGACATTATAAAATAAAAATTAAAATGCAATAAGTAAAGTTAGTTATTGCTTGGACATAATGTATTATGAGGTTATTTTGTTAATTCGATGGGAGAATTCTTTGAACGCTCTGTGGGATGTGTTTTAATACTACTAAAAAGCTATAAAGAAAAGTAAAATTATATATAATTATATTATTTGAAATGATAAACAATCTGAAATGTAATTAAAATTGATTATGGCGCCAAATGTGTATTTAAAACACTTTGAAAATATAATAGGAAAAGTTGTCACAACTTTCATACCAGTAACAATTATGGACCTCATTCCCATGACCTGATGGAATGGTTTGAGGCTCTTTATGTGCCTGGAGCGAGCAGATGCCCTTGGGCTACATTAGCAGGACATAGGGAGATGTTACTGGTGCCCCACTCGAGCAAATCAATGATAAACAGGAAGACAAGTGACAAGTGTGTCACAACTTTGTTTTTTTTTTTTAGAAAGTCGTGTCTTTAAAAAAATCTGGGGGTAAGACTGGGGAGATGGCTCAAAGGGTTAGAATATTTGCTTGCCAGGGGTCCAGGTTCTTCCAAAGCATCCCATGATCTCTTAAGCAGCAATGGGACTAGCACCTCAAAAGTAAAAGAATGGGTGCTCCTATAGTTTTCCTGAATGCAGAAATTGGCTCTACCTTTCCTAGGGAAAACAATGAATTTACATGAACTCTTTCTCTCTTATGTAAGAAATGTACAGAAGCACCAGTTATTGGAGTTGGGGCATCTTTAAGGCTATGTTATCCTGTAAGTATAGTGTTGAGCTCAACACTATACTTACAGGATAACATATTCAACACTGCATTTCTGAAATGCCGTGAGCAGCTGAAGTTTTTTCCCTAGTCAAACAACTATACACAGGTACTTCATTATCTGTCTATTTGATATCAGCTTGTCTGTGCTACACAGGAATTAGGAACCATAGTTATATATTTATTTACATGGCAATAAAATTGCTCTTAATTTAATAGAAGAAATTTAAAAAATTGAATTGGTCAATGTCATAACAATACCTTTCCAAATATTTTGGTGGATTTTAGTTTATTTGTTTTGCCTTTTTACTATTATTTTGGTAATGTTACTGAATATCATTCCTACTGAGGAAAAGTGTAGCCTTCTTTACCACCCTCTTGAGGGCATCTTTGATCTCCCTGTTCCTTAGACTATAGATGAGAGGGTTTAACATAGGGATGGCGATGATATAGAACACCGACAGCACCTTGTCCTGCTTCTCAGGATGACCAGAACTAGGCCGCATGTACACAGCCAGGGCTGTGCCATAGAAAAGAGTCACAACTGCCAGGTGGGAGGCACAAGTGTTAAAGGCCTTGGCACTACCTTTCACTGAGGAGATTTTCAAGATGGAGGCTGCAATAAAACCGTAAGACAATAAGATAATGAGCAAGGAGCCAAATCCAACCAAGATGGCGGCAAGGAAAAGGATGATTTGGGTGACAAAGGAACTGGAGCAAGACAAGAGAATAATCTCAGATATGTTACAGCAGAAATGTTGAATGACATTTGGCCCACAGAAATACATGTTGAAACAGGGCACAGTTTCAAGTAAGCTGCAAAGGAACCCACATCCAAGGGCCCCAGCGACCATCTTTTGACAGAATTCAGGCGCCATGATGGCTGAGTACTGCAGAGGGTTACCAATGGCCACGTATCTGTCATAGGCCATGGCGGCCAAGAGGCAGTACTCAGCCTGACCCATCCAAGCTGCCACAAAATACTGGGTAGCACAGGCAGTGAAAGAAATTGTTTTCTCATCTTTGAAAAAATCTGAAAGCATCCTGGGGCTGATGGAAGAAGTAAAGCAAATGTCTATAGATGACAAGATGCTAAGAAAAAAGTACATGGGTGAGTGCAAGTGGGAGTCCATCCTGATGAGGATGATCAGACTCAGGTTCCAGATTAGAGTCACCAGGTAGATCCCTACAAAGGTAGGAAAGAGAATAAGCTGCAGCTCTCTGTCATCCGTGAGTCCCAAGAAAACAAACATGATGACTGAGGAGTAATTTCTATTTCCTTCCATAGAGATGCTTGGTCCCATCTACAAAAAAAAAGACAAAAAAAAGGAAATGGCTTCATTCTCAAAACAGGAATGTCAGTGCTCTTCTTTCTATAGATGACTAATATATGTTCACAAGTCCATGATGTTGAGTCAAGCTCTGGATTGCATAGATGAGCATAAACTTTGTCTAATAATCTTGACTTACTTGTCATTATATTTTTGGTTGAAGATAATACATGAATATCTTTAATAGATTACTCCTAATATTCTTTAATTTCATGTTCTCCCATTCTGTAATTTGCCATTATTGAAGAATTAGAGATTAAAGTGAGAAAAAATACTGTCAATTCTCTGTATCAGTATTTTATAGGCTTGTTTGAGCCATGCCCATTCTCTGAACTTGTTCACTTCGTGTGTTCCTCTTTCCCTACCCAGCTTCCTGGTTCTCTTGCTTTATGCCGTGGCTCCTGTTTATGTGATTTTCACCTTGTCCCCACTATAACATCCTACAGGCCCCTAGGGAACCTAGAGACCCTTGTTTAAAAAATAATGCTGGGCCTCATATAAAAATTGAATACAGAAATAGATAAAATCTCATAAAAATCTCCTTGAGAACAGACATTCATTTAATCTGTAACAGGGATTGTTAACCATTCTTGATCATTTTACTCTCATAAAATTTGGAGTTAAATAATGGTAATTGAAGGAAATGATGACAATATTCAGGTGACGTCTTATAAAAAAACAAGATAAAGTAAACAACCTGGACCTCCAGCTTACAAAGAACACTCTCAACTAGGTAGCAATTCATCTCTCTATGGCCCCAATAAGATATATTTATGAGAAGAGTATAATTATCCTTCTAAAACACGTAAAGTCTTATTAAAGCAACACTTATAAAAAATTCCCATTTGTGAAGAACTTCACCTTCAAGTGGGTTTACACAAAATGAAAATCTTTTGCACAGCAAAATCAACAATACAAAATGAATAGTAACAAAAATGGAAGAAAAGAATTAAAATTTATATATAGTACACATAACTGCAATAAAAGCTTAGTTTAAATTCTTTTTTATTGTATTAGCCATGAAGGCACCATTATTTAAAGCTGTTCTTGCGGAGTTTCAGGAATATCATATTTCATTATCATTCCTAGTACCATTGTAGGCCTTCTTCCAGCTATAGCTCCAGGCCACTCGCACCACCACCCCCACCAGTCTGCCCTGGGCACATTTTAAAATTTGATTGTTTTAGTTTGTATTTCAGACTTATCGTATTGTTGACTCTGTATTTTATATATATATTTATACCTCATGTCTAAACTACCACTGTGATTCACGCCCCTGATCCTTACCCTCTTCACCGCCAATCTCTCTTTTCTGATTACTCCGCTTTTCTTCTTCTTTCCTTCCTTGTCCTTCTAATTTCTACACTCAAGGGTCCATGGTGGCATAGTCTGGGCATATCTCGTTTGAGACCAGGCATTCCCTTCTCATGTTACTGTTTTATTTGTCACAGATAAGTGACATCATATGGAATTTGTCCTTTGACGCACATCGTTTAACATGATACTCTCCAAAGGAACTCACCTTTAACAAATCAATGAAAAATGGGCAGTAATGAAAGAAAATGGCCACATTTTTAAATATACATGCTGGCCATCTCTTGTGTCTTTTTGAGGAAGTTAGTTTTTATTTGTTAAATCCTACCAGTGCTTTATACAAAAGAATATTAACCCTCTGTCAGATGACTGCTGACCAAATACTTTTCCCTGACCATGGGGTATTTTTTATTATGAATCATCATTTCTTTTGTAGTGCAGAAATTTCTTAGTTTTTTTATAGTCCCATTTGTTTATTTTTGCTTTCTGTCTGCTTGACCAATGGTGTTGAATCATGGAAGACCTCTCTGGGTTCACATTCCTTAAGTGTTCTACCTTTGTTTCTTTCAATATAACTTATAAATTTAGGTCTGATATTGATATAGTTAAGTAATTTTGAATTGACTTTTTGTGAACAATGTGAGAAAGCCATATTTTTTACATATGATTTATAATATTTCTCAAAACCATTTATCACTTATAAGCAAAATACAAATTGAAACTATGATGGGATATCATATACTACTGGATTGGCGCAGCTCACAAAGAACAAAGACAATGCTGATATAGATATGGGGAAAAGAGGCTCTCTTCCATTGTTGGTATAAATGTGCATTGTTAAAATCTTTTTAAAAAAACAATATGGAGTTTCCATATGACCGAGCAATTCCACTTTTTGTCACATACCCCACATAGGAGTGTCATTTACACTCCTATGTTCATTGCTGTACTGTTCAGTATAACCAAAGTTTGGAAGCAACCCTTGTCCGAGAATAGATGAGTGGATAAAAAACTTTGGTATATATTCACAGTAGACTACTACTTGGTTTAAAAGAAGATGAAATATTATGCTACGTGGATGGATCTGGGGCATTTCATGATGAGTGAAGTTACTCAAAAGACAGACATTGAGCGATATGCCTCATGTGTGATAGATAAAGAAAGAGTAGGAAAACAAATAACCAAAGATAACAGAAAGTGACAGCTTGTTTTCGGTAGAAAGATTACTTAAGTGACGTTTATGGACAATAGAATGGGGGTTGAGCACTGGGACATTGATGGAGGTACATGGACACTCTGACGAAGCCAAGTTGCTGCTCTGCTTTGTGCATGAAACCCTACCAAAAACAATAAATCGTGTTTTCTACAATTTTCAAAATTAATAATAGCTATTTAACTACATGTAGGTCATATTTTGAGGAAGATAATCAAAGACAATGAGTGGTACTTCAACTGATGCTCAAAATCATTTGCGGTCAGGGAAATGTAAGCCGATGAGATATCACTTCAAATTTGCAGATATCACTTCAAATCACTTCTTACTTCATTAAGTATATAAAAAGGCTTGAATTGACATATAAACAAGGGAATCCTAAATACTGTTTAGATACAGTAATTCAGTCATGAAAAATAGTAATGAGATTCTTCAAAAAATAGAAAATTTAACTACTAGATTATCCAGATATCCTATATATCTGGGTAAGTATCCAAGATATTTAAAATATATATTCACACCCATGTTTGCTGCAGAATTAACAATAACCAATACATAAAATAAGTGTGTATTAATGTATGCCTGGATTAGTAGTTGTAGTACATAGAACACAACACCTAGGGAAGTCTTGCTATTTGTGACAATAGGAATGAAAATTGTGAGCATTATAATAAATGAAATAAGTCAAAGAAGGAAAAACTATACTATAATCCCTATATGGGATTCTGAAAAATCCAAACTTATAAAAATGGCCAATGCAATGTAATTACCAGAATCTCAAGGGAAGTGTCTGGAATACATTCTTCAAGGCTATAAAGTTGTAGTTGTGAAATGGATACTGAAGATTATATTCAAACCATAATAATGTGAACAAGAATTCTCTCTTGTAAATTTAAGGTTCCTAACAGTGTTTATATTAACTGTTCCTCCAGAAGATATAAATGACAATTATGTGCATTCATAGCGGTGTTTGAAAGCAATAGCATGGTAAGCATATTGCAATATATAATATGTGAAGTCAATACATCGCACTTTAAATGTGTATACTATTAGACATTAATTTTATCTCAATATAATTTTAAAACAAAAATTATCAGACAATGTTTTAACCTTTTCACATAAAATAAAGCTGAGGCAAATGTGCTCATCATTGCCTTACTTGATGGGGTGCATTTTCATCATTTTCTTTCCAGGACTCTCTGGGAGTCCCTGTTTAAAGAGATATATGGGCATCGCCTCTAATAAGAAGTTCACAGATTTTTTTTACTGCTCATCCACAGATCCTGAACATCCAAGACTTCAGTTACTGAGGATCAGTAGATCCCTATGGGAAAAAATGAAGGCTCCACTCCTCTACCTTTGAGATTTCTGCTTCCTCTTCATCACCCTTTTGCATCTCAGTATTTGTCTTCCCACTGCCTCAACCATAAGAAAAGTAGTGGACTTTATGTAGTATCACTGCCTTCTTTGAACAAAGTGACAGCTATGTTACCCAAAATAATTTTGCATGTAATATTTTTATTAATGTCTATGATACTTTAAAGAAATCATTGGTCATTTCTCTATTTCCACATTACACTCAAATACTTACTATTTTAATATGATTTAACTTGCCTCAAAGAAAGGGATAGGATTAGATCACTATAAATGTGTTGAATGTGTACTATGTTCTGGGTGCTAGGTATATCATGATTATATAAACATTATTCATAGAGATTATTCAACTCCTAACTCCTTATTCAACATCTTCACTATCACTATCACTATCTTCCCGTTAATCATCTATTTGCTAGAGCGGGCACCAGTAATATCTCCATATGTCCTGTCTCATGCTAGTAGAATCCAAAGGCATCCGCTTGCTCCAGGAACATAAAGAGCCTCAAACCATTATATTAGGGTCATGGGAATGACCTAACATAAATGTTACTGGTATTTGGCTTATCAAATACTACACGAGCAGCTTGCCAGGCTTGCCACGAGCAGCTTGCCACAGTGCGGGTGGCATACTGTTGTAGTCACCTCTAAATAAAGCATTTATTGATGGACCGCATGGCCGCTAGTGGCCTCAGCGTGCCAGGCTGTGATAGTCTGGTCTGCTGGGTGGAGTTGTGACGAGAGGGAAGTCCGGATGTGGAAAATGGGCCCCATGGAGTAGGGGAGGGTAGTCTGGCTTGTTCTGAGGCTCTGCTGGGGTGGCAGGCCATGGCTAGAACCCGCCATGCCTCCCGGGCACCTCATGAGCAGCTGGGCACAGGGAGAGCAAGTAGCAGCTCTGCCCCATGTCTGAGAGTCTCTGGTTCAGCATACCGGGGCTCTCGGATTGAAAAAAAAAAACTGCTGCAGGGTGGCTGTCGGTGATCCAGGCTGTGATAGTCTGGTCTGCTGGGTGGAGTTGTGACGAGAGGGAAGTCCAGATGCGGAAAATGGCGGGCCCCATGGAGTAGGGGAGGATGGTCTAGCATGTTGTGAGGCTCTGCTGGGGTGGCGGACCAGGGCTAGAACCCGCCATGCCTCCGGGCACCTCACGAGCAGCTGGGCACAGGGAGAGCATCTTATGAATCTTACTCATTCAATTCATAAGATTCATAAGATTCAACATCTTATGAATCTTATTCTCCTCATTCCCGGTCAACTCTGAGTCACTGCAACCAACAGTGCAAGACCATAAACCTATAAAGGGCTGAACTGAAACAGAAAGGTAGGTTCTCTCATTCTGGAACCACATCTTAAATATCTGCCTGAACTGATCAAATAAAGATTAATTGCTGCATTAACCTTGTTCCTAAACAATGAAAAGTATGTGCAATTACCCTTGGTGTTTTGGATGATGTAAATAATCTAATAAAGAACTCAAGCTTCAAGAGGGAGATGGGGAAAATGCCTATAAAATCCTAAGATAAGAAGAACATGAAGATAGAGACCCTGGAGAGAAAGCATGAGGCTGGGTGTGGAGTTAGAGACTGGGCTATTCACTGAATATTCTATGCTAGATTTTCTCATTAAAGATCTCTAGAGCGGCAAAGGCCATTTTACAGACAACCTGAGAAGTAAATAAGGCAATGTGTTTGAATGTAATTGAACATCCATTTATACCATAATCACCAGATATTTGCATGTAGACACTTTAGAGAACGAATAGAGAAGTTGCCATGCTTACAGCTTACCAGTGATGTGAGAGAAGCCATAAGGAAAGTTTCTTTAAAGGAAGTAATGAAGAGGAATTAAATTACTGGAACCCTATTGGTGCTAGTAAAATACTGCAACCATGACAAAATGTGTGTTGTTAGATGCCCAAGAAATTAAACAACTACAGAAAACCCAGATGTAAATGAATAACTCTAGAAACTAGTGATGGCGTTGCCCATCCCATAGCACCTTTCAGTCACCACATTGTTTTCTTGGTCACCCAGGTTCTAATTTTTCTAACTAAATCTTAAGTTTTGTGTCTATTATTTATCAAGAACTTGTAGATATTCTAGCAATGTTTGAAAAGCTTAATCTTGGCTTTGTTCAGTTTTATTTTCATATTTTCTTGCCATGATATATTTTCTTCTTATTTTTCTTTGACTCTTTATTTGACCCTTCAATTAAAGATAAGCACTTTATTCAAAAATAAAAAGGGAAAGAGAACATGAAAGAGTAGCCATTTTAATATGCTTTTCATCATGTTCAATTAGTTAATATTAGAAATTTCAGATTCATTTGGTGATGATGAAGCAAAATCTAGAGAGTTCTGAAAGGAATGGTCTGAAGAGGCTTACTCTTGTAAGAGTGATTATAATAGTTACTCTACTGGAAGCTTCCAACTTCCTCTATAACCTGACAACATATTCAGAATTCATCAGAATTGTCCATCTGAAGAATAGTTCTCTCCATGAGTCTTATTAAGTCTTCAGATACGACTCTGTAAGGTAACATGAGTTTAAGCCCCTTAAAATAACTCAGAACTATTGTTCTGAGTCTTTGTGCTCTGTTTAATCACTAACCAAATGAGTCAGTGTTTTCTAGCCTCACACATTTCAAGCTAAAATGTATTGACACAGTCTAAATATTTAGATCATTCTCCAATAGATTTACAATCATATCAGCCCAAAGAAGTTGCCATAGCATAATCTGTGTGATTAAACATGATCTGAAGAAAATTACAGTGGAACAATTGTTGGTCTTTGATATTATTTCTGAATTCTAGGCACTCAGCATTCCTTGCAAGACCCTACTAATTCACCCAAGTACTTACCTGAGTTTTAAGTTCTTTTACTTTGTAGTGTATATCCAGATATTCAAATATTACAAATAATTTTTTTCTGAAATTATCCTACTCCACAGTTTTCTGAGATGAGCACATAATCTTTTGGTAGCCAAATTTGATTCATATAAGCTTTTTCAGATGTTACCTAACTGGAAAAAAGAGGCCCTTAAATGCCTTTGGGCTTGCCTATCACAACTAAAAATTAACATAGGTACAAAACCACAACAAAGGAGAAGTTTTATAAGTTGTCCATCATCTTTCTTTAACTACAGAGACAACTGAGCTCCTTTAATTGGTCCCTTAATTAGGTATGCAGAGTATAGCCTTTTGAGACATTATTATAGCACAGAAAGCTTCTTCGTTTACTTTGAAGAATTCTGAGACTGAAGTAAAAGAAAATTCTCAACCCCATTATTATAGAAAATTATTGCAGAAAGATATAGGAATAATCCTCAGAGATCTATTTTAGAAAGTCCCAGGAATATTAAACCTTTGGCAGCCTTGAAACAGTTTCACTGCAATAGAAGTCTCAACATTTTTATCATCTTTTTCAAAACATTTGCATTACTTTTCATGGAACTCCTTAACTGCATGATATTCAGAAGCATTGCAGAGATTTTGAGCAGAGGAGTACACAGAAATCACATATTCTTTCCCCATGAGTACATGTGAATGCTTTAAAACAGTGATAAGGGAAGTTGGAAGGAGGAAGAGAGCACACAATGGAAGGCAAAGATAACAAGGAAAAGAGAAAGAGCAGGGTAAAGTTTTCATGAAATTAACAAAGCTAAATTATTACCAAATTTCCTTAAAACACATAAAATAAAGAAACTTTATTTTTTTAAGTATTTTATTATACCACCGTGAGATATACAAATAAAAAAGATATACAATTAAAAAGTTCATGTTTGGGTTTTGGTCATACAGCGTTCCAGCACCCGTCCCTCCACCAGTGCCCATCTCCCACCAACAACATCCCGGTTCCCTCCCCCTTCCCCAGCCCACCTCCATGGCAGGTTCTTTATTTCTTTCCCTTTCTCTCTCTTTCTCTTTTCCTTCCCTTCCAGACTATGGATTACAGAACATACATTAAAAGGTTGTCATGTGTATCCTTTTGCCTCTATTTAATGCTCAGTTCTAGGGTGGCATTAGTACCCTCGACAATTGTTAGCACCCTGTTCCATTTTCTGTCTTACCTAACCTCTGACTCCCACACGTTTCTGATAATTTCCACCTTTGACAAGACCTCCTGATATATGTTTCACTTGAAAATAAAGAAACTTTAGACCACTCAACCTGCTCATCATGTCTTTCTTCTTTCAAAATGAACAAAAGAAATAGTTTTTATAGCAATAAAAATGTCAAAAAGGAATTTAGGTCATGTTCTTGGATTCTCAAAATTTGACTTTTACCTAGGGAAGAGCAGAGGATCCAGAGAAGACCAAGCATAGATTGCCCAGGATTGCAATATAATAGAAAATCATGTCTAGCTTGCGTAGAACACACTTCAGTCTCTTGCTTATCCACACTTAACTTTTTTAAAAATTGCTAGTGTGATATTCAAGTTTCAATATAATCGTCCTGTGCATTGCAAATTTTCATCAATAACGCTATGCTGTTGTTTCACCTACCCATATACCTTCGCTATTTTGCAATCTCGGCCTTTCTGCTGACAATATTTCTGGTCTTTTTCAATTTGGTGATTACCAATTCTCTAGCTTTGTTTCTTTATACTCCACAAATGAGCGACCTCCTCAGTATTTGTCTTTCTCCTTAGGACACACTTCGCTTAGCACCATAGGCTTCAATTCTTCTAGATTGTGGCAAGCTGCATAACTTCCTCTCATAGATTTGTATTCCATTAGTTATATAAACCACAATTTCATTGCCCGATCTTCTACTGTTGAACACGTGTATTGTTTCCAGCGTTGGAGTTTAGAATAATGTTGTGATCATGTTTTGCAGGTCATAAACCAGTAGCAATTATTACGGACCTCATTCCCATGTCCTGAAGGAATGGTTTGAGGCTCTTCCTGTTCCTGGAACAAGCATATGCCCTTGGGCTACATTTCCTTGGAGATGTTACTGGTGCCCACTAGAGCAAATCAATGAGCAACAGGAAAACAAGTGATACAAGTGATTTAGCTTTCTTGGGATAGAAGCTCAGGAAAGGAATTTCTGAGTCACTGGAAATTCTTTTAACTTGCTAATGTGTCGCCCTCACTGGTTTCTATTAAGAATCGGACAACACTCACCAGTAGTGAATTGGGGCCCCCTTTTATACTCATTCCTGACACTGGTAGCTTACACTGTTTAAGGAAAGCCCTTCTCACTGGCATGAGATAATATCTCATCATTCTTTTGATGAGAATTTTCCTGATAATCAACTAATAAAAATGGAACATTTTTATAGGTCTTCACTGAAGAAATATGTTGAACTCCTAACCGCTTTTATTTTACTACAAGTTAAACATGTCAATTTCTTTTTATTCAGTGTTAATGTGGGCCTCACATTTACAATACTGTTAGGAAAAGCTTTTCAGGTATAAAGTTGCTTCTCCTCCCCTACCACCCAAGTGACAGAGTCCCTTCATCAAAGTCCTCCCTCACTTTCTCCAACCCACCCCCCTTAGTAGACCAGTTCTGTGCCTCTATTCTCAGTGTATTTTACCATTGTCAAGTTGCTATTACCTAGCATTTATTTCTTGTATTTCACATGAGACATAATTCCATATCCATCTTACAGACATCTCAATTGTTGCAGACTTTTAAACGCGCTTCCTTCTCTTTTGTTTTCCCCCAAAAACTCCTTTAATAATGTTTTTAATTTTTTTTTTTTTCTTTTTTTTTTTTATTTTCTTTTTTATTTTCCATCCTTATAACAACACCATGTTTATTTTTTTTTTTTCCCCTATTATCCTCGCCTCTTTATAAAAAAAAATTTTTTTTTTTTTATAAACCCAAAAAATTTTTTTTTTTTTTTTTTTTTTTTTTTTTTTTTTTTTTTTTTTTTTTTTTTATTTTCCCCCCAAAAACCTCCCCTCCCCCTATAAACCCATTTTCCCCTCAAAACAAAAAAACAATAAAAAAAACATAACTTTATTGGGGGGGGGGGGTTCCTTTAACCACTCCCCCCCCCCCCCCTCCCTTCCCCCCTTTATTTTAGGTTTGGGTTTTTTTGGTTTTTTTTTCTCTCTACCCCCTCCCCCTCCCCCCCCCTTCCCCCTTTTTTTTTTTTTTTTTTTTTTTTTTTTTTTCCCTTTTTTTTTTTCCCTTTTTCCCTTCCCCCCCCTTCCTTTCCCCCCTTTCCTTTTTTCGTTTTTTCCTTTTTTTTTTTTTTTTTTTTTTTTTCCCTTTTTTTTTTATATTTTTTTTAAAAAAAAAAATATATAAACCCTTTTTTTCCCTCCCCCCCCCCCCCTCCCTTTTTAAAAACAAACCCCCTCCCCCCCCCCCCCCTCCCCCCCCCCCCCCACAGAGCATGATATCTTTTACATCTATTTATGCTGCAGCAAAATGTAAGATGTTATCTCTCCTTACAGCTGAGTAGCATTCTGTTATATACGCGTATATATAAATATATAATGTATAAATGTTTTATGGACTCTCCCCATGCTCAGATGATCATGAGGCATCCAGGAAGGAGGCGGGTTCAGGCCCAGGCCTGCCACCCCAATAGAGCCTGAGAAGAAGCCAGAGGAATCCCTGCACCATGATGGCAGCCATTTTCAACATCCAGATTCCACAGCTCATCAAAGCTCCACCCAAGAGAAAAGCCAATCTCAAGCCCATCTCATCAGAACCCCACCCTAGAGAGAAGCCTATTTCAGAGACACAGATGGAGCTGCTACCAGCTCTCCCAGTTTCCTCACAGGCACAGAACATCAGTAAATGCAAAATCTTTGTGCACCCGCATGACAGAGCCTAGCAAGCTACCCGTGTAGTATTTGATATGCCAAAACCAGTAATAATAATTGACCTCATTCACATGAATGAAGAAATGAAGGAATGGTTTGAGGCTCTTCATGTTCCTGGAGTGAGCAGAGGCCCTTGGGCTATACTAGCACGCAAACAGGGACAAATGGAGATGTTACTGGTGCCTGCTTGAGCAAATCGGTGAACAACAGGAAGACAACTGATAAATGTTTTTTATATATATATATATAAAGTTATATATATTTATATATATAAAATCAAAGTTCCCAAGAACAGATGAGTAGATAAAAGGTTATATACATAAAAGATATATATCGTTTATCTTTTTTATATATATATATATATACAAAATATATAAAAGATAAAAAACTATATATATAAATATATATATAACTTTTATCTACTCAGGGAACTTTGATTATTTTCTCTATCTTGGCTATTGTGAATAATTCTGTGATTAACATAGAAGTACAAATGTCTTTTAAAACAGTGTTTTAGGTCTGGGGGTAGGGGCCAAGAAACGAAATTTTTTGGCTTATACAGAAATTTCATTCTTAATTTTTTGAGAGGTCTCTGTTACATAGAGGCTGAATCAGTCAGTATTCCCACCAACCCTGGAGGAGGGTTCCTTTTCCCTGCATCCCTTCACACTGGATGCTTCTACTATTTTCAATGTGAACCAGTCTCACTGGTGAGAGGTAACAATTCACTGTTTTTGAGCTTTCTTTTCTCTGATGATAAAAAAGTGAAGAGCACTATTTTTTTCTATTGTATTTTTTTAACATTGCTTTATTATACCACCGTGAAATATACAGGTACAAAAGTGTTCATATTTAGGTTTCAGTCATACAGTGTTCCAGCACCCATCCTTCCACCAGTGCCCATTTCCCACCACCAATGTCCCAATTCCCCTCTCCCCAGCAATTACCCCCAGGCAATTTTCACTTCTCTCTCTCCTCTCTCTCTTCTCTCTCTCTCTGTCTCTCTCTTTCTATCTCTGTCTCTGTCTCTCTCTCCCCCTTCTCTTATACATTGTGGCTTGCAATACATACATTAGAGGTTATTACCTAACCTGACTCCCACACACTTGCAGTAGGTTCTACCTACTGACAAGACATCCTGATCCATGTTTTGTCTGGCCTTGGATATTGGTGTCATGCTATTTTTTATATCCCCCAAATAAATGCAGCCATTCTATATCTGTCCTTTTCCCTCTAATTTCACTCAGCATGATTCCTCTCCATGTCCATCCATTTATAGGTAAATTTCATAATTTCTTTTTTTCCTAATTGCTGTGCAATATTCCATTGTGTTGATGTACCACAGTTTCTTTATCCAGTCATTTGTTCTCGGACACTCTGGTTTTTTCCATTTTCTGCCTATTGCAAATATGAAGAGCACTTTTAATGTACTTATTTGACCGTCTATGTACTTTTTGTGGAAGTGACTTTTCATCTCTTTTTCGTTTTTTTTTCTGGATTCTCACGATTGTTAATAGATTCTCTAACAGATTGTTAAATATTTAATGCTTTTAACAACTTGTATGTTTGCTGCTTGTCTGATATGTGATTGGTGGATATTTTCTCCCAATCCATAGGGTACCTTTTAGTTTTAGTGTATAGATTATGTTTCAGGCACTGTTTCTTTCATAGTTCAGGAGCTCCTGAATTTGATGCAGTTCTATTTTTTGTTTGCTTCTGTTTAATTGATTAATGGTATTGAGTCATGGAAAATACAACTGGAATCAATATGTATATATTATATATATGATATATATTATATACATACATTTTCTTCATGGTATCTTATGGATTCAGGTATAGTATTGACCCATTTTTCACTTTGAATTGATTTTTGTATATGACAAAACATAGGGATTGAAATTTGATTTTTTTTTGGCATGTGGCTCAATAGTTTTCCAAACATTATTTGTTAAAGGAGCCTCTTGTAATCCATTTAATAAACCTAAATTGTCAAAGATTAGCTGTCCATAACTCACATGGTCTGTCTTTAGACTTTTAATTATAAGCCTGTCGGTCTACTTTTATTCCAGCATCACACAATCCTAAATACTACATTTTGTGTTATAATTTAAAGTTGGAGAGATAAAATCTCCAATCTTCTTTATCCACGCATTTCTCTAGCTATCCTGAAAGGGTTTTGATATGGATTGTTTTGTTATTTGTAGCTGTGGTCAGAGCTCTGATTGAACTGAGAGACCAGCAAGAGGGAACCTCACCTGGGATGGTGTAGCAGCAAGTGAGTTTGCTCTTCTCTCTTTCTAAGTCTACCTAAAAGCTTGTTAAGCTTTGTTGTTTTTTTTTCAATGTTTTTCTTTTGATTTCACTGGCCTTTTCCATTTTTTTTTTTTTCTTTGGTTTTCATTTTATTGATTTCTGCTGTTTTATTATTTTCTTCTCTCTGCTTACTTTAGGTTCCCTTAGTTGATCTTTTTCTAGTTGCCTAAACTGTGCTGTTAGATTAGTTATCACGTATATCACTTGTATCACTTGTCTTCCCATTGATCATCGATTTGATTTGCTTGAGCGGGCACCAGTAACAGCTCCATATGTCCTGTTACATGCTAGTAGAGCCCAAGGGCATCTGCTTGCTCCAGGAACATAAAGAGCCTCCCACAACAAAACAGGGTAATACACCAACCTAGAACGAATTAATAGAATTTTCTCTCTGAGAAGAAAAGAAAAAAAAAAACCTCCAGCAGAAGTTACAGACATCCCTTACACTATATTTTTTTCTCTATAAAAAAAAACTATTCCATCAGGTCATGGGAATGAGGTCTATAATTGTTACTGTTATATGGACCCTTTTTCTCCAGTGTAGCTTCCATAGATCTGATTCACCAGAATAAAAGCATTAGAGAAATAAATTTATGAACAATTATATGATTGACTATAAGAAAAATTTCTGAAATATGTTATCAAATAAAAAACTGTAATAAAATATGATTCAACAACTTAAACTTAATTATGGTTAAAATACTTTTATATCACATAATCTGGAAATATGATTAACTAACTTGAAAATGCTATAAAATATTTAAAAGATAATATGGTAATCATTAAAAGAAACATAAATAAGTACAGAATGTGCACAAACATGTTCTGCTAATGAGTTTTCAGAAAGGATCCACTTTCTCAAGGAATATATATTTTCTCTTTCTCTATCACATGCCCAACATGCTCATAGTCACATAGTCTACAAAATGATTGGATAAGGAAAAGTGATTGTTGGTTTTAATATGAGGATGTAGCAAAGCAAGACTATTTCCTTTATGATCTGCAGAGTATATTGTCACTATGGAGGCTGTAGAGAGTACAATATCAATTTAAGAAAGTCAAAATTCTGAATAATGAAGAAAAACAATGTAATATAAAAAGTTTAAAAGAAACATTATGACCATCACCACTGTTGCTTAGAGTGGAACAGATATGATGACTATGTCAACCACACTAGTATCTCAAACATTCATGTTTCCAAAGGAAAATAGATATTTGAACTGTCCACAAGTGAAAGAAACTCAATTTGCATGTCATTCATTGGTGTATGTAGTTACCAACTTCTCTGGGCATATGAATGATGAATTACATCTATATTTTTAAATGGAAAGAAACTTACTTATGTTTGAAACAGTAAGCTCAAGAAAATTAAAATGTAGTGTTCACTGGAATATTGTCTAAATGTTTTACTGTGTGTATTTGTTTTCCACTGTTTTACATTAAGGAAGCATTACCAACTTTTAGCTCATTGGGGGAAATGTCTTGCCCTCTTTAACATTCTCGTGAGTGCCTGTTTGATCTCCTTGTTCCTCAGACTATAGATAAGAGGGTTTAGCATGGGGGTAATAATAATATAGAACACTGACATTACCTTGTCCTGTTTCTCAGAGTGTTCAGAATGAGGACGCATGTAAACAAAGAAGACGGGGACATAGTAGAGTGTTACAACTGCCAAATGAGAGCCACAAGTATTGAAGGCCTTGAAACTGCCCTTGATGGTGGACATTTTCAGGATGGACACTGTGATAAAGCCATAAGATAACAGAATAACAAGGAAAGAACCAAACCCAACAAACAAAATTGCCCAAAAAAGAATCATTTGGGTGATGAAGGGACTGGAGCAAGACAAGATAATAATCTCAGATATGTTACAGAAGAAGTGTTGAATGACATTTGGCCCACAGTAATGCATATGAAAGGCAGGAATTGTTTCAAGCAAACTGCAGAGGAAACCGGTTCCAAGGGCCCCAGCAACCATCTTCTGACAAAGGCCAGGTGCCATGATGGCTGAGTACTGCAGAGGGTTCCCAATAGCTACGTATCTGTCATAGGCCATGGCGGCCAAGAGGCAACATTCAGTCTGACCCATCCAAGCTGCAAAAAAAATATTGGGTAGCACAGGCAACAAAGGAAATAGTTTTCTCATTCTTGAAGAAATCTGAAAGCATTCTTGGGTTTATGGTAGAAGAATAACAGACATCTATAGATGACAAGATGCTGAGAAAAAGTACATGGGTGTATGCAGGTGGGAGTCCATCTTGATAAGGATGATAAGACTCAGGTTCCAGAATAAGGTCACCAGGTAAGTTGCTAGGAAGACTGGAAAGAGAATGAACTGCAACTCTTCTTCATCTGTGATTCCCAGTAAAACAAACATGACAACTGTTGATGTGTAATTTCTATCTACTTCTATAGAATTGCTTGATTCCATCTGCTGAAAAATAAATATGAAAAAATAAAATGACTTTGTTCCCAAACACAAAAGTGAATATTTTTCCAGAAATTTATCTCACCATGAATGCATTTATAAATTATCTTCTGAGCTGATCTATGGGTTTCATACAAATAGTATAAAGACCCTCTAGATGCTCTTCATTGAAAATTGTATACTTACATATGGTTTTACTGAATTCTTTGTCAAGCTATAGCCTTTCCGTAGTTCCCAATTACAGACCAGGACTGATTAGTTCCTACAAAGATTAGTGACCTAAGTTTATATAAGAGTTAGAATGCTTAAAGCAATGGTAATTAGGAAACAGTACATTATCAGAGACTGGAAAACAGAAAATAGCTTTCTTTAAAAATATCCTAAAACTAGAGCTTCCACATACCCAGATTTTCCTCTTCTTGGTATCTACTTCAAGAACTCAAAAACAATCATTCAACGAGATGGTTTAGTACCTAGGTTCATTGCAATTCTAAGTATAGTAACTAGTACTCGCAAGCAACCAAAATGTCTAATAACATATGGGTAGAGAAAAATACAAAGTGATCACTTGATAGTGATCAAGGATCAAGTGATCAAGAGAGAAAAATAACTGTGGCATATTTACACAGAATGATATCACACCTAATATTCTTATTTAAAAGATATCAGTCTGGGCCGGAGCGATAGCCCAGCGGGTAGGGCGTTTGCCTTGCACGCGGCCGGCCTGTGCCGGCCCGGGTTCGATCCCCGGCATCCCATATGGTCCCTCGAGCACCGCCAGGAGTAATTTCTGAGTGCAGAGCCAGGGAGGAACCCCTGAGCATCGCCGGGTGTGACCCAAAAAAGCAATAATAATAATAATAATAATAATAATAATAATAATAATAATAATAATAAAAGATATCAGTCTGTCAAAAAAACTCATAGAACTTCAGGATAGGGCAAGAAAGAATCTTCTCTGTTTACAAGCACCGCACTCAAACTCACACAATAAACACAGGCTTATAGTGAAAGGTTGGCAAACAATCATAAAATCAAATGGCAACCTGAAAGAAGTATGAACAGTCAAACTTTATCAAATATCACCATCATCCAAAGTAAAGAAGTGAATAAGAGAGAGAATATGTTTAATAAACCCCTGTAGATGACAATTAAGACAGTTTGAAGGCCAGGATTCTGAACCTGGAGGGTTGACTATGAAAAGTGCCCCCAGGGGAGCATGCTTGAGGAAAGTTTCTGATGCCTGAGTCAGAGGATCAGCACCAAGGCCACTGGACCTGGTGCCTGGGCCTGAGGGTTAGTGCCAGGGCACAGGACCAGGGACCCAGAGGGCCAGCCTGAACGAGAAAGGTTCTAAAAAGATAAGACCTGAAGAAGAAAAGAAGAGACATAGAGACAAAGAAACAGAAACAGAGAAATCGTGATAGAGAAACAGAGAAAGATAAACAGAGATAGGTGAAGAGAGATAAGAAAAGAAAAGAGGCCCTGAAGAATGAAACCCTAAATAGAGAGGATCTGAGAAGAGAGGTCCTGAAAGAAAGAAATCCTGAGCGAGGACGTGACAAGAGAGGCCCTGAAGAAAATGTCCTGAAGAGAGAGGCCCTGAAGAGAGGAGTCTGCTGGAGAGCCAGCCGGGAGAGAGACAGAGGTTCCTGGAGAGAAGTTCCCGCAGTGAGGTGGAGAGAGAGAGAGAAGACAGAGTAAAAGGAGAGCTTCAAGAGCCTGTGGTCTTGTTCCTTCATCTGTCGGTCAGGGGGAACGGTCGTCAGCTGATTGTGAGCACTGTTGGGGAGCACAATAGGCCCGCATCTGCTGCTTTGGTTATCCTCTGACCCCTGTACTATTGGGGCTAGGGGTTCTTTGGGGTCCCTTGTGCCTGGCACCTGGGGCCGTAGGGGGTGTAACTCCCTTCATAGGCCCCAGACATTTTGTGCCCCAGGGTGGGCATTTCAATTTTAACTTCAACAGAATGGATATTTTATACTGGGTAAAAAAACAATAGGTCAAGGGGGCCGGGAGTGATAGTCCAGCAGGTAGGGCTTTTTGCCTTGCAAGCGGCTGGTCCATGCCGGCCCTGGGTTGGATCCCCGGCATCCCACATGGTCCCCGAGCACCGCCAGGGAGTAATTCCTGAGTGCAGAGCCAGGAGAAACCCCTGAGCATCGCCAGGTGGGTGTGACCCAAAAAGCAAAAACAAACAAAAGATAAAACAATGGGTCAAGAAAAATGAATTCTTATTAACATTTATGATGCATGTAAAAGGGTAATAAGTTCATAAAGACACTGTTAATGGACCTGGGAGGTACATTGGCTTCAATATGATAATAGCTGGATACTTTAATATTCCACTCTCATCCCTGGGCAAAAATTATGTCAGTAAGAAAGTCAGAGCCCTAAATGAGAAATTAGGAGTTGTGATTAATAGACAGCAACAGGATCCTTAACCTCAAAAGGCACATAACCAAGTGTGGCCCCCAAACAAACAAATGAAGTATTTTATTATAAAATTAAATCAAATTAACTTGTTTAACTTCTTATATTCTGGTAGCAGAGGCACAGAAACAGCCATAACTGCAGTCAACATAACTCATACCACCAAGAGAAGGAAAATGGTTGTAGAGTCTCTTACTCGGGATACATCATACCAACAAGAGAAGGGCATAGTTGTAGAATATCTTACTCGGGATACATTATAATGTGCTAAAATTTGAAAAACAGGGGGAAAACATTTATGGATTCACTTTCTTTGAATAATGGTTTGCATCTATTATCTCCTAAGAGTTGTTTTTCTTTTTGGGTCACACCTGGCAATGCTCAGGGGTCACTCCTGGCTCTGCACTCAGGAATTACTCCTGGCGGTGCTCGGGGACCATATGGGATGCTGGGGATCGAACCCAGGCCAACATGGGCCGGCCGCGTGCAAGGCAAATGCCCTACCTGCTGGACTATGGCCCGCCCCCTAAGAAATTTTAGAGAAGGGTAGGTGATCAATGTAAGCATGCACAGGAGTTTTCACCATGTAGATCTAACAAATTAAAACCCTTGCCAATCCTGACAACTTAGTACAGGAGGAGTTCTGTGATTCCTACAGTGTACAAAATCCACTTGTCAAATCAAGAACATTGCTAAATGAAGAACAGAAATATAATAAAGAAAAGCTCAGAAGATAATTAATCCAACAGTACTTATGCCTGGAAGGGAGCATCTTTGTTAACTGTGCTTCCCAGTCTAGTCTTGAGATTCCAGGATCTCCAAATATGATACTGAAAATGTACTTGAACAAAAGACCTACCAATTCCTTTGGATGTTTTTTAGCACCCTGATTTAATGACCTTGGATATTCTGCTCAAATTTATTAAATTACCATTTTTGGTTTAGTTCCTTAATAACTTTTGTAATGTGTCAGGTTTTATAGATATGACTCTCAGTGGACTCCAGCTGATCATATTATTTTCACTTTATAGGTAAAATAATATAAGTCAGCAGAATTTAAGATCACATTCTTGGGACCAAAGCAAGACTGGAGAGGGAATTTGCCTTACATGTGACTGAGCTATGCGTTCAGTCTCTGGGATCCTGTGTCATCCCCTGGTTCCCATTAAGATTAATACCTGAAGGTATAGCCAGGAGTAACTGCTGAATAATTGATGGGTATAGCCCACAAAACAAAACACACACACACACACACACACACAAGATATCATACCCTTAAGATTGCATTCCTGGATCTTAACAATAACGTATGATCTTAACAATATCTCTGATTAGGTTAGAGATTAACCTGTTTTTTTGAAACTCACCAAATTTGGAAAAGAATAGATGGAATTATAGGAAGAACAATTAGAGGTTAAAGGGATAGACAGAGGGGATAGTTAAAGACCAATGTTTGAGGACCATCAAACTTTCGCTACATGGAATACTAGAATACTACATAAAAAGCTAGAAAACTACATAGGAACTACTATTCTCTTTAAAACCAGGTTTCTCACCTTGACTAAGATCCCAAGGAGGACAGAATTCTTGCTAAATGCTAAAATGGTATATTTACTTCTCTCTCAGTTTCCTAGGATGAATCCTATTGACTCTAAGACAGAAGCTGTTAGCCAAGAAAGAGATTCGCTATGCACAAGAGACATTTCTACTTCAAGAGCTCTTCTAACTTGTGCTCATAAGGTCAGAGGTAAATGAAGAAAATACAATTAAATAGAAATAATTCTCCAGGTATTTACTCTCTGGAGTCATGTTGTCATGGAGAGTGTGTCATAGCTAACCTGACCAAGTCTCTCTGTCCCTTCTGAATTCATTATTTACTTCCCCATAGACCTATCATAATCTCATAGCTAAGAATGTGTTTTAGTGCATTCTGATCCATTAGAGTTGAACCAGACTTGGGAAAAGTTCCCTCCCTTACCTTTGATTTCCAGCTGAGAAACCTAAACCAAAGTAGTCAAGTGATTTTTCCAAGATTACAGAGTTAGTGAGCCAATGGTTTAATGTAATTACTTTAAATTAGAAATGTGATGGGCGGGAGCAGCAGTACATCAGCAGTCAGTACACATGTTTGCCTTGCATGTGGTCGACCTAAATTCAATTCCTCGTATTTTATAAGGTCTCCTGAGCAATGTCAGGAGTAATCCCTGAGCTCAGAGCCAAAAACCACTAAATATTTGATATGATAAAACTTACCTACTAGTCCTTAATTTATTCACTGGAGCCTTCCCTGGTGTCAGGAGACCAGGAGGCTCCTCCCAGTGAATCTTGGCCAACTAGCCAATTATTTTTATAGAAGGGCCTAAAGATGTGGAGGCACGCAGGCCCTATGGTGCCCCGGAGCTTGCAGGGCTACTTGCAGTGGTACTTGGAGGCCCTCCAGATCTGTATCTAGTGATACTCAGGGAAACATGTGATACCAGATGTTGAATCAGACTTAGACACATGCCAACATGCACCTTCATCCTGGTACCATCTCTCTAGTCCCAATTCTCCATTTCAAGTTCTTGATAGTAGGGCACACAATGCTTCATATTTCTTCTCCTCTGAGAATAAATTTATCTATTTGGAGTTTTGAGGATCCTTACATTGGGTACTTATTTTTTAATCTTTATGAGTCACACTCGGCCATGCTTAGGGGTTACTCCTGGCTCTGCACTCAGGAATTACTCCCAGCAGTGCTCAGGGGACCATATGGGATGCCCAGGACAGAACTCTAGTCAGCCACGTGCAAAGCAAGTGCCCTAATTGCTGTATTATTGCTCCTGCCCAGAGAGTACTTTATTTGAGTATATTTCTTTTTTGAAACTACAGATTGCTTTAGGTAAAATGTAATGTTACTGACATATTTTCACCAAATCCTAGTACAGAATTTCTTGACATTTTTATATATAACATATATATAACGTTTATATATAACTTGTAGTACAAATTTTATATAACTTTGTAGTAAAAAGTTTTATATAAAACTTGTAGTACAAATTTGTCTTACAAATTTTCATCATTTGACCTTTAACCTCATTCATTATAGATTTACTCTCTCAGATATTGTATTTTTATGCAGATCATTTCAAATATAAGTGCCACATATTTTTCCATGTTAATTTTTTATTCCACCACTCTACCAAACTAATTATTTCTAGAAGATGTTTGGTGAAGTCTTAAGATGTTTGGTGAAGAGTAGTGGTAAGAATAGCCAGAATCTGGAAACAGCTGGGTGCAAGGGACGCAATCATGAATAGTTTTGTAATGGTCCATCAAATGGTGATTCAATAAAATAAAATTTAAAAAAAAAAAAAGATGATGACACTTGTATCACTTGTCTTCCCGTTGTTCATCAATTTGCTTGAGCAGGAACCAGTAACATCTCCATATGTCCTGTCACATGCTAGTGTAGACCAAGGGCAACTGTTCCCTCCAGGAACATGAAGAGCTTCAACCCATTCCTTCAGGTCATGGGAATGAGGTCTATAATTGTTACTGGTTTATGGCATATCACATACAACACAGGTAGCTTGCCAGGCTCTGCCATGAGGGTGGAATACTCTTGTAGTAGACTCTAATCTTGTGCATGTGTTGATGAACTGCACGACCACAAAGCAGCCATGCAAAACAGAGAAAGATCAGCTCTTCTGCTGGATGGAGCTCTGACGAGCTGTGGATTCCAGATGTTGACAATGGCGGCCCTCATGATGTGGGGGTTCCTCTGGCTTCTTGCAAGGCTCTGCTGGGATGGCAGGTCAGGGCTAGAACCCACCTTCCTTCCTGAATGCCTCATGTTCAGTTGGGCACAGGGAGAGCTGGTAGCAGCTCTACCCCGTGATTCTGAGTCTCTGGATCAGGCATATTGGACTTGAAATATATGGCTCTAGGATGGGACTCTGACGAACAGGGCTGTTCTCCACTCTTCTGCTGGGTAGAGCTCTTACAAGTTGTGGAGACCGGATGTTCAAAATGGCACCCTCTACTCTCATCCACTGTTGGTGGGAGTGCCGACTGGTCCAGCCCTTTTTTGGAAAACAATATGGGCATTCCTCCAAACACTAGATATTGAACTCCCATTTGATCCAGCAATAGCACTCCTGGGGAATATACCCGAGAGACCGAAAAACACATAGCAGAAACACTATCTGTACTTCTTTATTCATCTCTGCGCTATTCACTATAGCTAGAATCTGGAAACAACCTAAATGCCCGAGAACAGAGGATTGGCTAAAGAAACCGTGGTTCATCTACACTATGGAATACTATGCAGCTGTAAGAAAAGATGAAATTATGAAATTTACCTGCAAATGGATGGACATGGAGACTATCATGCTGAGTGAAATTAGTCAGAAGGAAAAGGACAGATATAAGAATGACTGCATTCATTAATAGGATATAAATAGATACCAGTGTTTTACTAAATGTGGGAAATGGTAATGGCAGAGTAAAACTCACCATTGAATATGCACAAAGAGACTTAAGTGATAAACTCTAAATATCTGCAGGGCTAGCCACAATGTGTAAAAGAAGAAGGGAGAGAGATGCAGAGACAGAGAGAGAGAGAGAAAGAGAGGAAACTGGGCTACCTGCTATTGAGGCAGCCTGTGGGGGGGCAGGAGGGGGTGGGGTACATTGGTGGTGGAAATGGGGCACTAGTGGAGGGGATGGGTGCTGGAATACTGTATTACCAAGAACCAATTATAAACACCTTTGTAATTATATGTCTCACGGTGGTATAATAAAAATTTTTTTTAAAAGGAGAAAAAAATAAAGGTAAGGTTTCAGAAAAAAAAAGAAAATGGCGCCCTCATGGTGTGGGGATTCCTCTGGCTTCTTGCGAGGCTCTGCTGATGATACTAGAAAACAAAAATTCAATAAAACAAAAATTGGTGGAAAACAGAAGTGGTAAGAGTAAACATATTTGTATTATTTCAAATATTGAGGGAAAACTTTTATGTTCAAAACAACACTAGGCACATTATCTATGGATTTTGTATTCTATTGTATACTAATTTTTTTTCTTTTTTGGGTCATACCCAGAAATAAAGACTGTGGAGATAAAGTCTCATGGACAATTTCAATAACAATCAAACACCAAAATCCATCAGTCCAAGAATCGCTGTGTGAGACACCCAGAATCAGCAACTCTGAGATCCCGGTCGGGGAAGGTGCACAGAGCAGGTGAGGGGATGGGAATGGAAGCAGGCAGAGGGTCGCCACTCTGGGAGTAGGATGGGGGAAGAGTTTTCCATGAAGATTTCCTGGAGAATTCTGCAAACAGACTCAATGAAGAGTTCAAGTATTGTCAGTGTTCCAATCAGTTGTAAGGAGCATTGTATTCACCACGAAAAACAGTTAAAAAGTTTATGAAAATGCTTGTGGTATATTCCAACCACTGACAAGTTCTCCTGGTCCCTGTTTTCCCTGGCCTTCGTTATTAGTCCCATACTGCTTTTTTATAGATCCCTTAAATGAATGTTGTCATTCTATATCTGTCCTTTCCTTCTGACTCTTTTCCCTAAGCATGATCCTCTTCATGTCCATCCATTTATAGGCAAATCTCAAGACTTCATTTTTTCCTAACAGCTGCATAGTATTCCATGTGTAGATGTACCATAGTGTCTTTATGCAGTCATTATTTGTTCTCAGGCACTCAGGTTGTTTCTAGTTGTTGTGAATAGTGCTGCAATGATCATAGAAATGCAGATAGTGTTTCTGTGGTGTGTTTTTTGGGCCCCCTAGGATATGTTCCCAGAATAGTATTTCTGGGTCAAATGTGAGCTCAGTTTCTAGTTTTTGGAGGAATGTCCATATTTTTTTACAAAAATATTGGATAGAGGTGTAGTGTGGGGATCGGAGGGTTGGTAAGACGGAGAAGCTAACCAGTTTGACAATAATAGCTGGAAATAGTAACACTAGACAGAAATGATTACTAAAAATAGGTAAAGGGATATACATGTCAGCATTGCAAACCACACTATGCAGAGAGAGAGAGAGAGAGAGAGAGAGAGAGAGAGAGAGAGGGTTCCCCCAGCAGTGAGGAAGATACACTTTGAAGATAAATTCTGGCCAAGGGACTCCACCCTGTACTCCCTGACTAAATAGTCCACCTTGCTCTGGGGTGTGATTTTTGACCCACCCTCCTGATCAGGGTATGGTTTTCCACTTGATTCTTCACACACTCACATACAAACACACATACGCACATGGCATGTGCACATACACTTGGGGAAGTGATATTGGAGCGTCCCATCGGCATCAGTGTTGTGGCCTGCACTGGTCTGCCCTGCTGTGCTGCCCTGCCTTACCTCTGATGGTCTCCACGAAAAACACATTGAAGGGTTTGTGGCGTGTCCTCACCCATTTTTCCCTTTCTCTTTCCCCCTTACGGCTTTTTAGGCTGCAGCCCAAGGATCTCGGGGAAACAGCAAGACATTGCTAGCTGGTCTATGTTACCAGCAAGTGAACTAAGCAAATTGCCTGCTATAGAATATCATTGTCTGGTATCCAGGGTTACAAGTTCCATCAGACCTCATCAAAGTCCGAGGTCACTTCGAGGTTCTCAAACCTGGGCTTCCTCCTCAAACTGGCCTCCCCCATGGGCCCTCTGGCCTGGAACTGCTCATCCTCTTCCCGTGTTCTGGCCACACGTAGTTATACACACAGCAGATGTACAGCCTTAGAAGGGACAGAGTGCAGCCAGGGTGTGGGTGGGGGTAGAACAGGTTCAGTCCCTAGGCATTCCCTTACTAATGAAGAAGTCCTCGGGAGAACCCCACATCCTTCAACCCATCACCTTTGCCCATGACTGGGGGTGCTTCTAGTATCTCCTCCCTCGATGCCATAGGGGAGTGTGTGTGAGTATGTGTTGTTTGTGTAAACATGTAACATGCACAAAGGGAATTACAATGGCTTCAATATATAAATCAATCTTTCTGTGTGTGCATTGAGAATAATGAGTGTTTCCCTTTCCTTGTCTTTCCTCAAAACCACATAGGGAAGATAATGCAAAGTCGATATGATTAATGAGGAAACTTTCCTTCAATGTAATAGTAATGACATGCTTGATCCAGTCTCTTTGGGCCTTGATTGAGTGGCATGAATAGTGTGGCAATCAGTACGCAAGGCCAGTGCCCAGTGCTTGCCCCTATTGCGTCCCTTAAGCTACCATTGATGGACCAGTGGTATCATGTCTGTACCAAGAGTCTCCCAAGCAGGACTAGGGAGATCAAAGGGAAAAGGTGGGATGTACGCAGGGAAATAGTTCAAATGTCTGAATTGCACATGCATCAGATGAAAAATTCTTTGCCCAAGTCTCCCAAAAAGCCCAAGGAATTGATCCTAAGAACTGATATGTTCAAAGCAACGACTGAAAAACAGGTATATACAGATATTGCTATGAGTAAACATATGCTTCAGAAAGCAATGGGCTTATATACTTATCCCTCAAAGTATATATATATATATATATATATATACAGGTTTACACATCTCACTTGTACAAACACACGCCACACACACAAACACACACCACACACCACTCCAAAGCTAGAGGGAGAAAGATAATAGACTTTAAGATGTGGACCTAGCAAAGGAAAAACCCTTTCCATCTCTAATCTAGTGAAGATATCCCTTTACATGGTTGTACAGGCTGATGACCAATAGACATATGAAAAAAAGTTTGGCGTTAAATCAATTAGAAACAGACAGACACGGAACTAACTCTCATTTGTGGGATTTGAGGACATACAGTAAGGTAACAACCAATGACTAAAGGAACACAATGGGAGAACTAATTCACAGAATTGAATTTGTGGTGAGGATAGTTGAAAGGAGGAGAGGTTTGGTGCTTTGGGAAGGAAGACAGAGAAACTGGTGATGGGTTTGTGTTGGAATTATGTGCATGAGACACCATCCTTTAAACATTGCAAATCACAGAATCTCATGAAAGGCTTCATTAAAAATCAAATAGTCTTCCAAAAGGGCTGGACCAGCCAGCACTCCCACCAACAGTGGGCATTCCTCGAAAACTACATATTGAGCTCCCATTTGATCCAGCAATAGCACTCCTGGGAATATACCCGAGAGACCGAAAAACACAGAGCAGAAACACTATCTGTACTTCTTTATTCATCTCTGCGCTATTCACTATAGCTAGAATCTGGAAACAACCTAAATGCCCGAGAACAGAGGACTGGCTAAAGAAACCGTGGTTCATCTACACTATGGAATACTATGCAGCTGTCAGAAAAGATGAAATTATGAAATTTACCTGCAAATGGATGGACATGGAGACTATCATGCTGAGTGAAATTAGTCAGAAGGAAAAGGACAGATATAGAATGACTGCATTCATTAATAGGATATAAATAGATACCAGTGTTTTACTAAATGTGGGAAATGGTAATGGCAGATTAAAACTCACCATTGAATGTACACAAAGAGACTTAAGTGATAAACTCTAAATATCTGCAGGACTAGCCACAATATGTAAAAAGAAGAGGGAGAGAGATGCATAGACAGAGAGAGAGAGACAGAGAGAGAAAGAGGAAACGGGGCTACCTGCTATTGAGGCAGCCTGGGGGTGGGCGGGAGGGGGTGGGGTACATTGGTGGTGGAAATGGGGCACTGATGGAGGGATGGGTGCTTGTATACTATACTACCAAGAACCAATTATGAACACCTTTGTAATTGTATGTCTCACGGTGGTATAATAATTTTTTTTAAATAAATAAAATAGTAAAAAAAATCAAATAGTCTGAATGTACACAAAGGGATATACATGATAACCTCCAAACATATGTATTGCAAGCCACAATGTATAAGAGAAGGGAGTAAGAGAGAGAAAGAGAGAGAGAGAGAGAGAAAGAGAGGGCAAAAGTACCCCCCATAGAGGCTGTGGGTGGGGGAGGGAATAATGGAACAATGGTGGTAGGAAATGGGCACTGGTGGAGGGATGGGTGCTGAAACACTGTGTGACTGAAAGCTAGTCATGAACAGTTTTGTAACTATGTCTCACTGTGGTATAAAAAATTTTAAAAATTCAAATGTCACACAGTATAGTAAATTAATTTAGTAAATCTACAAATGCTGCTGAATGAGAATGATTTAATATTAGAAATGCAACATCTAGTCCAATATCATCAGTGCTCAGTTGGGGCATATCTAATGACTGTTATCCATGCTAGCATATACAATATCTATATTTTCCATATAAAATTAAATATTTGAAGTCATTATCTGTGTCCAAGAAAATTGATGCATGCACTTTGTTGTAAATATTTTGGTATGAAATTTGTCTAGTTACATATTAACATACTGTCACTGTATCACTGTCTTTCCGTTCATCATTGATTTGCTGGAGTGGGCCCAAGTAACATCTCCATATGTCCTGTCTCATGCTAGTAGAGCCCAAGGGCATCTGCTTGCTCCAGGAACATAAAGAGCCTCAAACCATTCCAGTTATAGACCTCATTAACATACAAACAAATGTATTCTTATTCTGAAAATGTGATCTAAAGGAATAATTAAATGAAATTACCATTCCACGATCACGATCCACGATCTTCCCGTTGATCATCTATTTGCTAGAGCGGGCACCAGTAATATCTCCATATGTCCTGTCTCATGCCAGTAGAGCCAGGGGCATCGGCTTTGCTACAGGAACATAAAGAGCCTCAAACAATTATATTAGGTCATGGGAATGACCCAATATAATTGTTACTGGAATTTGGCATATCAAATACAACACGAGAAGCTTGCCAGGCTTGTCGAGCGGGAGGCAAACTCTTTTAAACACCTCCAAATAAAGCATTTATTGACGAACCGCGGCCGCAGCGGCCGCTATGATGGGCTGGCGCTGGTGGAGTTCTGCGAAAAGTCAAGTGGAAATGGCGGCCCTGTGGAGGGCTGGTTGTTGTAGGCTCTGCCGGTGGTGGGCCAGGGCTAGACCCGCCATGCCTCCCGACTGCCTCTGACGGCTGTGCACGGAGAGCAAGGAACAGCTCTGCCCCATGTTGAAGTCCTGGACCAGTACCTGGGCGGATTGAGGAAAAGCTGCGCGGGTGGGTGTCGGTGATCCGGGCTGTGATGGGCTGGTCTGCTGGGTGGAGTTCTGACGAGAGGGAAGTCCAGAAGTGGAAAATGGCGGCGCCCGTGGAGTGAGGAGCGGTGGTCTGGCTTGTTGTGAGGCTCTGCCGAGGTGGTGGGCCAGGGCTAGAACCCGCCATGCCTCCCGACTGCCTCATGAACTGCTGTTCAAATGTCACATTGTGAACACTGTGATAATAGTGCCTAAATATGTGCAGGACTAGCCACAATATGTAAAAGAAGAGGGAGAGAGATGCATAGACAGAGAGAGAGAGAGACAGAGAGAGAAAGAGAGGAAACGGGGCTACCTGCTATTGAGGCAGCCTGGGGGGTGGGCGGGAGGGGAAGGGGTACATTGGTGGTGGAAATGGGGCACTGGTGGAGGGATGGGTGCTTGTATACTATACTACCAAGAACCAATTATGAACACCTTTGTAATTGTATGTCTCACGGTGGTATAATAATTTTTTTAAATAAATAAAATAGTAAAAAAAATCAAATAGTCTGAATGTACACAAAGGGATATACATTATTCTGAAAATGTGATCTAAAGGAATAATTAAATGAAATTACTGTTGCATAGTAATTAATATCTGGCTCAATTTTAAAAGATTCTTGTTCTCCATTTCTGTTAATTCAGGTCACAATGTTGCATATATTTAGACTAAGGAAAGTGGGTAGCTCTCTTTATTATTCTCTGTACAGCTTCTTTGATCTCCCTGTTCCTTAGACTATAGATGAGAGGGTTTAACATGGGGGTAATGATAATATAAAACACTGACAGCACCTTGTCCTGCTTCTCAGAATGGACAGAACTTGGGTGCATGTATACAGCCAGAGCTGTGCCAAAGAAGAGGGTCACAACTGCCAGGTGGGAGGCACAGGTATTGAAGGCCTTGAGACTGCCTTTGACTGAGGATATTTTCAAGATAGAAGCTGCAATAAAGCCATAGGATAAAAGGATGAAAACCATGGAACCAAACCCAACAAACACAGCAGCAAAGAAAAGAATTGTTTGGGTGATGTAGCGACTGGAACAAGACAAGAGAATAATCTCAGATATGTTACAGAAGAAATGTTGGATGACGTAGGGCCCACAGAAATACATATTAAAGCAAGGGACAGTTTCAAGGATACTGCAAAGTAAACCACTTCCAAGGGCTCCTGCAACCATTTTCTGGCATAGTGCAGGCGCCATGATGGCTGAGTACTGCAGGGGGTTACCAATGGCCACGTATCTGTCATAGGCCATGGCGGCCAAGAGGCAGTACTCAGCCTGACCCATCCAAGACACAGCAAAATACTGGGTAGCACAGGCAACGAAGGAAATTGTTTTTTCCTCTTTGAAGAAATCTGAGAGCATCCTGGGGCTGATGGAAGCCGTAAAGCAGATGTCTATAAGAGCAAGACAACTGAGGAAAAAGTACATGGGTGTGTGCAGGTGGGAGTCCGTCCTGATGAGGATGATCAGACTCAGGTTCCAGAACAGGGTCACCAGGTAGATCCCCAGGAAGACCGGGAAGAGAACAAGCTGCAGCTCTTTGTCATCTGTGAGTCCCAGAAGGACAAACATGACTACTGAAGTATGATTTCTCTCCTCTTCCATAGAAATGTTTGATTCCATCTGCTCAGAAAAGGATGAAAGAAAAAAAAATGGTTTAATTTTCAAAGGCACCAAATAATTACTTTCCTCTTTTCCAGAAATTCAGTTAATTGCTCAGTTAATCTTTATACCTTTATATAGGATTATGAACCCAAACCAATTCTCTTGGCAAAATTTAACACTATCTGTTAAGGCAACGATATATGTAGCTACCTGGGATACATTATTTCTTAATATCTTCCATTGCATTTTCTCCTACTTTGTATTTATATGTATAATAATTTAAGTATGCATTAGGAAAATAATTCCAATACTCTATTTGATAATCTGGTCTGATTGTACTCAGCCTTGCCTTTGATATGAACTCAATCATCAGAACAGCGCCTAAAGCACTCTGGGTCTCATATATAAATTTGAATCTGGAGGAAGTACTGCTAAAATATACTTGAGAGAAATATTCACCTAATATGTATTATGGAAGGTGGGCAATTTTAACTGCCTCTCTAATTTCCTAAAGGCTGTTGATATATATTCGTAGCAAGAAGCAGCTCGAAAATGAATATGATTTAACTAAGGCAATTAAAGTTAGGAAAACTCTTGAGTGTTGTATAAGCCCAAAATGAAAGATCCATTATACTCCATTCCTTATAGCTGCAGATTTTATTTGCTTAGTTCAGAGGCGATTACAAATCAAATGATCTAGGACAGTGTTTTGGTTTGTTATTTCCTGGAAATGACGGAGACGTGTCGCAATACTTCTAGAAAACCATGTGGCTATGGAAAGTGCCTCACTGCTCACTCTCCCCCCCTTTGGCGCATGCTCAATTCCCGGAACAGAGATCCCTGTCCACTTGTTTTGGTCAACAATGCATTTGTAACGATGTTGGAATCTTTAGGTCCTTTTCCAGGAAACTAAAACCTTTGTTTATGGTTTGATTAAATTCTCATGGCAATCTTGAGTCTGTTCATGAATCCCACAAATTAAAATAACCTCAATTCAAAAAATAAATTAATTAATTAAAATAAAATAAAATAACCTCAATTCATGTAAAAACTTGGAATGTTTAAGCAATGGATATATGGTAGTTAGGAAATCAGGGCAAAAATTCTGCAAGATTATTTGTGATTGTCTCTTTGGAGGTCAGTCCAGGGAAGGAAAACAGTAAGTCTTCAAAACAAAGAGTTAAAAATCCAAAATAATATTTTGGCAACTGGAAAGTTATATTCTTCAATATATTATATTGAAGTATATACCACTTTCTCCACATGGTCATTAGAACAACTCCTAACACTAGCACAGTTTTTTTTTGAGAGATACTTTTTATTTTAATTTTTTAAAGTATTTTATTATACCACCATGAGATACACAATCACAAAAGATACACAATTAAAAAGTTCATACCTGGGTTTTGGTCATACAGTGTTCCAGCACCCATCCCTCCACCAGTGCCTATCTCCCACCACCAACTACCTGGTTCCCTCCCCCTCCCCCAGCCCACCTCCATGGTAGGTTCCCCATTTCTTTCCCTTTCTCTCTCTCTCTCTCCCTTCCTTCCCTCCAGACTATGGACTACAGAACATACATTAAAGGGTTGTTATGTGTATCCTTTTGCCTGTATTTAATGCTCAGTTCTAGGTTGGCACTAGTACCCTCGACAATTGTCAGCACACTGTTCCATTCTCTTTCCCTACCCAGCCTCTGACTCCCACAAGTTTGCAACAATTTCCCCCTTGACAAGACCTCCTGATACAAGGTCGTGTTTCACTTGACACACACACACACACACACACACACACACACACACACACACACATACATATATATATATATATATATATATATATATATATATATATATATATATGCCATGCAAATAAATGCAGTCATTCTGTATCTGTCTCTCTCCTTCTGGCTAATTTCACTCAACATAATCTTCTCCATGTCCATCCATTTATAGGCAAATTTTATAACTTCATTTTTCCTAACAGCTGCATAGTATTCCATTGTGTATATGTACCAAAGCTTCTTTATCCAATCATCGATTCTAGGGCACTCTGGTTGTTTCCAGATTCTGGCTATTGTGAATAATGCTCACTAGCACAGTTTTATTTAGATGAGCTTAAACTAGAAATAAGACTATAAAAAAAAAACTCTTAGATTGAAAATAGTCATCAAATGTGGCTTGAGCATAGAGATTATGGGAGAAAATATAAACTGGAGAACTTTTTAAAGGAAGGTGTTGACACTAATGGAATTAATTAAGCCCATGTACTAAAGATATCTCTTGATTTTTAACATCAAACATGCTGTCCTTTTGCTTAACCATTTCTCAATCCCTTAGTAGAAAAGTGGGTGAAAGAAACGCTTTCCATAAGGCTACACCTAAGGTCACCCGCACGGCAAGCCTGGCAAGCTGCTCGTGTTGTATTTGATATGCCAAATACCAGCAACATTTATATTAGGTCATTCCCATGACCTAATATAATGGTTTGAGGCTCTTTATGTTCCTGGAGCAAGCAAATGCCTTTGGGTTCTGCTAGCATGAGACAGGACATATGGAGATATTACTGGTGCCTGCTCTAGCAAATAGATGATGAATGGGAAGATCGTGACACCTAAGGTCAACGAAGTCGACTTACTTATTTGTTTATTATTTTAATCTTTTGTGTGTGTGTGTGTGTGTGTTTTGGGTCACACCCAGCAATGCTCAGGGGTTACTTCTGGCTCCACACTCAGGAATTACTCCTGGCGGTGCTTGGTGTATCATCTGGAATGCCGGGGATCAAATCCGGATCGGCCGCATGCAAGGCAAATGCCCTACCCACTGTACTGTCCACCCGCCCCACAGATTCCACTATTTCTAATTATACCTTTATTCTTATTGCATTATCAAGAATTTATATATTCCTTCATTTGGTAAATACCTTACTTTTATATGATGCCTCTTGAGAAAAGTAAAACAAAGAGAAAAAAAGAGCTTGAAAGAACCGTCCATTCAACGTGTCTCATTCTTAGTAGCCCTTTTCCCTATTCACTTCATTGACATTAGAGCATGCCAAGCAATTTTGGAGATTAGGGACATAATAGAGTATTTTAAAGAAATAATATAGACAAGATTACTCTCTGGCCAAATGTTACAGTTACTCTTTATTAGAAGTTATTCATTTCTCTCTCCTAGAACATGACATGTTAATTATATTTGCACTAGACCCACTCAGGAATAGTTTCCTCTATGAATCTTGTGAAATTGTTAAAATAGACCATATAATGGAATACATGAGAATAAACCCCTTAAAATAAAAGTACTCACAACTTTGGGGGGTCCATATCATGTCATTTAAGTCACTAATTTAATAGTTTTCCTAATCTTTCTCTCATTTGATGGAGTATCAATCACTATCACTATCTATCACTATCTTCCCTTTAATCATCTATTTGCTAGAGCGGGCACCAGTAATATCTCCATATGTCCTGTCTCATGCTAGTAGAACCCAAAGGCATCCGCTTGCTCCAGGAATATAGAGAGCCTCAAACTAATATATTAGGTCATGGGAATGACCTAATATAAATGTTACTGGTATTTGGCATATCAAATATGACACGAGCAGCTTGCCAAGCTTGCTGTGCGGGTGGCATACTCTTGTAGTCCTCTAAATAAAGCATTTATTGATTCTTAAATAAATTTATTTTAAAAAATAAGTAAAATAAAATAAATAAATGGAGTACCAATACTCAAATATATTGATACTGTCTAAATATTTATGTCATACTTCAATAGATTTACTTTCATAAAAGTTTAAGCAAACTGACATGTCAGATATTTTATAGAGTTTAATTCAAGTAAAAAGACAGATATTTTCAGACTTTTTGGCATTTTTTCTGAATTCTAGTCTTTCATTATTCCTCACAGCAAGACCATAATAACTCACCCAAAGGTTATGATCAGATTTACTCTCCTTACTTCCAACTTCTTTTATGTTATGGTATACCCAGATGTCCATAAAAGATAAATTATCATTCGGTTTTCTTTTTTATGAGTATTCCACTTCAGCACACTCAAAGATTAGCACAGTCTTATGTTAGAAAAGCATCTCACACAACCTCCCTCCAAAGTGACCCAGCTTTGGAAGATGGGACCTATATGTGCTTTTCAGTTCACTCCATCACAAAACCACAACAAAGGAAGAGCAATTACATTGTTTAAGCTGTCAGTCAACTCCCTTTGGGTACAGAAGGAAACTAAGTCAGTAAATTGGTCCCTTGTTTAGGCTTCATGATGGTGTTTTCTGCAGCATAATCTTTTGAGACACTATTTCAGCAAAGAACCCTCCTTTAGCCTTGGAAGAAAAATGAGGCTAAAATAAGAGATTTTTCCATCTTTGTTTTCATAAAGTAATTTTAGCAGAGCATTGGGCAATCCTCATGATACTCTTGATAAAGTAATAGGAAATATCAGCCCTGAATCAGATTGGCCACAATGGAAGGGAGACTCAGCTTCAAACTTATTTGAACCAATTTTTTTCACTTCTAGAGGAAATTTCATGAATGTACCATAGCAGAAAGTTTACATAGATATGTCATAAGGAAGAACAAGAAAAGTAACTTACTTTGTTTTGTTGTGGGTACCTTGCCAAGACTTTAAGAGCAAAAGGGTTGAAGAGAAAGAATAAAGAAGTAGCCACTTGAGGGACAATTAGCAGGAGAAAAGAGAGAACTGGGAGACTATTTCACAATAAAATAAAGTGAAGTACATTCTTTTTATATTTTTAAACCACTGGAAAACAAAATATTCTCATTTATCTAAGAGCGTAAGGGCTCAATGCTAAATTTTGTATTCATTATCTTACAAGAGTTTATACCAATATTTCTAAATTGGTTAAATTTGTGAGACAACCTAAAAAACTTCTACCTATTTGGTGTTTCTCAATCTTTTTCTGACTTTCTTTCCTTCTGAACTTTTTTTCATTCTTTTGTCCATGATTGATTTTCTAGTCTCATGCCATGATCCCCAACTTAAGTAATTTTGACTTACTGATTTATGTGATCGGTGAGAGTCTCTGGACCAGCATACCTGGGTCGGATTGAGGGAAAAACAGCTGCAGGGTGGGTGTCGATGATCCGGACTGTGATGGGCTGGTCTGCTGGGTGGAGTTCTGACGAGAGGCAAGTCCAAATGTGGAAAATGGCGGCACCGTGCAGTGAGGGGGGGGGGTGGTCTGGCTTGTTGTGAGTCTGTGCCGAGGTGGTGGGTCAGGGCTAGAACCCGCCATGCCTCCCCAACTGCCTCATGAACGGCTGGGCACAAGGGAGAGCAAGGAACAGCTCTGCCCCATGTCTGAGAGTCGCTGGACCAGCATACCTGGTAGAACTTTACAAGAAGAAAACAAACAACCCCATCAAAAAATGGGGGAGAAGAACAGAAACTTCAGCAAGGAAGAAATTCGAATGGCAAAAAAACACATGAAAAAATGCTCATCATCACTAATCATCAGAGAGGTGCAAATCAAAACAACAATGAGATACCACGTTACCACAGAGACTGGCACATATTCAAAAGAGCAAGAACAACAAGTGCTGGCGTGGATGTGGGGAAAAGGGGACACTCATCCATTGTTGGTGGGAATGCCGGCTGGTACAGCCTTTCTGGAAAACAATATGGACATTCCTCCAAAGACTAGAAATTGAACTCCCATTTGACCCAGCCATACCACTCCTGGGAATCTACTCTGGGAAACCAAAAATACGCAGCGGAAACACCATCCCTACTTTTATGTTCATAGCAGCATTATTCACAATAGCCAGAATCTGGAAGCAACCAGAGTGCCCGAAAACCGATGACTGGATAAAGAAGCTTTGGTACATCTACACAATGGAATACTATGCAGCTATTAGGGAAAATGAAGTTATAAAATTTGCCTATAAATGGATGGACATGGAGAAGATTATGTTGAGCGAAATTAGCCAGAAGGAGAGAGACAGACACAGAATGACTGCATTTATCTGCATAACATAAATATATATGTACATATTAAGACACCAATATCCAAGGTCAAGTGAAACATATATCAGGGAGGTCTTGTCAAAGGTGGAAATTATCACAAACGTGTGGGAGTCAGAGGCTAGGTAAGACAGAAAATGGAACAGGGTGCTAACAATTGTCAAGGGTACTAATGCCAACCTAGAACTGAGCATTAAATAGAGGCAAAAAGATACACATGACAACCCTTTAATGTATGTTCTGTAATCCATAGACTGGAGGGGAAGGAAAAGAGAAAGAGAGAGAAAGGGAAAGAAATAAAGAACCTGCCATGGAGCAGGGCTGGGGGAGGGGGAGGGAACCGGGAAATTGGTGGTGGGAGATGGGCACTGATGGCGGGATGGGTGCTGGAACACTGTATGACCAAAACCCAAATATGATCTTTTTAATTGTATATCTTTGTAATTGTAAAAATAAAAAAATTTAAAAAAAAGAAACAGTACACTAGAGAAATCTATCCCTGAACACCACAACACCATGGGGAAACAACGCAGATCCCCAGCTCGAAGAACAGATGAAGCAATCGACCCTGAAGACACAAAAAGCAATACAGATATGCATGACCTCTCTGACAATGAAATTGAGAGAAGAAATTGGTAGGATGTTTAAGGAGCTCAATGAAAAAATGGAGCAGATGTCCAATAAAACACAGGAGAACATAAACGAAGCAGGTGAAAGGGCAGTCAATAAACTATGGGAGGAAATGAGAGCAGAAATGAGAACCATGCAAATAGCAATATCATCGCTTAAAAACTCAGTAGAGCGAAATGAAAAACACAATCGGGGCTCTCAACAGTAGGATGACAGCAGCGGAAGAGAAAATCAGTGAGACTGAAGATGAGCTGCAGAAAGCACTCAGAGATCTACATAAGATGGAAAAAGACCGGAAAATGGATCAGCAACAGAACAGAGAACAATGGGATGAACCCAGGCAGAACAACATAAGAATCATCGGAGTCCCAGAGGGACAGGAAAGTAACCCCAAGGAAAAAAAACAGTAAAAACATCCTGCTGAAAAGTTCCCCAAGTTAAAGGATGAAGGCATACAGATCCAAAGAGCCCGACGCATACCAGCAAGAAGAGACCCCCAATAGAAAGACCCCAAGACACATCCTAGTCAAAGTAATAGATGCCATAGACAGAGACATAATTTTTCAGGCAGCAAGATCAAAGAAGGAAATTGTATACAAAGGAGCATCCATTCGACTTTCAGCAGACTTCTCAGAAGACACCCTCCAAGCCCGAAGGCAGTGGTGGGATATAGTAAAAAAAAACTTAATGAAATGAATGTCTCAGCAACAATTCTTTATCCGACTAAACTCTCACTCAGATTTGAAGGACAGATATACAACTCCTTGGATAAACAACAGCTTAGGAACTTTGTAAAATCAAAACCAACCTTAAAAGAAGGTCTGGAAGATCTACTATAAGACGAGACATAACCCAAAAAGAACAACCAACTTATTCAGAAAGATGGCACAAAATCCCATGACAATAATCTCTCTGAATGTCAATGGTCTAAATGCACCAATTAAGAGACACAGAGTGGCACAATGGATCAAAAAATTGAATTTGACATTCTAATGCCTTCAAGAAACACACCTGAACAATCAGAGCAAAGACAGGCTCAAAATAAAAGGCTGGAAAACAATCCCTTCACTCATACAACCTATCCAAAAAGGCTGGGGTAGCCGTAGTGGTATCTGACAACATAGACTTCAGGCTGAAGAAGGTCAGAAGGAACAGTGAAGGTCACTTCTTAATAGTCAAGGGATGCATATATCAGGAAGAAATCACGCTATTAAACATATATGCACCCAACGAGGGACCAGCAAAATACCTAAAACAACTACTTATAGACTTCAAAGAAGACATTGACAGCAACACAATTGTAGTTGGAGACTTCAACACTGCTCTATCAACCCTGGATAGATCAACAAGATTGAAATTTACTAAGGGAAATACTGGCCCTAAAAAGAAGAGATGAAAGAAAGAGGGCTGGTAGACATATACAGGGCATTTCATCCCCAAAAAGCTGAATACGCTTTCTTCTCCAGTGCACATGGAACATACTCAAAAATAGATCACATGCTGAGCCATAAATCATACCTCCATAAAATCAAGAAGATAGAAATTGTGCCAACTATTTTTTCAGACCATGAGGCACTGAAAATAGAAGTTAATTGTACACAAAAACCGGAGACCAATACCAAGTACCTGGAAACTAAACAGCTCACTGCTGAAAAACCAGCAAGTCATAAAAAGAAATCAAAGAGGAAATCCAAAGATTCCTGGAAACAAATGAGACTGAAGACACGAATTACCAGAACTTGTGGGATACAGCAAAAGCAGTGTTAAGAGGCAAGTTTCATAGCTCTTCAAGCATTCATCAGAAAAGAAGAAAAGGCCATCATAAACAGTCTGACTTCACAACTTAAGATCTTAGAGAGTGATCAACAAAAAGGAGCCCAACCCAAGCAGAAAGAAAGAAATAATAAAACTTAGAGCAGAAATCAATGAGATGAAATTTCAAAAAACAATCCAGAAGATCAACGAAACCAAAACTGGTTCTTTGAAAAAATAAACAAGATTGACAAACCACTTGCAAGACTTGTAAGAAAAGGAAAAGAGAGAACCCAAATAAATAGATCACTTCACTGATCACTTGAATCCCGTTATTCATCGATTCGCTTGAGTGGGCACCAGTAACATTTCCATTGGACCCTATCACGGGCCAATGTAGCCCAATGGCATCTGTTTGATTCAGGAATATGAAGAGCCTCACACCGTTCCTTCAGGGTCTTGACAAGGAAGTCTGACCATCTTGTAGGGGGGCGGCCACGTGATCTTTTGACATCCCGTGGGGTCCAGTCGGTAATGGCTCTAGTCTCCAAATTGGTCCTGCCTGAGGAAATGGAGACACATTCCCTGCTCATGGATTGGAAGGATTAACATTATCAAAATGGTAATACTCCCTAGAGCTCTATACAGATTCAATGCGGTCCCTATAAAGATACCCATGATGTTCTTCAAAGAAATTGAACAAACACTCCTGAAATTTGTATGGAATAATAAAACCCCACGAATACCTAAAGCAATCCTTGGGAAAAAGAAGATGGGAGGTATCACTTTCCCCAACCTCAAGCTCTACTACAGAGCAGTTGTAATTAAGACAGTGTGGTATTGGTATAGAGACAGACCCGTAGACCTATGGAATAGAACTGAGTATCCTGAAACACATTCTCAAATATACAACCACTTAATCTTCAAATAAAGGAGCAAATAATATTAAGTGGAGCAAAGAAAGCCTCTTCAACAAATGGTGCTGGGAAAACTGGGCAGCTACGTGTAAAAAAATGAACTTAGACCTCCTTCTAACACCATGCACAAAAGTCAGATCAAAATGGATTCTAAATCTCAACATCAGACATGAATCTATAAGGTACATCGAAGAAAACATAGGAGAAACACTCTACGACATCGAAACGAAAAGTATCTTTAAAGACGACACACCACTGACCAAGCAAATGGAAGCAAAGATAAACAAATGGGATTATATAAAATTGAAAAGCTTCTGCACCTCAAAAGAAACGGTGACCAAGATACAAAGACAATCCACAGAGTGGGAAAGGATATTCACCCAATACCCATCTGACAAGGGGTTAATATCCAGGATATATCAGGCACTGGTAGCCCTTCACAAGAAAAAAACAGTCAACCCCATAGAAAAATGGGGAGAAGAAATGAACAGAAACTTCCAAAAAACAAGAAATTCGAATGGCCAAAAGGCATATGAAAAAGTGCTCTTCATCTTTAATCATCAGGGAGATGCAAATCAAAACAACAATGAGGTACCATCTCACACCACAGAGACTGGCACACATCCAAAACAACAAGAACAGCCGGTGCTGGCGTGGATGTGGGGAAAAAAGGGACTCTCATCCACTGTTGGTGGGAGTGCCGACTGGTCCAGCCCTTTTGGAAAACAATATGGGTATTCCTCCGAAAACTAGATATTGAGCTCCCATTTGATCCAGCAATACCACTCGTGGGAATATACCCGAGAGACCGAAAAACACATAGCAGAAACACTATCTGTACTTCTTTATTCATTCTGCGCTATTCACTATAGCTAGAATCTGGAAACAACCTAAATGCCCAAGAACAGAGGACTGGCTAAAGAAACTGTGTTTCATCTACACTATGGAATACTATGCGGCTGTCAGAAAAGATGAAATTATGAAATTTACCTGCAAATGGATGGACATGGAGACTATCATGCTGAGTGAAATTAGTCAGAAGGAAAAGGACAGATATAGAATGACTGCATTCATTAATAGGACATAAATAGATACCAGTGTTTTACTAAATGTGGGAAATGGTAATGGCAGATTAAAACTCACCGTTGAATATACACAAAGAGACTTAAGTGATAAACTCTAAATATCTGCAGGGCTAGCCACATTGTGTAAAATAAGAGGGAGAGAGATGCAGAGACAGAGAGAGAGACAGAGAGAGAAAGAGAGGAAACTGGGGTACCTGCTATTAAGGCAGCCTGGGGGGTGAGCGTGAGGGGGTGGGGTATATTGGTGGTGGAAATGGGGTACTGGTGGAGGGATGGGTGCTGGTATACTGTATTACCAAGAACCAATTATGAACACCTTTGTAATTGTATGTTTCACGGTGGTATAATAAAAAATTAAATTTAAAAAAATGTTGTAGGATCAATAAACCAATTTATCAAAGTATAAGGATATAAAAACTATACACAAAAAATAAGTCATATTTATGTATATAAACAATGGTCTATAAAAAGAAAAATATAAAAATAAGACTAATTAGTTGTCCAAAAATATCAAATACACAAGAGTCAACTTAAAATATGTAAGAAACTTAGACATTGAGAATTATAAATAATTATTGAAAGAAATAGAGGAGTATACCAGAAAGAGGGAAAATATTTAGTGTTCATGAACTAGGAAGAATCATTGCCAAAATGACCAGCTGAGCAAAGCATTGGCAAGCAGATTTATTGCAATTCACATAAAATATCTAAACATTTTTCAAGAACTTAAGAACAAATTCTACTTAAATTTGTATATAAAGCCATAAAACTGTCCAGACAGCCAAGGCCATTCTGAGTCAAACAGGAGATAGGATGCGTTGTATTTGCTAACTTCAAATTATACTATAAAACACTACTAATAGAAACGTGTCATACAAATAAAGATAGACTCTCAGACCTATGGGATAGAAAACGGAGAAGTCAGAAACAGAATCTTGGATTTACAAACTATTAGTCTCTGACAAAGGAGGAAATTAGGTGCAGAAAGCACAGAAAGGAAAGTCTCAAACAAATCTTGCTAGGAAAATTGGATCACCACATGCAGGGAGAGAGGGAGAGAGAGAGAGAGAGAGAGAGAGAGAGAGAGAGAGAGAGAGAGAGAGCAGCACAGGCAGACACAGAAGCACAGAGAGGCCAGAGAAATAGCACAGTGGGGAGGATGCTTGCCTTGCACACAAGGATAGAGCCGGGTTCTATCCTTAACCAAACACAGTTCCAGAAGAGCCAAGAATGATTCCTGAGCAGAAAGCCAGGAATAAGCCCTGATAACCACCATGCATGACCCCCAACCCAATAGCACAAAAAACAGAACACCAGAAACTGATCTTTATCTCACACTGAGAACATAGTTACAAAACTAAACACAAGAAAATGTGTTTAATTTTTAAAAGAGTGGGTGCTGTATAGGGGAGCTATCTCAAAGGGCCACATGCCACATGCCCAGTTCAAGCCCTAGTACTTCAAGTCTCCCTGAGAACTGCCAAGAGTAGTTTCTGAGCAGAAAGCAAGTATGGACCCAGAAAATGACAGAAAAGGTGGTACACGTATTGCTAATGAGTGCACATAGTTACATTCACTCACATAGAACAAAATCATTTCCTATATGCATGCTCTTGATGCATTCTCAGGCTTTTAAACTATTGGAGAAGAAAAGGACTATACAAAGATTCTAATATGTGGATTTCTACTAAGCAAAATCTTTTCCAATTCTGATCATCTTTTAAATATCATCTTTTGAATGATTGTGTAGAGCACAAAATAAGTTTCCTAAAGCCAGAAGTGCTGATGAATGAAAAAGTAGAATGCAATCTAAGAAATGTAAAAGAACATTACTTTTTCTTTTCAAAAAAGAACATTACTTGAAACAAAGAAATCTATAATAGCTGTGTAATCCAAGCTAGTGTATCAAACGTGTTTTCCAAGTATAATTAGACACCTAAGTAAATTACATAATCAAAGAAACTGTACATGTATAATACAATTTTTTTGTATTGGCTGTTTTCTAAAGAGAAATTAAAATAATAATTGTATAGTTACATGGAAATAAATTTAATCTTACTTTAAAACTAAATCCTTAAGAATATAATTTTAAATCACCATAGATATAATAGATATGCAAATATTATTTAAATTCTTTAGTTTACTTGAGATTTTTACAATTTTTAAGTTTAGTTATCATTACAAAATATTATTTCTAGTGAACAGCTATGCTAGCCACTATAAACTGAAGGGCAAGCCCAAATATTTTTTACTGAGAAAGATGTGTAGCCTTTTTTATCATCCTTTTGAGGGCCTCTTTGATTTCCTTGTTTCTCAGACTGTAGATGAGAGGGTTTAACATGGGGATAATGATAATATAAAACACGGACAGCACCTTGTCCTTATTCTCAGAGTGGCCAGAACTAGGATGCATGTATACAGCCAGGGCTGTGCCATAGAAGAGAGTCACCACCGCCAGGTGGGAGGCACAGGTGTTGAAGGCCTTGAGACTGCCTTTGGCTGAGGATATTTTCAGGATGGAAGCTGCGATAAAGCCATAGGATAACAGGATAATGAGCAAAGACCCAAAGCCAACAAATATAGCAGAAAGGAAAAGAATCATTTGTGTGATGAAGGGACTAGAACAAGACAAGATGATGATCTCAGATATGTTACAGAAGAAATGTTGGATGATATTTGACTCACAGAAATACAAATTAAAACAAGGGACAGTTTCAAGGAAGCTACAAAGAAATCCACTAAAAAGGGCTCCAGCAACCATTTTCTGACATAGTGCAGGCGCCATGATGGCTGAGTACTGCAGGGGGTTACCAATGGCCACGTATCTGTCATAGGCCATGGCGGCCAAGAGGCAGTACTCAGCCTGACCCATCCAAGCCGCCACAAAATACTGGGTAGCACAGGCAACGAAGGAAATTGTTTTTTCCTCTTTGAAGAAATCTGAGAGCATCCTGGGGCTGATGGAAGCCGTAAAGCAGATGTCTATAAGAGCAAGACAACTGAGGAAAAGTACATGGGTGTGTGCAGGTGGGAGTCCGTCCTGATGAGGATGATCAGACTCAGGTTCCAGAACAGGGTCACCAGGTAGATCCCCAGGAAGACCGGGAAGAGAACAAGCTGCAGCTCTTTGTCATCTGTGAGTCCCAGAAGGACAAACATGACTACTGAAGTATGATTTCTCTCCTCTTCCATAGAAATGTTTGGTTCCATCTGCTTAAAAAAAAAAAAAAAGAAAAGTTAAAGAACAAACTTACTGCAATCTCAAAATACAACAATAAAGCTCTTCATTTTTTTATTTTTCAGTAATGAATTTAGATGTTAATTACAGATTTCTGTCATCACAGTTCAGGTTATCTCTATATTTCGTTTATAATCATGAATTTTAACTCACCTATTCTTTTGGCAAATTATGTCACTCTCTCCTAATTAAGTATCTTTGATACATAATCCCTTCAACATTTTTAAATTCTTGTTTAACATTTTGTAATATATAGATATAAAATTTAAGGATAAATTAGGAAAATACTGTTAATATTTTCCTGATAATCATCATATTATCTTTATAATCCAAAAATCTTTTTATTCATCCTTAGCTCTAAAGTTAACTCAGTGCTTGAAGAAGTACCTAAAGCATTTAAGTTCTCATGATTAAAATAGGAACCTGAAGCTCACAAAATCTCCTAGAGAACTTTCACTTAATATCAGGGAGAGTAGAAAATTTTTTTAAAAAATTGTTTTATTATACCACCGTGAGATATACAGTTACAAAGATGTTCATGTTTGGGTTTCAGTCAGACAGTGTTCCAGCACCCATCTCTCCACCAGTGCCCATTTCCCACCACCAATGTCCCTTGATTCCCTCCCCCCCCATAGCCTGCCTCTATGGCAGGCACTTTGCCTCTTTTCTCTTTCTCTCTCTCTCTTTCTTTTCTTACACATTGTGGCTTGCAATACACACATTTAGAGGTTATCATATATATATATATTTTATTAATATCTGCTATTCAACATGCTTAAAAACATGAACACTCCTTGTTCCCATTTAACTGTGAGAAGACTGTAGGTCATTGCACACAGTAACCTAAAGCGACAATCCAATGAAAGGGCAGAACTGGTCCCCAGAGATGTGCTGGAGACTGTTATTCCAGAATCATGTTGTAAGAATCTACGCTGTACTGCTCAAAAAAAAATCTCATTAATGATTGCATTAACTGTTTCTAATCACCTATAAAAGATGCTGAACAATACTTGGTGTTTGGGTCATGGAAAACAAATTAAAACAAGGGACTGTTTCAGGAAGCTACAAAGAAATAAAAAAATTAAAAGTTCATTAAGGCACCCATAGTTAAGAAGCTGGATTTGAAGTATACCCACAAAATCCTAACAGTGAAATATTAGTGATCTGAAAAAGAAGAGAGATGACTTGTGGGTAGTCACAAAATTAGGTGTGGATAAGATTTAGAGATTTGAGAATTCCCTTGAATATTCTTAACTAGATTTTCTCACTGAAGTCCTCTTTCACAGCAGAGACTATTCACAGGTATTTATGTGCAAATAGAGAGTCCAATGAGAATGTAACTGGACAGTCATTAATATATTGATGCTGGCACATGCTACTAGAGGCTGACTCTTAGATTTGCTGTGACTTTGATTAACACATATTACAGTGCTGGGTCAAGATGTTGATGCCATAATCATTACGCATTTTACCATTGGTATTGTTTCAGGAAATAGAGAAATTGCAATGATTACTCACTGCAAACCGAATGGGAAAATACTCATAAAATATCTCTTTAAGGAAGGGGAAATGGGAATGAATTAAAATCTGTGCAGTTTACCTGAAGAATGGTAACTGCTGCACACAAGTGTTCACAGATAGACCATTCAAATACAACTTTGTAATGAAGCACATAAGAATAATCACTGTATCACTGTCTGCCCGTTCATCATCAATTTGCTTGAGCAGGCACCAGTAACATCTCCATATGTCCTGTCTCATGCAACTAGAGACCAAGGGCACCTGCATTCAGCTAGAATCACTTGGGATCAGGAGATAGCACGGTGGTCTTCCCTATATGGATGACTGTACTATACTAATACTGAACTGTATTTAAACCAACCTGGATTTGATTCCTGGCACTGAACTTCACTGGGTGAAACTCAAGAGACCTCTGAGCACCACCAGGTGAGGTCTTGGAGGCCCCAACACCACCGGGTGACTCAGGTATCCTAGCATTGTGGTACCCAAACAGCATCGATTCCTTACTCTTGAGCTGAAGCAACCACCTAGTCAGCCAACAACTGCTGGTGAGGACCAGGAATTCCTGAGCACCAGCTGCAAGTACCCGTCTCCACCCATCCTCACCTCCCACCACTCTGTCCCAGTGACTTTTTCTGGTTCTATATTCTCCCTCTTTAATCACTAATTAAATGGGTCCAAGTATTTTTAAACCTCAATCCATTTTAAACTCAAATGCTATTATCTAAATATTTAGATCATCCTTCAAAAGATTGCCTTTTGCCCTCTCAGCCCTGTAAGTGACAAGCTACAATGGCTTTCGTTCCTTTATTACCCTTCAAAGAAAGACCATGAGCTATTTGTATCTTTTGATATTGTTTCTGCATTCTAGGCTGTTGATGCTCTTGGCAACAAGACTCTGACAACTTACCCCAAGAATCTGAGTAAGCTTTCTGCTCCTCGGTCTCAACTCCGTTTACTTTGTGGTGCACCCAGATATTCAGAAATCACCAATATGCTGTTTTTCCTAGCTTCTGACTGAGTCCCACCACCCAGTTCTCTGAGATGAGCATATTGTTATTTTTAAAACAAATTTTTTATCCACACATTTTTTTTCAGGAGTCATCCACATATATGGAATAGGGAGACCTTAAATGCTTTCGATCCTGCTCTATCCCAATCAAAAACTGAATGGGGACAAACTCCAATCAAGAAAGAGCAATTAAAATTGTGTAATCTGTCAATCATGTCCCTTTGGGTATAGAAGACCAGCTCATTTAATTAGTCCCTTGCTTAGACCAAAAGATATTCCTTCAGCATAATCTTCTGAGACATTATTATATCAAGGAATATTCCTCTTATCTTGGAAGGATTATGTAGCTTAAATATGTGATGATGTCCAAATTTATTCACAAAATAAATTATTTCAGCAAAGCTTAGGAGCTATTAATCATCAGTGATATCTCCCTGGGAAAAGCATCATGAAAAAGCAAACCATCAGCAGAATAAATCAGACTTGCAGAAATAAAGAAATATCAAATCTCTACCTTCTATTTTCAGACACAGTTGTTTTACTTTTTTGTTGTCAAATCATGGATAAATTATGTTTAGGTACATTATAGAGATTTAGAGTAGGGGGAAAACAAAGAAAACTCATTTTCATTCTCAAGGTTGTGCAAGAAGAGAAAGTGGCCACATGAAGGACAAAACAGAACAGGAGGAAAAGAGGGAGAATTGGACAGAGATTATCAAACATTGAAAAGAAAATCCCAAGCAAACCAAGAGGAATCCTTCCATCCCCTTCCACCCACTTCCTTTCTTCTGTTGTACAAGCAGAAGAAAGTGTTGCTTAGCAGTCCAAGACAGGAAGGAACTAGGTCTTTGTTCCATGATCCTACAGGTTTCACTTTTCTATCTCTGGATTCTACGTGTCTAGAAAATTCTGTTATAAAATAGAAGAGATAGATTCTGAAGATTCAACATCTAGTTGTAATATAGTAGAAAATGATGTTTATTCATTTTTGAACAGGCATTGGTCATTTATTTATTCCTCTCAACCTCTTTGGCAGAGCCAGTGCAGAGGGTTATTGGGATCCTACCCAGCTGTAATATACTCACGTCTTACTCCAGAATCTGTGCTCAGGGGTTCGTTCTAGAGGTGCTAAAAAGTTATACTAGATGCAATATGGTTCCAGGGATCACAACCTTCTTGATAATATTTTTCTTAAGCCCATGACTTAGAAAAAGGCAGTTTTATGGATGGACATGGAGAAAATTATGTTGAGCGAAATTAGCCAGGAGAGAGACAGACACAGAATGACTGCGTTTATCTGCATAACATAAATATATATGTACATATTAAGATACCAATATCCAAGGTCAAGTGAAACATATATCAGGAGGTCTTGTCAAAGGTGGAAATTATCACAAACGTGTGGGACTCAGAGGCTAGGTATGACAGAAAATGGAACAGTGTGCTAACAATTGTCGAGGGTACTAATGCCAACCTAGAACTGAGCATTAAATAGAGGCAAAAAGATACACATGACAACCCTTTAATGTATGTTCTGTAATCCATAGTCTGGAGGGAAGGAAAAGAGAAAGAGAGAGAAATGGAAAGAAATAAAGAACCTGCCATGGAGCAGGGCTGGGGAAGGGGAGGGAACCGGGGACGTTGGTGGTGGGAGATGGGCACTGGTGGAGGGACGGGTGCTGGAACACTGTATGACCAAAACCCAAATATGAACTTTTTAATTGTATATCTTTGTAATTGTAAAAATAAAAAAATTTTAAAAAAAGAAAAAGGCAGTTTTAAAGTATTTTTAGAACTATTTCTATTGTGTAAGCATTCTGTAACCATTATGTTAGCTTCTCAAACCTCAGAGAAGTGAGGCAAAAGGAATTTGAAACAGAAATCATGATTTAAAAACAAACTCGTGAGTCTTCAGAACGCTTACAGATAAAGTTCAACAGATTGCTCCATCCACCAGCTGACTTTAAACAAAAGGCAGTTGTGTCATAGGATGGCAAAAAGACATAAGAAAAAGAATTCTTGAAATTTAGGCAAACCACCATTTGCAGAAGGGACTTGAGTTCCACAAAATGTTCTGTGCTACATTGAGGGTGGGAGTGATAGAAAACCCCCATTTAACCAAAATGGCTCTTAAATGGAGTCATTAGACCTAGCAACCAGTCTTGAAAATACACACTGATAGCAATAGAAAATACACATTCTGCAGCAAATTGTTTGTGATTTTACAGCTGAAAACAAGATTATGTGACAAATATTTCAGGAGATGCTCTTATGGAGAGAGTTCAAGGCGAGGTACCTTGGTCCCCCTGGCACCACTCAAGTCCATTGGAACTTAGAACGAAACCTAACGAGAAAGGAAAAAGATGCTTAAATTGCTTCATCATTTTCCCAGTGGAGAATGAGGAGATTGCAAAGCTCTAGAGTTGTTTCAATGTAATGAAATGTGTCTTGAGTCACCAAATATGTAAATCCACTGTCAAAATCGCATGAGTCCTTTGGATGAATTATAGTCTTCCTTGTTCAGTATACTAGACCAAATGACTAGACCATAATTTACTTGTTTATTTTATATATAAATTGTTTCCAAATTTTCATACAATATTTTAAATATGTTATTTTCTGAAGCATTCTGTTATCTAAAAGTGATCGTCATTTTCTCTGACTCTCCCCAGTGACTTTGTACTCTTGTGCAGATGACTCCTATGTATAATAATGATAACCCATGTAATCAATAAAATATTTTTCTATCATCTCTCAGCTATTAATGCCATTTTAAGTCACAAAGTTTTTGTTTTGCTATACAACTGATAGTTAATATGCTATCAAGGTGATGCTCAGGGCACTACTTGTGGTGCTGGAAGACGGCCAGGTGCAAGTTAAGCATCCTACTGGTGTCCTATATCTTTGGCCCTTATATTTTAAAGAATAAATTTATTGTGTTTTGCTTCTTGGTTTGGGGACATGCCTGACAGTTCTCAAGGGTAATTCCTGGCAGTGCTCAGGAGACTATAAGTGGTACTGGATATCAAACTGGGGTTTTGGGGAATGCAAAAATTTAAGAGGCAATAATTTAACCCTGTACTATCTCTCCAGCTCCTTACTTTAATTTTTTTTTTTTTTTTGGGTCGGGATTACTCCTGATTCTGCACTCAGGAATTATTCCTGGCAGTGCTCAGGGAGACCATATGGAACACTGGGAATTGAACCCAGGTTGGCCATGTGCAAGGTAAATGCCCTCCCCACTGTACTATTGCTCTGGCCTCTCCTTACTTTAAATGTTTTATGTTTGCTCACAAAATAAAGCAATTATTATTGTCAAAGTCATCTGCAAAAGCACACAACAAGCATAATTCTCAATGGGGAAAATATTAAAGACTTCCCTCTAAGGTCAGGGACAAGTCAAGGTTGCCAACTCTAGGGCACTTCTATTCAATATAGTACTGGAAGTACTTGCCATAGCACATAGGCAAGAAAAAATATCAAGGGCATCCAAAAAGGAAAGAAGTGAAATTGTTACTATTTGCAGATGACATGATATTATACTTAGAAAATCCTAAGGACTCCACAAAAAAAAAATAGAAACAATTGATTTGTATAATAAGTAACTGGCTACAAAACCAATACCTAAAAGTCCATGACTTCCCTATATAAAAATAATTAAAGAGAAGAAAGAGCTATTCAAAAAGCAATTCCATTCACAATTATGCCTCAGAAAATCAAGTATTTCAGAATCAACTAAAGAGATTAAGGACCTATATAAAAAGGAATTACAAAACTCTACTTCAAGAAATAAAAGAGGCTTCCACAGCCAGCAGTGTCAGACGAGAGACACCCCAGACCCACAGCTGTGCTACCCGTCCCCACGTGGAACAGCCCATGGAGATTCGGAGGGTGGTAACTGGCTCAGCCCCTGACCAAGCCCAACATAGCTCCTAGGGTAAGCAGACACGTGCAGGGGGCCCCTGCTGGCCGGACTTGGAGTCTGCATTTGGGTTCCTCCCCCCCATTCCTCCACCTCCATGTTGGCGGGCGTGACTGTTGCTCTGTGGCCACGCAGCAGACTTACACAATAATGGAAGTTAGGACCAGGTCCTTCCCGGGATCGTTCACATTTATACACTGTAATGATCATTCTAGTTGCAACAAGCTGGGGGAGGTTGATGGGGAATTATAATGTCACAGTAGAACTCACTATTGAATATACACATAGAGATAGCATAAACCGTTAATATCTGTAGGGCAAGCCACAAAGTGTAAAAGAGAGAGAAATACAGAGACAGAAACAGAAAGAGAAAGAAAAGGTGCCTGCTATAGGGGCAGGCTGCGATTGACTGGAGGGAGTGTTTGAACATTGGTGGTGGGAATGGGGCACTGGTGGAGGGATGGGTGCTGAAACACTGTATGACAGAGACTCAATTATGAACATCCTTGTAATTGTATATCTCCTGGTGGTATGTTAAAAATTAAGGGGAAAAAATAAAAGAGAACATGAGAAATGGAAACATATTCCCTGTTCATGGATTGGGAGGATTAACATTGTCAAAATGGCAATGAAGCATTATAGAGATTCAATGCAATTCCTATAAGGATACCCACAACAGTTTTCCTAAAAGATCAAACATTTCAGAAATTCGTGTGGATCAATAAAACCCCCATAAAATAAAATAAACCCTCCATAAATCATTCCTAGTAGTGAAATGGTTGGATATTATGCCAATTATGCTTTAAATATTCAGAAGACTTTCCACACAGTTTTCAACAATTGTTGACTAACTTACATTCTGACCAAGGTCACGAGCAACTTTTCTTCCATATCTTCAACATTCATTATTATCTTCTTCAGTTACGATTGTATCAAAAAGGGTAAAATCCTGAGTAACCTTAATAGTGGAGATTAAATATCTATATACCAAGCACTGAATCATGTTACAATATATCACAGGAATTTGAAAAAACATAAATTCTATATCCTATATGCATAATCCAAATGAAATAACTTACACATTTTATCTGAAAATCAGTTCTGGTATGTCAAAACATTTATTTACTATTCAAAATTAGTTACTTGGCTTTTTTCCCGCTGGAGAAGCCCGTGTTCTCTCGACCATGTATCTATCTTTGTCTCCCCTCACAATGCTCTAAATTTCTTTAAATAAAATCTATTTTTGCTTCTCTAAAAGAAAATTACTTTAAGCAACTATATATAAAAGTCTATGTATGCAATGTAGCACAGTAAAATAAATTAAAGTACTTTTAACTATCTAACACCAAGAGTATCGAATGTAGATAACAAAACAAAGTAATAGGGATCATACCTATGATCACTTGATCACTTGAATCCCGTTATTCATCAATTTGCTCGAGCAGGCGCCAGTAACATTTCCATTGGACCCTATCACGTGCCAATGTAGCCCGATGGCATCTGGTTGATTCAGGAATATGAAGAGTCTCAAACCGTTCCTTCAGGGTCTTGACAAGGAAGTCTGACCATCTTGTAGGTTTATACCTATGATTAGTACAAATAATTTCTGTTTTATAAACAATACTTTCTGAGACTCTGGATGGTGCAGTGCTGTACTGGGAAGCTTGTGGCTGGTCTCAATATGCTCCAAGTTCTATCACATAATATAATTACTCAGTATGCGCTTATTTAAAGTCAAAATGTTATATAATATGAACATTGTATTAGTTCACAAACCATAGAAAAAAAACTCTTTATAAATGCTCTATCAACTTTCTTAGCTGGACTTGGAGTCTCCATGGTTGTGCCTCCACTTTCTGGTAAATTGAAGACACTAGACTCCCTGATTAGTTTTACATATCTGTTACTTAAAACCACCTCCCTGAACACACCGTGACAGGATCATTTCTGAAGTCTTGCACGGGTCCAGGGAAAGTTCCATGAAGCACATTCCATGTCCAGCTGTGTCCATACATAATAACTCTGCATGTTTCTAACCTCAGAATATCCCGATTGAAATTTTTTCCGATTGAATTTTAAATTGACTCTTCTTTTCTCCATTTCTTTCTCCCTTTTTCTCAGTACTAGAACCCGATGAATCTATCCCTCTCCTTCCACCATTCTTCTTTTTTTTCCAGTCCCACAATCATTTATTATAAAGATAAAGCCAACACACAGAAGGGGCTTATCAGTAGGATTTCTGGTAGCGAGCATGGGCTCCAGGGCCCCCGAACTTTTTGGACTCGCAGCACCAGGGATCAGCTACCAGCAGGGTCCAGTCGTACTGGATGAGGATGTCTTTGATCTCCTCCTTGGAGGCCTCATCCACATATTTCTGGTAGTAGGCTACAGCGCTATGTATTATTAACATTGAACTTCTTTCAATGTTAATAATACATAGGTCTAAATAATTGTTTTAATTTTCCCATATCTAATTTTCAAACTATTTCATTGAAATAGAGAGGCTCAGAAGCGGCTGGGGGGGAGGCTGGAACTCGGCTCGCGCCTGGCCTACCTGACCATGGAACCCCGAGGAGGGCAGATGGGCTTTGGGAGTGGGCCCGTCACCTCTGGGGGTCCCGGAAGCAGCCAGATGAGACTCGCCCATCACATTAGGCACCATTTTCGCTGTCCAGACGCTGGGAAACTGCCTCACGACCATTGAACAGAGCAAAACCAGTTCGAGCCCAGGTAGGCTGCTCCAAGAGGCGGGAATCACTGGGAAGTCGTCAGATGGAGGCGTGGTCACCCTTTCCCCCTCCATTTTGTCGAGCCTGGTGGCCCCGCCCAGGAGCTGCCTGTGGGCCAGCACCCAGAGGCTCAGAAGCGGCTGGGGAGGCTGGAACTTCGGCTCGCGCGGGCCTAGCTAACCATGGAACCCCGAGGAGGGCAGATGGGCTTTGGGAGTGGGCCCATCGCCTCTGGGGGTCCCGGAAGCAGCCGGATGAGACTCGCCCATCACACTAGCCACCATTTTCGCTGTCCGGAAGCTGGGAAACTGCCTCACGACCAGTTGAACAGAGCAAAACCAGTTCGAGCCCAGGTCGCGCGGCCGGTCCACTAAAATAGTGAAACAGTAATGTCTTTTAATGCACTGCATTCCACAAAGAGCAGGAAAGTTTGGTGGGAAGGAGATATAAAGAGGAAAGAAATGACATTCAGAACCCGCCAAGTGGTTGAGGTGCGGGAGGTGGGAGGGAGGTTGGGACATTGGTGATGGGAGATGGGTTAGGGTGGAGGGTGCTTGTTGGAACACTGTAGAACCAAAACTCTACATGAGCATCTTTCAAATAAAAAAAAGAAATAGGAATAATTATTGACAATGAATTAATTTTAATTATTGACAATTAAAAAAGAAAATGTGGACATTCTGTGAAGAAAAGAATTATGTGTGGACACTGCAAGTTCTTATTTTCCACATTTCTCATCTGGTCTGAACCTCTGCCCTGGTCTACGAACATGGATAACAGAGTTTATCCACGTTGGTTTTTATGGCGCAAATATATTTTTATTTATTTTACTATTTGATTACTGTTGCTAAATTATGGTTGCAACAGTGCATTAAGTAGTACAAAGTCACTGTACAAAGTCACCTCCACCACCACCAGGCGTCAAAGACTCCCTGCAACTGTTATTATGTCATTTCTGATTCCCCATTTCTTTCTCTCCAGCCCCGCCTCACCCCAACTCAGTAACTCCTGGGCTATCGTCAAATACAAGTGTCAGTTTTCATTGAACACTGTCCATTTCCTTATTTCTTTATTTATATACCACATATGAGTGAGATCATCTGACATTTGTCCTTCTCCCTCTGATTTCTTTCATTTACTATGACTCCTTATAGATCTACCCACATGTATCCAAAGATAAGGTTGAGTGGTGGGAAATGTACCCTAGTGAAGGGATGGATGTTTAAACATTATATTAAAACATAAAACTGAAACTCAATCATGGGAAACTTTGCAACTGTGTATCTCACTTTAATTCAAGGGAAAAATAAATAAATAAAAGCAGCAGAGATAACCACAAAAAGGGAGGTAGGGAAAAGGTTTCACTTTATTTTCAACTGAGTAGTTTTTCATTGCAAATACACACTTTTTTAAAAAATCCATTCGTAAACCTTTGGGCATTTGGGTGGTTTTCAGATCTTGGCTATTTTAAATAGTACTGCAATGAACATAGCTTCGCATATGTCTTTTTTAATTAGTGTTTTATGTTCTCGAGATAGATGCCAGGGAAGCAGGAAACAGTAGAACAAGGTTTATAAGCGGACTTCTTGAGAACTGCTGCTGAGGCTCTCAGCCAGACACCAGGTACTCAGGTGCAGGGCGGAGGCTCTGCCTGTCTGCCCTGTGCTGGGCTGGCGGGGTGTCTTGGGGTAGGGGCAGGTTTTTTTCCTTGGCCTGCCCCCACCCTGGCTCTCAGAAGCCAGAAAACCTCGCACAATACAACCACGGTCATTCTCAAGATCCGAATTCCACATGACGTGCGGGTGCAAAGCCCACATGATATCTCAAAACTTGGTATACCACAAACGTGTGGAGTCAGATGTTAGGTAAGACAGAGAAGGGAACAGTGTGCTGATAATCGTTGAAAATGGTAATACCAGCTGAGAACTGAGCATTTAATATACGCAAAAGGATGCACACAATAACCTCTAGATGTATGTATTGCAATCCTCAATGTGTAGGAGGGGGAGGCGAGAGAGAGAGAGAGAGAGAGAGAGAGAGAGAGAGAGAGAGAGAAGAGATGGGGAGTCTGCCTTGGGGGCAGGCTGGGAGGGGGAGGGAAGTGGGGACATTGGTGGTGGGAGGTGGGCACTGGTGGAGGGATGGGTGCTGGAACACTGTGTGATCGGAACTCAGACATGAGTATCTTGTGATTGTGTATCTCACAGTGGTATAATAAAACAATATATTTTTTTAAAAAGCTGATTTCTTCTTTTGGCAACATTTAGTAGTGCTCAGGGCTTACTCCTGACTCTGTGCTCAAGGATTATACATATGAGTCCAGGGATATAGAACCAGGATTTTCTAAGTTCCTCACCCTTTCCTTAAAGCTGACTTTTTTTTATGAACACCCATGTTTATTGATGCAGTATTTAATGGTGACAACAAAACATTTTTAAAACAAAAATATTTTCTTTAGGGAACAAATAGATGGAACTTGAAGTATCTCTACTGCAAAGAGGACCGGTGCATAGCCCAGGGGGTAGCTAAGGTGCTTGCTTTGAATATAGCCAACTGAGGTTTGATCCCTGGATCACCAATAATTCCTCAACAGCCACCAGGAGAGATCCTGGGCGGGGACCAGGAGCACCACAAAGTGCGACCCAAAAGCCAAACTACTAATAATAAATATAAAGGAAGATACATGAGAAGAGTTAGGAGGTGAAAGTTGATACTATGTGGGTTCAGTCCTATGTGCAATATGAAGAGCAAAGCAAAGAAATTATCCATTCTCTTAAGCAAAATGGTGGTATCCAGAGGAGACTGTAGGAGGCGAAGTGGAAGGTGGCTGCAGTGTAATTTGAACATTCATTTCAGCATACGCAATCCCTGATAAATAACAATAATTTGAAAATTATACTGTAAACTAAAATAGTTCTCTTAAAAAAATAATTAAACAAAATGAACATAATGGCACCCAGGAACATATTTTTACTTTCTCCGTTCCATGATTCCAATGACAAACAAAAGACAAGTTTTTCATACCTGTATCTTCCTTAAAAAAGAAATAACACATACGAAATCATTCGATTTTGCTCTTTCCTGTAGCTTCTAATCCATTAAGGCAATTGATTTTTCATTACATAAATAAAGCATTGTGAATCATTCCTACTGAGGTTAACGTGCTGACTTTTTTATCCCCCTTCTCAATGCCTCTTTGATTTCCTTATTCCTTAAACTATAAATTAAAGGGTTCAACATGGGAATAATAATAACGTAGAACACTGACAGTATCTTGTCCTGCTTATCAGAGTGGCCAGAACTAGGATGTCCATACACAGCCAGGGCTGTGCCGTAGAAGAGGGTCACAACTGCCAGGTGGGAGGCACAGGTGTTGAAAGCCTTGAGACTACCTTTGATTGAGGATATTTTCAGGATGGAAGCAGCAATGTAACCATAGGATAGCAGGATAATGAGCAAAGAACCAAACCCAACAGATGTTGCTACCAGGAAAGAATCATTTGGCTGGTAAAGGGACTGGAGCAAGATAAAACAACAATCTCAGGAACATTACAAAAGAAATGCTGAATGAAGTTGGGCCCACAGTAGTACAGATTAAAGGAAGGAATTGTTTCAACTAATCCACAAAGGGAAACCAATTCCAAGAGCCCCAGCAACCATCAGCTGACAGAGCCCAGGCGCCATGATGGTTGAGTACTGCAAAGGGTGACCAATGGCCACATACCTGTCATAGGCCATGGCGGCCAACAGGCAACCCTCAGCCTGACCCATCCAAGATGCAACAAAATATTGAGTAGCACAAGCAATAGGGGAGATTGTTTTTTGATCTCTGAAGAAATCTGAAAGCATCCTTGGACTGATAGAAGTAGAATAACAAACATCTATAAATGAAAGGAAACTAAGAAAAAAATACATTGGTGTGTGCAGGTGGGAGTCCATCTTGATGAGGGTAATAAGAGTCAGGTTTGAAATTAGGGTTACAAGATAGGTCACTAGGAAGATTGGAAAGAGAATAAGCTGCAGGTCTCTTTCATCCGAGATTCCCAGGAGAACAAACATGAAAGCCGATGTGTGATTGCTCTTCCCTTCCCTGGACGCGCTTGGCACCATCTCCTGAGGAAAAAAATGACAGAGGAAATGTTTTGTTGCAAAGCACACACAAACAGAAATAGTCTTTATTTTTCGGTCAGACAACTGAATAAATATTTACCCTTTTCGATAAATATTATATTAATCTTTTCTTGCTTACTTACAAACATTTTGCCTAATACTTTCACTCTCTCCTGGGAGGCAAAAGCAATAGTCCATTCTCTTCAGAGCATTATTCTATAAGCAGTCTTTTCATTTTTAATACAAAAACCAGAGGAGAGCCTGAACACAGTCTCACATCACCATAAACTATGCAGTCAAGTTTCCCACAGTTGGGGAAATCACAGTGTTAGCATATTCAAAGTATCACTGTATCACTGTCTTCCCGTTGTTCATCGATTTGCTCGAGCAGGTACCAGTAACATCTCCATACATCCTGTCACAAGCAAGTGTAGCCCAAGGGCATCTGCTTGCTCCAGGAACAGAAAGAGCCTCAAACCATTCTTCAGGTCATGGAATTAAGGTCCATATTCAAAGCACAATGGATAAACCTAACCCAGCACATTCAAAGTACAATGAATAAACCTAACCCAGGTAAAATCACCTATATGGTCATTGTCTTCCCTGCCAGGTAAGTATACACCCCCTCATGTGTCTAATTCCCTGTTTTTCCTTTCAAAATTACAAACATTTGAGATTTGGAAGTACACAAAATTGAGATAAAATTGCCTTACACCTATACAAAGAAAACTGGTGGTTTAATCAGCCCATGTCTGGACAGTAAGTAACTCAGTATTTGGAAAAGTCTCTGCAGGAGTTACCTTGAAAACTATTATTTAATTTACTATGAGATTGTGGACAATTCTGCATCTACCTTTCTGTGTTCATAAGGCAAGGGGAGATAGGGAACACTGTCAAGAACTGGTGTGCTAAGTCACACCCAATTAGGATGGTTGGAAATGGAGGTAAGCTGATCTGATCATTAACTTTAATTTGCCATTTGGACGAATTAACATTGTCAAAATGGCAATGTTCCCAAAGCATTATAGAGATTTAGGGAACATTACCATTTTGACAATTGACTTTAGGAAGGTCCCTCCATGTTCATAAGACAAAGTTGAGGGAGACATAGTATTTTCCTTGCAGGTTTATATTTTTCTGTGTCAAATCATAAAAACTTCTTTGGACTAGAGAGATAGTACAGTGGTTAAGGTGTTTGCCTCACACAGTCAACTAGGGATCAATCATCTACTTCAGCGCCAAGAGTAAGCCCTGAGTAGTCCAGATATGGCCCCTGCCTACATGGAAAGGACCATGCTGAGTGAAATTAGCCAAAAGGAAAAGGATAGAAAAAGATGACTACATTTATTTTCAGGATATAAAAAAATAGCATGATACCAATATCCAAGGCCAGGCAAAAGATAAATCAGGAGGTCTTGTCATTAATGGAATCTACTGGAAGTGTGTGAGAGTCAGAGATTAGGTAAGACGGGAAGGGAAAGAGTGCTAATAATCATTGAAAATGATAATACCAGCCTAGAAATGAACATTGAGCATAGGCAAATGAATATACATGATAACCTCTAAGTGTATGCATTGCAAGCCACAGTGTGTGAAAGAAAAGAGAGAGAGAGAGAGAGAGAGAGAGAGAGAGATAGAGAGAATGCAAGGCACCTGCCATACGGCAGACTGGGGAGGGGCAGGGTATCAGGGGACATTGGTGGTGGGAAATGGGCACTGGTGGAGGGATGGGTGCTGGAACACTGTGTGACTAAGACCCAAACATGAACATCTTTGTAATTGTATATCTCACAGTGGTAGAATAAAAAAAAAAATTTTTTAAAGAAATGGCTCCCTCCTATACCTCTGCTCTATTCCCCCCAAATAAAAGACTTCTCCCTTAAATTATCTGGAGTGGAGGTTCTTGATTTTACTTGAGTTAGTTTACTTCACTAGTACTATTGTAAACTCCAGGACTGCAAAGAAACAAATTGTCACCGCTTACCTTTGCATACAGTTTGTGGTATGTTTAATCATCTTGAAAACTATTCATGATTATTCAACATTATTCGAGGTTACTCTCCTACAGAAAACAGTGACTTGTCCCATGTCGTGTATAGGATACTTAGACAAGGAGCAAGAGAATTTGAAAACCAAAGCAGATCTGAAATTGTCTCTGCTCTTTTTTAAAAAATATTTTATTATACCACCGTGAGATATACATTACAAAGAAGTTCATGTTTGGGTCTCAGTCATACAGTGTTCCAGCATCCATCCTTCCACCAGTGCCCATTTCCCACCATTAATGTCCCCTATTCCCTCCCCCCCTCCCCAGCCTGCCTCTATGGCAAGCTCTTTATCTCTTTTTTCTCTTTCTCTTTATCTCTTTTTTTTTCAGTAAACTCAGTCTAGGGACGATAGCACTTAATCTTCAAGTCAAATGGTAAACAATACAAATAAGTTTTCAATAGTCTCTTTGGATAAATGATGTTATTTTCTCAGATGGTCTTTAGACCAGTGCAAACACACCTTTACTCAGTAAACTTAAACTTCAAAAGTGTAGGTTGAGTCACTTTTTACTTTAAGAGACAATGTGGAAACAATTCTTATGCCAAAATCCTTATGTTAAAATAGAATTGAAAAATACAGATGCATCTTTCCCACATGCATCGAATAAGGAGACCATAGGCCACAATTTTTTTCTATAGCTTAATCTCTCACCTTGACCAAGATGCCCGGGTAGAAAGAATTCTTGCCAACGGTTGAAATTATATATTGTGCTCTCCCCAATTTTTCCAGAATGGGTCTGATTAACTCTAAAATGGAAGCTGTTAGCCATGAAACAAACTCGCCACTCACAACAAGAGAGTTGTGTCTGCAACCAGGACACTCCAAATGGTGTTAATAACGGCAACGGTGGGCAGAGAAAAGACAATTAAATGGAGGCAACTCTCCAGGTACTTGCTCTCCCGAGTGCTGGTTGTCATGGAGGCTTTATCACAACTTAAGGAAGCTTACTTATTTTCCGCCCCCTCTGGATCCAGTCTTCATATCCCCATAGTCCAATAATTAGACCATAGTTAAGGATCTGCTTTTAAAAACTTGAGCCCAATACAACTGGAATGGACTTGGAGAAGTTCCCATCATCACACTTATCTTCCTAGTGAGAAACCCACAGCAGAGGCAATAAACGGTTCACAGAACATCAAACAACCAGCTGGTAAATGGTTTGATGAGAAATTAGACATGATAACGGATACGACATTGCCCTGTTTACTTTTATTTTAGTTTATTTTTACTTTACATTTAGGCAGACATTGTCTTAATTTTGTGGCCTGAATCTATCATCACAAACAATAGCTCTGTGAGATGGTTTTCGCGTTATTTCTTACGCATTAGTGTGAACATTCATGAAGGAGGGAAAAAGAGCAACAAAACATATTTGAGACAGGTAGACAACTATCTCCATGACTGACCATCAGGAACACTAAAATGACCCAATTGTGGAAGAATTCTGAGGTTTTCCTACTATGATTTTCTGAAAAGCACAGTTGTCTTCCTTTTTATTCTCAGATAAGCATTTAGTATTATCACCAATTAATTGTGAGTGGTAGTAGTGTTGCTTCAGAGAAACAAGTGGTCAGAGAGATATTCAAATTTTCTGAGTTTTATGAAGCAGTTACTATATGTATAATACACAGGAAGTCTAATTTATAGTCTCTGATACATAATTTAGCTATAGACTATGTCATATTATTAACTTTTTATTAAAAATATAGACTTTATTTTTAAAAAAATTTTATTATGCCACCATGAGATACACAGTTACAAAAGTGTTCATATTTGGGTTTCAGTCATACAATGTTCCAGCACCCATCCCTCCACCAGTGCCCATTTCCCACCACCAATGTCCCATGATTTCCCCCTTCCCCAGCCTGCGTCTATGGCAGGCAATTTTCACTCTCTCTCTCTCTCTCTCTCTCTCTCTCTCTCTCTCTCTCTTTCCTTCTCTTACACATTGTGGCTTGCAATACATATAATTAGAGGTTATCATGTATATCCTTTTGCTTACTTTCAATGCTCAGTTCTACACTGGTATTATCATTTACAAAATTATTAGTACATTGTTTCTTTCTCTGTATTACCTAACCTCTGACTCCCACACATTTGCAGTAGGTTCTACCCACTGACAAGACCTGATCCATGTTTTGTCTGGCCTTGGATATTGGTATCATGCTTAAAAATATATACTTTAGATCATCGCCTAAAACTTTATGGGTGCAAAAGAAGCGTATTTGTTGTCATTATTAATAAGAATCCTATTCATTTTAGACAAGGTTCCATTATTTTATTTACACACCAAATAATATTCCTCCTAGGAAGAATTGATGTGAGAAAACAGTTAAATTTTATTTAATAGATCGACACATATATACAAAAATTCCAACAATAAAGTAAGTTGATCGTATGACCGAACATTGTTTAGATAGTTTTAAAGAGCTAAGGAAATAAATGTAATCTCAAACAAAATCAAACATTTTAGACATGAAGCTGACTATACAACCTTGAATCACCATGTGTAAATCTGTACCTTCTAGCATAATCATAAACTTTAACTGATGAATCATCTTAAATACAATTCTGTCTTTAAAGATAATAGCCTTTGGGGCCGGAGCGATAGCACAGTGGGGAGGGCGTTTTACCTTGCACGCAGCTGACCTGGTTCAATCCCCGGCATCCCATATGGTCCCCTGAGCACCGCCAGGAGTGATTCCTGAGTGCAGAGCCAGGAGTAACCCCTGAGCATTGTCAGTTGTGACCCAAAAAGCAAAAAAAATAAAAGAGATGCCTAGATCACCCTTGGCCCCAGTACTTAGAGAGGATGATAAGAAAGAAAGAAACCGAGGGGGAGAAAAAAATGAAAGTAATGGGTGAAAAGACATCAGGCTCCAGTTATACTGTGATATGGGAGAGTGGTATGGTCAGATATCTAAATCACAGACTCAACAAAACTGAAAACATAATACCTAAACAGCAACCACTGAAACTTGGTAATGTGCCTGTATATGTGCCCTTCTTACTAAAGAAGGGATGAGGTGAATGGGGGTGACAAGGATATATGGAACACTGGTTTGGAGGGAAGTTTTCACTGCAGATGTGATTGATGTTGAAATATCATATGCACAAAATGCAATTATCAATAACTTTGTAAATAACTGTTCTTCAGCTTAAAACTTTTTAATTAAATGTTCTTAATAAAAATAAAAGGGTAAGAGATAGCAGAAGGGGCTAAGAAGTTTGCCTCGTGCAAAGTCAACTCTAGTTCAATCATCATATGATCCCCTGAGCACTACAAAAGTGATCTCTGAACACAGAGCCAGGAGAAAAACCCTGAGCACCACTATGTGTAGCCCAAACCTACCCTCCCCAGGACAATCTATTTCAGATGATTCCTAAAATTTTTGTTTGATGATGCCAGTTATTTAGGATTTGAAGGATTACAGACAGGGCCTATTTTGGGTTTGATCTATTTTAGTTAAATTTATTCTATGGATAAAGAGGTGGGTATGGATAAGTAAATTGTTTGATTTAACAATTATAACATGTTAGTTGCTACATAGCTTCCCTACCAAGAACTTAAATCTATACACTTGTATCACTTGTCTTCCCAGCGGGCACCAGTAACATCTCCATACATTCTGTTGCAAGCAAGTGTAGTCCAAGGGCATCTGCTTGCTCCAGGAATACAAAGAGCCTCAAACCATTCCTTCAGGTCATGGGAATGAGGTCTATAATTGTTAATGATTTTTGGCATATCAAATACAACACGGATAGCTTGCCAGGCTCTGCCGTGTAGGTGGTTCACTCTCAGTAGTAGGCTCTCATCTTGAGCATTTACTGATGAGCCTCAATGGGGAGGGATCAGCTTTTGTCTAGGGTGGAGCTCTGAGGAGCTGTGGAGTCCGGATGTTGAGAATGACTGCCCTCATGTTGTGGGGCAGAAGCCACCCCAGAGGTGGCTTCTTGCTAGGTTCGCCCGGCAGCACATATACTAAAAATCTATACAATCTTTAAAAATATATAAGCTTTAGATTCAACAGATATTTTACATTAATGTTAAGGATATAACAACAAAAGTAGCATGGGCCATCAAAGAAGAAGAATATATGGCCAGAAATACTATTTATCTTCAAAACACCATGTTTTTATATTCAAATAGATTCACGCAGCTTTTGGAAGACTGCAAGAAATCTCAGTAAGCTTAGAGTTTCCATCTTTAAAATGGCAATTGTTATATGTCAATATCACAATAAGAGAAAATTTAATAAACTAGAATGTTAAATAAATTATAATTAAATTAAATATACAAAAAATTTAAATGATAATAAAATCTTTATGGCTTCTTAAGTAATTGACATTTCTCTATATATACCAATACCTCTGTAATCAGAAGATAGAATATTGACTACATAGGACTTACAATAAAAATAGCCATCTTACTGAATGAAAAACCTGTGATATTTCTTCAAATCATTTGGTGGTGCAGATACATATAGTAAGAAGATTTGAATCAGCCAATTATCTTTTCCTTCTTTCTAGATTTTATTTTGAAATATCAAAAAGTTGTGCTTCAAAAACAGTTCTTTCCTGATAGAAAAAAAAATTCTGCCATACATTATACTTTTATAAAGAAAATTTTGCTCTCTTTTTCAGCCTCCTGAGGGCCCCTTTGATCTCCTTGTTCCTCAGACTATAGATCAGAGGGTTTAACATGGGAATGACGTTAATATAGAATACTGACAGCACCTTGTCCTGCTTCTTGGGGCGCCTAGAAGTAGGCTGCACATAAACAGCGAAGCCTGTGCCATAGTAGAGGGTCACAACTGCCAGATGGGAGGCACAGGTATTGAAGGCCTTAAGACTCCCAGTGACAGATGATATTTTCAGGATTGAAGCTGCAATGAAACCATAAGATAATAAGATAAGAAAGAAAGAACCAAACCCAACACACAGAGTTATGAAGAATAGAATCGTTTGCATGACGAAGGTACTGGAACAAGACAAAGAAAAAATATGGGGGTATGTCACAGAAGAAATGTTCAATGATATTTGGTCCACAGTAATCAAGTGTAAATCCAGGAATTGTTTGAATTAAGCTACTAAGGAACCCGCTCCCACAGGCCGCAGTAACCATCTTCTTACAGACAGCCGGAACCATGATGGCGGAATACTGCAGAGGGTTGCCAATAGCAACATATCTGTCATAGGCCATGGCGGTCAAGAGGCAACAGTCAGACAGAGCAAACCAAGATGCGAAAAAAAACTGAGTGGCACAAGCAACAAAGGAAATGGTTTTCTGGTCTTTAAAGAAATCTGAAAGCATCCTTGGGCTGACCGTGAGTAGAATAGCAGATGTCTATGAACGACAGGAAGCTGAGAAAGAAGTACATGGGGGTATGCAGCTGCGAGTCCGTCCTGACCAGGATGATCAGACCCAGGTTCCATAGGAGAGTCACCAGGTAGATGGTTAGAAAGACTGGAAAAAAAGAGAAGCTGAAGCTCCGTACTGTCTGCAAGGCCCCGGAGCACAAACGTGGTCACAGAAGTGTGGTTCTTGCTCACGTCCACAGACATGCCTGGTGCCATCTGCTAAAAGAGGAGAAAGAAATTCTTTGGTCTCAGAAGGCAAACAGTTATAGGTTTTATTTTGAATCATGGTTAACTAAATATGGAATCTAGAATCAGCAAATGAGAACTTAATATGCACCTTCCATTGTAATAACTTCTTAACTAAGAGACACTGGTGGGTATTGTCACACTCTGCGGTAGGAAAATAAAAATGAACAGCAACATTAGGACATGGGCCACTAAAGTGTCTTTATTTTCCATTTTATTGTTTCACATTTTGAAAAGTGGAAAAACACATAGCAGTACTTCTTTATTCATCTCTGCGCTAGTCACTATAGCTAGAATCTGGAAACAACCTAAATGCCCAAGAACAGAGGACTGGTTAAAGAAACTGTGGTTCATCTACACTATGGAATACTATGCAGCTGTCAGAAAAGATGAAATTATGAAATTTACCTGCAAATGGATGGACATGGAGACTATCATGCTGAGTGAAATTAGTCAGAAGGAAAAGGACAGATATAGAATGACTGCATTCATTAATAGGATATAAATAGATAGCAGTGTTTTACTAAATGTGGGAAATGGAAATGGCAGAGTAAAACTCACCTTTGAAAATACACAAAGAGACTTAAGTGATAAACTCTAAATATCTGCAGGGCTAGCCACAATGTGTAAAAACAAGAGGGAGAGAGATGCCGAGACAGAGAGAGAGACAGAGAGAGAAAGAGAGGAAACAGGGCTACCTGCTGTTGAGGCAGCCTGGGGGGTGGGTGGGAGGGGTGGGGTACATTGGTGGTGGAAGTGGGGCACTGGTGGAGGGATGGGTGCTGGAATACTGTATTACCAAGAACCAATTGTGAACACCTTTGTAATTGTATGTCTCATGGTGGTATAATAAAAAAATAATTAAAAAATTTTAAAAAGTGGAAAGACATCAAATTAAGAAAGTTCTGGCATGAGGGACGGAGCGATAGCACAGCAGGTTGGGTGTTTGCCGTGCACGCGGGTCAACCCAGGTTCTATCCTCAGCAACCCATATAGTCCCCAAGTACCACCAGGAGTAATTCCTGAAGGGGCAGGTGTTGGAAACATTGTCTGACTGAAACCCAATTGGGAACAACTTGGTGACTGTGTATCTCATGGTGGCACAATAAAAATATAAACTTAAAAAGAAGAATGGTTTACTCAAGCATTTCTCTAATACTAAAAGAATGTGTTAAAGGTCTCTTGATTATGTTGAGGCTCTTGAAAAATAAGAAGACTAGGCTGTATTTTTTTTAACATTAATTTTTTTTTTATTGAGTCACAGTGCCATACGGTTAAAAAGGTTGTTTGTGATCTGGTTTCTGACACACACTGTTCCACACCCATCCCTCTACCGGTGTACATTTCCCACCACCAATGTGCCCTTTACACTCCTGCCACAGCCCAATCCCTCACCCCCCAGCCTGTCCACACAGGAAGATAGTAGTAACTGAGTGCAGAATAGCTAAGGGAACAAACGTGATAAAATCCAAGTATCTGTATTGCAGACCACAATGCCCAATGGGAGACATAATTATGAATTCTTAACTTGCTAATTTAAGAAAAAAAATAGCTGAAAGTTAACCTCCAGCAAAATTGATTTCACCTGGGAGTCCTTGGCCTGAATTTTGAGTTTTCTATCTTATGCACACAAGCACGGACAGTGCTTTTAACTTCTCCTATCCTTAGTGATGGAGTGGGTGTGACTATAGCATCCATATTTTGAGATGAGAATAATTAGGTCTTATGAAATGCAAATACCTCAATTCTTGACTGACAACATCAATGAATCTTTATGATTGAAAGGTACATTGAAAATGTACCTACAGAATGGTACGGTTCCTCCTATGGAAATTTTGCTTTCACTTCTTATTACTTCTGATAGGCTTGTAAGGAAGTAAGGCTTCATTCTTTAAAGATGTGAGAACTACTTTTCCCTGTGCAGCCATGAATTACATGGGTCACTGGGTGAATCAATTAGTTGAACCTCACCCATGCCTGACCTATGTCAATTGAGTCCACTCCCAAAGGACCGATCAAGTTTTGGATTTATAAAATATCGGGATAACCAATTTCCTATTTCTGGAAATATTTACTTTAGAAAAATAGTTAACAATAAATAGTTCTTCTGATCCCTAGACATCCATCCTTAAACTAACTGCAATCCTTAAACTAACAATAAAAATTAGTAATGTAAAGTAAATATTGCTTAGGTAAATTGGTGAGACTGTTTTTAAAAAAAACAAAAAGGGACTAGGCTAAATTTGGGGAATGAAGCATAAGGAGATACTAAATAGAAAAGATGACAGATTTACAAAATAGACGTGAACGAGTAAGTACAGACAAGAAAATTCAATATCAGGAGAAGAATGACTTTGGTTAGGAGAAATCAACAATAGGCAATGAACTAGCAGGCTCGTGAGAAAAATCTATGAAAAATTTATGCACACCATGCAGGCAACAGTAATTATAATATGCATTGGATATTATGATGTTTATTATTATTTTCGAACACTGACCTATAACAGAAACCTAGATAACATCTCTAACTTTGGATAGAATGTCAAAGGTAACAGACTTTAACAGCTGAAATTGGATATTACTGAGACAGAACCACTTTTGAAGGCCCGTCAGACACCATGTGCTTGGCAGGTGTAAACGCACACCTCAGGGCTATGAATATGCCCTCTGAGACCATGAGGATTCAAATCATAGAAACTATCTTTTATTCATTCTGCTTACTTTTCACATACCATATCCATTTACAGAGATTGCTCTTACATGACCGATTTCCAGGAAGCACCATATTCAATCACAGATCTGTGCTGATGCCAATCATTCCATAGGACCTTAACTGCTGTGAGATTTCCATGGATGTATAAGGTGACTTTTAAGAGATCAGTTCAAGTACATCCCTATGAATACTTCAGGTCAAGCTTTGCTTTCCAAGTCAATTGCACACAATTCCTTTCTTCTTTTTTTGTTAGAGTTAGCCATAACGAAGAGCTTGTTTCTCTAATCTATCATTCTCTATTAAGAGTGAGGCATTGTGGATTATTTTACTTAACCGATAGTAACAATGCTCTGTCTAAAAATTACCATTTTAGAGGAAGTTTTTTTAAGTCCTCAATAAACATTTTCACATGTTTTTACCACCTTCCAGGAAAGTTTGGAGTAAGAAAGGAGACTGGGAGACTGTCATAAATATCCATGGAGATTTCTCAATGCAGATCTAGCTAATAAATATCCTTTTAATTCTAATATTCATAGGATATGATCATGTTGCAGGTTGCAGGGTAACAATAATCAATTTTTAAAAGCAAAGGTGCTGCTCCATGAAGGAAACAGTATAGCACGAGGTTAAAGTGACAGAATGGCACTACCAGTTCTTGGAGTTGGCACCTCTTATTTCTCGTGTTAGTGTACCCATTCATTAGAGTCTCAGAAAGCAACACTGGGAAACATTTAAAGATTGCAAAAGGCCAATGGTCTGGAAATAAACACTTTATAGTACTATGATTGGATGACAAGCTTGTTTCTTGTTACTTAAAAATATGAACCAATGATTACATTTATATTTGGATTACATATTTATATGTGTAGCATGGAAAAATGTACTTAAGGATCGTATACTTCTAATGTAAAGAATTTAATACTGATTATTGTGAAAAATTCTTGAGTAAAACAAATCCTTGGGTTTTTATTTAAGATAATTAGGATATATAATTTTGAGAACCAAAGTCAAAATATTTTTAATTGTGGGAAAGTCCCAAAAATTCAATAAATTATCATTTTGATTCAGAATAAAGTTGTTAGCCTTTACAAAGCGCCATGCTTCATAAACATCAAATGCCATAAGAAAGTACCACCTATTTTTCCCATGACAGGTGAATAAAGAGAAGGAAAAAATGTGCGAGATTATACACTAAAATATTTGTGGAAGTTAAAAAAAAATCACTCTGAATCTCACCCCAGGGCAATACTTGACCTGCTTGATTTAAGATGAATATTTTTCATTGAATGGAAAAGTATTTAGGTCATGAGAAAAAGAACCATACAGATACTAGTTATACAGGATGGATGAACGAAGGAAAAGAAAGAATTGAAGAATAAGATCATGTTGTCTGGCTCTACGTCTTACAGAAAAACAAGTGGCTGTTGAGATAGCACAGAATCCCCAAACACTTGCCCTCTCACTCGAATCCAGACTTCTGTGGAAGGAAGTTTCTTGGCTGAAATTGGGTACCTCTTCCCAAAAGAATTTTCTGAGTCCTGTTGCATTCACAATGACAATTCTGTCTATTTGAATATAGCTGCCTGTCAAAACAGGAGAGATACCAACAACTTCAGAACTTCTTGACTTGTTATAGAGGGTGTAGGTTAAAAGAGAGAGCGAGAGGGAGAGAATTTGAGGGAGCAAGTCTCAAGGTACTTTTTCCCTTGAGTCATACTTGTCATGAAGTTTTGGTCCATGCTAATGTTATGCTCCAATTTGCCATCTGCCTTTTTGGGTCCTTTTGCCAATCATTTTGCTTCAATTATCATCTCAGGACAAGTTTGCTTTTAGTCAACTTGGAGCCTGTAGGTGTTGAAGGATTTAGGATTAGACCTGTCCAATGGTCAATAAGTATCCTCAGATTTTAAATAAAGTCTCTGAAACCAAATGAGGACGATAACACAACTAGCAAGGGAAACAGCTAAAAACATAACAAGCTATACGGCCATATCCCATATGAGCAAAGAACAATTTACCTGCACATATACATATATGTCATTTATTTTTCCAATTGATCAGAGAAAAACAGCAGGGTAAGCCTATGAGGCATGTGTGCCATTATTTCTTATTTGTAAATGAGGAAATTGAGGTTAAAAGAAATATTCTAAATGCTATTTTTAAGCAATATTCCACCACATTAATCCATGCAGACTGAAGAAGCCAGTCTAGAGTGGACTACTGCTTGCCATTTTGAGAGCTTTGTGAAACAGCCTGTTCAGCTCTCCACATGTCATCTATAAAATAATGACAATAATAGTGATAATTAATAATAATAATAATAAATTTCAAAGTGCTTGAAATGTCAACATATGAAAGCACAATGCTTTCATATGTTGAAATGAGTTATATTCCCTGGGATAGAGAATACTGATCTTCTTTGTGCCATTAATTTTTAAGTTCTTTCATAAACTGTTAGAAAACTGCATAACACCTTAACATATGAATTATTGTATTCACACTCACCCTTGAATAGACTGTGGTTCTCAGGTTAAAAAATTACTCGTGGGCCAGGGGGATAGCACAGGAAATTAGGCTCTTCCCTTGTAGACACCCTTCTTGTGTTCAATCCCTGCACTATATAATGTTCCTTGAGCATTGCCAAGAATGATTCCTGAGTACAGAGCCAGGAGAAAACCCTGAACATAGTCAAGTGTGGCCACAAAACAAACAAAACTACCCCTACATCAGAGTGCTTAGCACTCCACTATTTACATGGTGTGGCATTGCTACAAATAAATTAAAAATAAATGAATAAAATCTACTTCTGCAAAGGAATGCTATTAAAATTCATGTAATGTTTCAGATGAGTAGAAAATGAACACAGTTTCTTGTTGTTGTTGTTGTTTTCATTGAATCACCATTAGATACACAGCTACAAAGGGGTTCATGGTCCAATTTCAGACATACTACTTCAACACCCATCCCATCACAATCCCCCTTCTCCTAGACAGTCTCTATAGTAAGTACTTCCTCTCTCTTTCTCTCTCTCACACACACACACACACACACACACACACACTTTGGGCATTATGGTTTGCAATACAGATACCGAGAGGCTTGTTTCTTTACCTATTTTCATCATGCAGTTCTTATCCAGAGTGTTCATTTCCAACTATTTTTGGACACAGTTCTTAGAAGCAGAGCAAACATTGTTAAGTTCTTTTCTCATTGATGCTATATATAAAATTACATGCTAAGTTTTCTAGACTAATTAAATCAAAACAGTTCAAAAAGATAAACAAACGAACTCAATATTTTTGTGATGAATAATGAACGCATGCTCCATTTAAAATGCTTTATCAGTCATTTCTGCTGAGAGGTCATTAGCACATATTCTCATGCTTTCGTGTTTATACAGATAAACCCAAAACAGACTATGCATGCAATAAACACTTTTTTTTTCTTTTTGGGTCACGCCCGGCAATGCTCAGGGATTACCCCGGTTCTGCACTCAGGAATTAATCCTAGTGGTGCTGGGGGACCATATGGGATGCCAGGAATCAAACCTGGGTCCGTCACATACTGGACTATCACTCCCGCCCCACAAGAACCACTTTGATGAAAGCAATCCTCGCATAAAACTGATTTTAAACTAAAAGTGTTTGACTTGAATTTTTATTTCCAAATTTTATGTACATAAGCATGGGAAATGCCTTGATCACTTGATCACTTGACATCCTGTTATTCGTCGATTTGCTCGAGCGGGCACCAGTAATGTTTCCATTGGACCCTATCACGTGCCAGTGTAGCCCAATGGCATCTGCTTGCTTCAGGAAGACAAGAGCCTCAAACCGTTCTTCAGGGTCCTGACAAAGAAGTCTGACCATTTTGTAGGTGGGAGGCCACGTGATCTTTTGACATCCGGTGGGATCCAGTCGGTAATGGCTCTAGTCCAGCGGTAGTCTCCAAATCGCATTACATATCCAGCCCATCTGATTTTCGATGCCTTGGCAAACCAGACAGCGCCCCTGACTCTGGAACAGTGACGGAGGTCAGAACTCCAGATTCCTTCTCTCACTTGAGTGAGGCGTGATATTCCAAGCATAGCTCTTTTGATTTCTCTCTGGGAGACCCGAATAGCATTCTCATCCTGCTTTCATAGGGCCCAGGTCTCTGAGGCGTATGTTAATGCAGGGAGAACGGTGGAGTCAAAGAGATGTGCCCAGAGCCGGAGGTTCTTTTAGCTATTTCTTCTATGCTCTTAAAGGTGTTCCATGCCGCTCTCTTCCTCCTGCACAACTCAGGTTTTAGGTCGTTCAGTAATTTCATGAAGCTAGATGAAAAGATGACACAACTAGAAGGTAAAATAACTAAAAACAATAAAGAAGATATTCATCCACTTATTAGCGAAGGACATTATTCACACCCCCCACACACACACACACACAATTTAGTTTTTTAATTTTTGAACTGAATCAAGTATCAGAGTAATCCTGAGGCAAACATGTCATTATTCCTTATTTACAAATTAGAAAATAAATGGTAAAAATGAATACAGTAAACACAATTTGTAAGCAATAGAACAGTGTCTCTACAAGCCTTGGAAGCATTGGAATTACCCATTATAGTGTGAATGTCTGCTTGGCACTCACTGATTTGTAAACTTTAGCAAAACAACTACAAGCCTCTATAACCATCTATTAAGAAATACATAATAGTAATAGCAACTTTGCAAAATACTTTACAAAGGGAGAAGACAACGGATTATGCTCATGAAATGTTATCCATTAGGACTGGAGAGATAGCAAAGAGATGTTTCAGGCAGAGAGATGAGGACACTGGTAACACATATAGGAAAACATTTTCTGAAACCTAAACCAGATCAAATGCATAAAAAAATCGAGATAAAATACCTATCTTAGAAACCTAGACATCCATTGACATGCATAATTCCAGAGATAGAACCCCCAGCAAGGAAAGTTCCCATAGTTGGAACAAATGGTTGTCTGGGTTATTACAAATTCCTGGTTCTCATACTCATAAGAAGCCACGAAGTAAATCAGTGGTAGAATTGCAAGCAGAAACCCCAAGTGGGACGGGCAGAAATTATTTACATACTCAATATGTCAAGAGGCATTTCCACATCCACCCACGGAGGTAGCTAAGATCCTCACAGCACTTTCCCTATCCACCAAAGAAGCAGCTGTTCACAGCCATCGTTCTCCAGTTCTCAGGAGATAGTCACAGAACTACAAACCAGCATCAGTCCAAAATTAAATCTAAAGCACCACCTACTGGAAAGAAAAGAGAAAGTTAGCTGATTGCCAAATTTGCTGAAGGAAAATTAAGACAAATGAAAATTCACAGAGGACTGTACCAACAACCAACATAATGTAAGAAGCTAAAAAGTTTAGATGATTCTCAAGAGCCTCCACTGAAAGTCAGAAGACTCATATCCAAAGGATCAAGATGTCAAAACAGTTGCTATGAAAAAAAAATCAGGTAAAACTAACAATTCAGTAAATAAGTGCATCGATCAAAGGATTGAATGCTATCCTTTAGCAAATAGACGAGAACTATTAAAAGGAACATAACAAAAATTCGTGGTGTGGAGATTCAGTTAATGATATGAAGAATACAGTAGGTTGCATTGGGACAGAGCAAGACATGTAGCAAGGATTAGGGAACATGAAGTCAAATTTTTTAGAAATGATGCACATAGGAAGATAAACATTTTTTCTCCACCGTTCTCCCTGCATTGACATACGCCTCAGAGACCTGGACCTTACGAAAGCAGGATGAGGATACCATTAGGGTCTCCCAAAGAGGAATCAAAAGAGCCATGCTTGGAATATCACGCCTCACTCAAGTGAGAGAGGGAATCTGGAGTTCTGACCTCCATCGCTATTCTAAAATCAAGGATACTGTCTCATCTGCCAGAACATTGAAAACCAGATGGGCTGGTCATATAATGCGATCTGGAGATGACCGTTGGACTAGAGCCGTTACCGATTGGATCCCACGGGACACCAAAAAATCTCCTGGCCACCCACCTGCAAGATGGTCAGACTTCCGTATCAGGACCCTAAACAAACAGTTTGAAGCTCTTAATATCCCCCGAAACAGACAGATGCCAATGGGCTACACTGACCCATGATAGGGTCAAATGGAAATATTACTGGCGCATGCTCAAGCAAATCGATGAATAATGGGATATCAAGTGATCAAGTGATGCACATAGAAGAGAGAGAAGGCAGATTTTGTTTAATGAAAAATTCTAAAATCAGAAAAATTCTTTTTTTCTTTATTAAAATACGGTGATTTGCAAATTTTCTCACAGTACAGTTGTCTCAAGTATTCATTGTTCAACACCAGTCCCAGCACCAGTGTGCCCCTCCCCACCAAAGGTCCCCACCACTCACCCACTCCCTACCCCCCATGGCAGGTCCCCCAGCCGGCTGCAACCACATTGATCAGTGCAACATATATACGGGCAAGGTCCTAGCAAGGCCCTGACCCTAAACTGGGTTGTTCCATTAACCTGGAGGGTGGCCGCTTTGTGGCGGAGCAGCAGGAAGGAGCTGCAGCAGTTGTGCTTGTGCGTCTGGGTGTTACTGATCAGTCCTGCTGCATGGTCTGCTGTAAATGGTGTTTGCAAAGTGTGTGGAGTCAGAGGTTAGGTAAGACAGGGAAGGGAACAGTGTGCTAATAATCATTGGAAATGATAATGCCAGCCTAGAACTGAGCATTGAATATAGGCAAATGGATATACATGATAACCTCTAAATGTATGTATTGCAAGTCACAATGTATAAGGGAGGGAGAGAGAGAGAGAGAGAGAGAGAGAGAGAGAGAGAGAGAGAGAGAGAATGCAAGGTGCCTGCCATAGAGGCAGGCAGGGGAGGGGGAGGAATCAGGGACATGGGTGGTGGGAAATGGGCACAGGTGGAGGGATGAGTGCTGGAACACTGTTTATGACTGAAACCCAAACATGAACATCTTTGTAATTGTATATCTCATGGTGGTATAATTTTAAAAATTAAAAAATAAATAAATGGTGTTTGCAAGCTCTTAGTCACACCCACTGAGTCATTGAAGGTGGGGGGGGGAGTGAGAGGCAGGGCCTCAATCCCGGCTCCAAGGCCAGCTGCCCCACCCACAGCAACCAGCACGTCTGCTGACCCTAGAAGCAGTGATGAAATTGGCCAGGGACGGAGCCAGTTTCCCCCTCGCATTGCTTCATGGGTAGCTCTACCCGGGTAGGAGCTGCAGCAGCTGTAAATTAGAAAAATTATAATTCTAAAATTAGAAAAGATGATAATAATAATAATAATAATAATAGGCATCCCAGAGGAAATAACAAGAGAAAAAGGTGAACCACTTATTCAGTAAAGGAACCGCTGAGAACTTACCAAATCTGAAGGGAAAAAACTGAATTTATACACCCAGGAACCAACCACTGCACCTAATTATCCAAGTAGAAATAGTCATAGAAATACTACTACACCAAGCACATAACTGTAATATTTTGCACAGGAAATGTTTTTCGTAAAGGAATATTAAAGTCAGCTTGGGGAAAGAAGCATGTAACGTAAAGAAGCATCTATGGTGCTATGATCAGAAATCTCAAGAGGAAAAACAGTCTCCAGAAGGGGAGATCATTTAGTCACAGCACAATATTCTTTACCAGTATTGTTACCATGTTACCTAAACTATAAATCAAACATTTTCAATAATACTAATAACAGATAACTACAAATAAACTGATTTCATCCTCAAATATAAATATTCATGCAGAGACCTCCACGTCAAGCCACTTCTGAAGCCCCCCACCATAAAACCAACTATATAAAGGCATACATGTATGTATATAAAGCCATGTATGTATGTGTGTATATAAACCCCTTGCCACTCCAAAGATTGGCCCACATCTCAACCTGAGATGTTTTCTATAGATCTTTTCATCTCTGTAGAAGTCTGCATTCTTTCTAGAATGTATATCTCTTTCATTTTTCTCCCCTTCACCTTTCTTTAAGGAAATTTCTTGAAACAAAACTATTTCTTTTCACACTAAATAAAATATTTTAAAACTATAGCATAAAAATGGAAATAATAGGAAAAATATGGCTTGTGAAACACCAACATTAACAATACAGGAGAAAAATCCCATTAGAAATCTAAGGGGGCAGATGAAACTTATAGCTAACATCATATTTCAAGATGAAGTATTACGTTCCCATTAGTTTTTTGAACAAGACAAAGATACCCACTCTCAGCATGTATAATTACATTATCATGGAGATCTTAGCTAGTATAAAAATATTTTTAAAGAAATAAAATCTAAAATGAAAAAAATGAAAGAAAAGAACTATCAGCCCAAAAGTATCCAGCAAAACTACCTATTAGATAAAGATAAATAAAGGCTTAGAACTTGGTTATGTGTCAGCCCGGCTAGCTCAGTCGGTAGAGCATGAGACTCTTAAAGTCTTAGAACGACAAATCAAAGGTGAAGGGATTCCCTGTCATTGTAAATCCTTTTAAGCATCTTTTATTTAAAAAAAGGTATTTATTTGTTATTTCTGTAACATGCCAATAGGAGCCTGAGAATGAAGCAAGGTCTTAGACCTCTTGCCCCGTGAGCACATGGTCAGGGGTTTGAATCTGGGGGTCCCCAATGTGATGAGCACTCTCCTGACTGACCACTGGCCCTAAAGGCTTTCCAGCCACCCCAAATCCAGGTGTGTGCCAAAGCCACAAAACACGCATCACACACAGGAGGTCCAGGGTCAACCCCCAGGGACCTGCAAGGACCTCCAGCACTTCGAGTCTTCAAGGAGTGACTCCCAACCCTGAGCCAGGAGCAGCCCCTAAGCATTTTGGGTGTGACCCAAAACCATAGAAAGGGAGGACAAAGGAGCAGAGATAGAGTGTACCGTCAAGTATGGACAAGCAGAGATAGAGTCTACCCGTCAATATGGACATACTTTGGGAAGCATCTATCCAGCCCAGCTCAAAGCCCCACGGTCTTCCTCTGAGCCCTGTCAAGTGTGATCCTTGAGCACAGAGCTGAGAGCAAGTCCAGGAATTATTGGGTGTGGGACACACACACACAAACACACACACACACACACACAAACTGAGATTCAAGGCTAAATTCCTGGCTTTCAGACATGTCTTCTTTTGCTTTTGAACCATGCTCAGAGATGTTCAGGAGTCACTCCTGGGTCGTACACTCAAGAACTACTCCTAGCAGTGCTTAGAGGATCATATGGGCTGCCAGAGATTGAACCCAGGTCAACCAAGTGTAGGGAAATGCCCTCGCTGCTATACTATTGCTCGGGCCCCCATCTTTTTTTTGTTTGGGCCTCACCAAACAGGTGAGTGATACTGCAGAACCTGGCAAGCACCCGGCAAGCTACCCGTGTTTTATTTGATATGCCAAAAACCAGTAAAAATTATGGACCTCATTCCCATGACCTGAAGGAATGGTTTGAGGCTCTTCCTGTTCCTGGAGCAAGCAGATGCCCTTGGGCTACACTTGCTTGCACCAGGATGTATGGAGATGTTAGTGGTGCCTGCTCGAGCAAATTGATGAACAAGGGAAAGACAGTGATACAAGTGATTCTGTAACATCGATTTATATGACTGCACATTTTAGGGGGTTCAATTTCAGACCTCTCCAATGTACACATTACCTCACCAAAATTACCATAAAGGTACCTTTATCCTTGTACCAGAGTCCAATGAAACATCTCTAGCCTCTAGTTGAACGCCCCCTGCCCTTATAGCAACCTCAGCTCTGCGTCGGTGTCCATGGTTTGAGTTTGTTTTTATTTTGTTTAGTCTGTTCCTTTCCTTTGCTTCTTCATTAAACATATATGAAAATGACATCTAATATTTACAATATCTGTCAGATTGTCCTTGACTTTCCTTTCATGGTATAGAGTGCAAAGTCTGAAACTCCCGCTTTGAAATTTTATTTTATTTTATTTTATTTTGGGTTAGCTTTGTGTTGGGGGCCAAATGCAGCTGTTCATGGAATTACTGCTGACTCTGAGCTCTGAGGTCCCTCCTGGTGGTCCTCAGGAAACCCTGAGCTGTGTAGAGGGTTTAACCAAGGCCGGCTGCGTGCAGGGTGGGCACCTTACCCACTGTACTGTCTCTCTAGCCCAAAAACTTGTGTACGTGTTTATTGTTAATGACCAACTTCTGGTAGACTTCCTTCTAACACATCTGGCCCGAACTTCAGATTAGCTTTCATTAAACCCTGTGGTAAACGTCAGGAGGTGTGTCTCCAGGAAAGTTTTCCTCCACATATTTCAGGAGACCAAGATCTTTATTTGAACCAATTATCTTCCTCTGGGGAAAGTTAAATTGATGATATAAATTAGCATAAAAACACATCTAGCACTTCATATTTCTGACTAGATTTTTTCCACTAGAAGATTAGGCAACATGCTTTCAACAATTCCAGAATTCCTCTGAAACTCAAATACTGTCCCATAAACTATGCATTGCTCTTGTTTATGTTATCTTTATTACCTAGGACTAGAGATGTAGCCAGGTGGTATAGTACAGGCTTTGAATATAATAGAATCCAATCCCCAGTGTCTCTTCACTCCCCCAAAATTACTTAATGTTGTGAGGAGAAATTATGTCCTATAAGTAGCATAAGCATAGTGGTAGAGAGTTTTGAGCATTTTGCAGTAACTATGTACATCAAAACCATAAATGCTAATTCTATTATCAACATTACTAAGATATGATTAAAAAACAAAAGGGTACAATTCCAACACTGTCCCACTCTGTGAGAAATAATAAAGTTATTGCAAGAGCTGTATGAGAAAATGCATACAATATTAGCATATAATGTGGTATACAGTAATTGCTTTATGTATGTTGGCTAGTATTATCTACTGATTACAAATAATCAGTAACTACAGCTTTAAATTGTTATTTGGTTATTGGGCCTCACCCTGTGATCTTCAGTGCTTTCTCCTGGCTTTGCCTTCAGGATCACTCCTGGAAGTTCAGGGATCATATGGGGTACTGGGGATTCAACTTAGGTTGACCACATGCAAGCCAGATGCCCTATCCATTTTAATTTCTCTTTACCCCAGTAATTACAATTTTAACCATAAAAAATGCCAGCAGTCCTCCAGACTAATAGCTTAATTGGTGGGAAAATACTCGCCAACACCATCTGTACCATAAATAATCAGACACCAGTTTCTCAAAGCAGGTCAAGATTTGGTATCTGATTATCTGTGATATATTTTATAACATACCGTTAGGGGAAAATTAAATAATAATTTCTATCATAATTCTTGATTAAATATTTTGCCTAGTTTATTCAGGTGACATTACCAAACATTATTCTCAATGAGGAAAATGTGTAACCCTTTTATCACCCTTTTAAGGGCCTCTTTGATGTCCTTGTTCCTAAGACTATAAATAAAAGGGTTTAGCATAGGGATAATTATAATATAAAATACTGATAGCATCTTGTCCTGCTTCTCCGAGTGCCTGGAACGAGGATGCAGGTATACAGAGAAAGATGTACCATAGAAGAGGGTCACAACAGCCAGGTGGGAGGCACAGGTATTGAAGGCCTTGGCACTGCCTTTCACAGAGGATATTTTCAGAATAGAAGCTGCAATGAAGCCATAGGATAACAGGATAATGAGCAAAGAACCAAAACCTACAAAGAAGACAACCAAAAACAGAATCATTTGGGTGACGAAGGGACTGGAACAAGACAAGACAATGATCTCAGTTATGTTACAGAAGAAGTGTTCAATGACATTTGGCCCACAATAGTCAAGATTAAAGCAAGGAACTGTTTCAAGAAAACTACAAAGGAATCCAGTTCCAAGGGCCCCAACAGCCATCTTCTGACAGAGCCCAGGCGCCATGATGGTTGAGTACTGCAGAGGATTACCAATGGCCACGTATCTGTCATAGGCCATGGCGGCCAACAGGCAGAATTCAGCTTGACCCATCCAAGAAGAAGCATAAAATTGAATGGCACAGGCAATGAAGGAAATTGTTTTTCATCTTTGAAAAGTCTGAGAGCATCCTTGGGCTGATAGATGTAGTATAGCAGATATCTATGAATGACAGGACGCTGAGGAAGAAGTACATGGGTGTGTGCAGGTGGGAGTCCATCCTGATGAGGATGATGAGACCAAGATTCCACAATAAGGTAACCAAGTAGATCCCTAGGAAGATTGGAAAGAGAATAAACTCGAGCTCTTTCTCATTGGTAATTCCCAGAAGAACAAATACAACAACAGAGGTGTGGTTTCCATCCTCTTCTATAAACCTGCCTGGCATCATCTGCAGGGAAAAAAAGATGAAAGAAAAAATGTTTTTATTCTCAAAGTAAAACATCTGCTTTATGTTTATTCATTCATGCATCCTAAAACACCTATATACTCTTCAACACCCCATCCATCAATGTTGAGTTAACATGGATTTTATACAAGGTCCCCAACCTCAACTGAAAATTTCTTTTGGATAAATATAGCCATTCATTCTGCAGACAAAATGATTCTTGGGATTATTATTATTATTAGAAAATAACTGCTTACTTTTTTTTTCTTCTCAAATTTTACAAATATATGAGAATTTGATTAGGATTAAACTGTGATTTCTCTACATGGTGGTGTATTATTATTTTAATCAGTTATGTCTCTGATATGACACTAATGTTTTGATAAAGTTATATGCTCTTCACATAGAAAGTTATATAGTCTTCACATACAAAATGTGGATTCTGAATACAATGTCCTTGAGTACTAATGAGCAATAAACCTGTAATCAATAGCCTTGAGTAGTCATTAGCAATAAACCAATCCAGCAAGATTCAAAATTTTATAACTGACTTTGTGTGTTCATAAACCTAGGAGAGACACAGAAATAAACAAATGAAATCATCATACATCAAGAAACAGGCTTCAAAATGTATGTGATTTAACCAGCTTCATGACTCTAGGAAGGTTTGTCAGAAGTTAGAAAAGGCAAAGTTGGAAGTGTGTTCTTGTTGCTCGTATAAATGTTCATTATTCACATCAGAGCTACTTAAGACTTAAATTGTCTATGACAGTGATTTTGCTCTTTAGGGAGGCGAGGGCCACTTTTGAAAATCTTTTTGGAAACTCAAAGTTTTCTGACCAGAAAACCATAGCCATTTATTGACTTTGCATATAGTTTTATTGCATTCAACGTCATTATGGAATCCGCTTGTTCTTCCTCTTACTCTATCATTTCATCCATATAAATATGCAGAGTTTTTTTAGTCTTTATATATTAATTTCTCTAGATTGCTAAATTCTCTCTAAATTGCTAAATTTCTCTCAATTACTAGATTCTCTAAATTACTAAATCCAACCTCTCCAAAAAAAGTGAATGTTGTCAATAAAAAGTATGTATCATTCAGTCTTTATATTTAATGAAATATTACTCTGGCAGGAAAAAGAGAAGCCCTGTTTTTATCACAATATTAGTAAACATTGAGGGCATTATGTTAAAATCAGTACATTAGATGAATATTAACAAATTCATGTGTTCTCATCTTATGTTTAAACAAAAAAATAGGAAGTTTAGTGGTTCTTAAGGTTTTGTTTGGGTGGTGAGAGAATTAACTGAAGGAATGTCAAAATCACTTGATCACTTGAATCCCGTTACTCATCGATTTGCTCGAGCGGGCGCCAGTAACATTTCCATTGGACCCTATCACGTGCCAATGTAGCCCAATGGCATCTGGTTGATTCAGGAATATGAAGAGCCTCAGACCGTTCCTTCAGGGTCTTAACAAGGAAGTCTGACCATCTTGTAGGTGGGCGGCCCACGTGATCTTTTGACATCCCGTGGGATCCAGTCGGTAACGGCTCTAGTCCAGCGGTTGTCTCCAAATCGCATTACATGTCCAGCCCATCTGATTTTCGATGCCTTGGCAAACGAGACAGCGTCCCTGATTCTGGAATAGCGACGGAGGTCAGAACTCGGATTCCTTCTCTCACTTGAGTGAGGCGTGATATTCCAAGCATAGCTCTTTTCGATTCCTCTCTGGGAGACCCGAATAGCATTCTCATCCTGCTTTCGTAGGGCCCAGGTCTCTGAGGCGTATGTTAATGCAGGGAGAACGGTGGAGTCAAAGAGATGTGCCCGGGCCGGAGGTTCTTTGTCCTTTTAGCTATTTCTTCGATGCCTTTGAAGGCATTCCATGCCGCTCTCTTCCTCCTGCGCAGCTCAGGTTTTAGGTCATTCATCATGTTGACTTCTCGACCTAGGTACACATAACTGCTGCATTCAGAGATGTTTGTTCCATTGAGAGAGAATGGGGCCTCTGGAACTAGTTCATTTCTCATGAACATAGTTTTCTTCAGATTCAGCTGTAGACCTACCTTTCCACATTCTCGGTCAAAGTCAGCCAGCATTTGTGCCGCTTGGCTAATGTTTGGTGTTATTAGAACGATGTCATCAGCGAGCGGGAGGTGGTGTAGTTGCCGACCATCTATCTTCACTCCCATTCCTTCCCATTCTAATTGTCTCATGATGTTCTCGAGGGTGGCACTGAAGAGTTTTGGTGAGATGGTATCACCCTGTCGAACCCCTCTTTTGACATCAATGATCACTTCTTTGTAGAATGGTGAGATCCTGGTGGTGAATCCATAATACAGCTCACGAAGGATCTTGATGTATTGGGTTTGAACACCCTGTTTGACTAGGGCTTCGATGACTGCTTCAGTTTCCACAGAATCAAAGGCTTTCTGTAAATCAATGAACGTGAGACAGAGCGGCATCTTGTACTCCCTACAAACCTCAATGAGCTTGGTTACTGTGTGGATATGGTCGATTGTGCTGAATCCTTTCCGGAAACCTGCTTGCTCGCATGGTTGACCTTCATCTAGTGTTCTGCTAATCCTGTTCAGGATGACTCGTGTAAACAGCTTGTAGATGACAGACCAACAGGCAGATGGGGCGATAGTTGCCGATGTCATGAATGTCTCCTTCTTGAACAGTAGAACTGTCCTGCTGGTTTTCCATTGGGAGGGCACCTTGCATTCGGACAGGTAGCGTGTGAAGAGCCGAGCTAGTGTATTGATGAGCACCGATGGCAGATTCTTCAGATGTTCGGGTCTGACTTTGTCTGGGCCTGGTGCTGTTCCCTTCTTTACCGATGAGATGGCATGTCTTATTTCAGAAGGGAGAACGTTGGGAATGACGTATCCATCCTGTGGAATTTGGTATGTGGGCAGGTGGATGTGGCTATCAAAAAGATTTGAGTAGAAGTCCTGGATAATCTTCTCCATTGCCTTTCTGGAAGATGTGATAGATCCATCAGGGCGTCGGAGGGCAGTCATCTTGGTCTTATAGTTGGCGGAGGACAGGCGGGCAGTGCGAATACTTTTCCCGGCTTCTGCTGCATCTTCCAGTATTTCTGCTCTTCTGTCTTTGAGGTCTGCTTTTATCGCTTCTCTGCACTGTTTAGCAAGCTTGGACGTTAGCATTTGGTCTCCTGAGGCTCGCGCCTTGCCACGTTGGTGAATGAGCTCGAGAGTTTCTGAAGACAAAGCGTCCTTTTGTGTTTTCTCTCTCTCGGCATTCTTCGCACAATCATGGAGGTGCTGAACCAGTCGGTTGTATTCTTCATCGATGTCATCAATGATGGTATCTTCCCATGTTGCCGCAATGGTGCCAAAGAGTTCCCAGTTGGTGGTCGTTCTGGGAGTTCTCTTCTTAAACTTTGCAGCCTTTTCTCCCCCGTTGCGGGAAGTAGAATTTTGCACGAAGGAGGCGGTGGTCCGATCCTGTCTGGAATTTGGGGGCGACAGCAACATCCGGTCCAGACAAAACCGTCGATTGAAGATGATGTGAGTCGATTTCATTGTGGAACTGTCCACCAGGAGATTCCCATGTCCAACGTTTCGCTTCAGCCTTCTGAAACTGTGAGTTCCCATGAATAGTCTTGGTGGACATGATGAACTCAGATAGTCTCTCACCCTGTTCGTTCCATTCTAGGCCATGGGTCCCGATGTGGAGTTCTTCAGCCGATCTTCTCGGTCCTATCTTGGCATTAAAATCACCGACTATGATCTTGTAGAAGGTGTGATCTTTTTTATAGAACTCCCCCTCCAATTCCATGTAGAATTTCTCAATTTCATCTTCTTTGTATGTGGATGTTGGTGCATAGACAATGAAGATAGAAATTGCTGGCAGTGGCCACATCTCCCTCAAGTGTAATCGTCCTATTCGGTTTGTTAGGCATTCAAATGAATCAATGTTGACAGCCATGTTCGTGTTGACAAGGACACCAATGCCACCGACGCCTCTTTCATCACATGTTCCAAGGAACAATTCTTCTCCGGTGTCAAATACAGCATGATGCGACTGGCGCTCCTCGTCTCAGTCAGACCAATGATGTCGTACCTGATCTTTCTTGCTTGCAGCATCAGATCCTCAATATATGCTTCCGTTGCCAGTGTACGTGCATTGAAAGTACAGACAGTCATTTTAGTCCTTCTTCGTTTTGGCAGCCTAGGACAGCCGTGAAATTTTATCAGGCACTGCTTGTTTGCCTTTCTTACTGCTGCCATATTAAAGGGCTCTTTCGGGGTCAGGAAAAAAAAAAACATTTTTGTTACTGGGTTTGGCATATC
>JAJIBD010002810.1:0-169021 GCA_021461705.1 Cryptotis parvus
GGCTCTACTAGCATGAGACAGGACATTTGGAGATATTACTGGTGCCCGCTCTAGCAAACAGATGATCAACGGGAGGATAGTGATAGTGATAGTGATCACTAATCATCAGAGAGATGCAAATCAAAACAATAATGAGATATCACCTAACACCACAGAGACTGGCCCATATCCAAAAGGGTAAAAGCAACAAGTGCTGGCGTGGATGCGGGGGAAAGGTGACTCTCATACATTGTTGGTGGGAATGTTGACTTGTACAACCTTTCTGGAAAACAATATGGACATTCCTCCAAAGACTATAAATTGAGCTCCCTTTTGAGCCAGCTATACCACTCCTGGGAATAAACCCTGGGAAGCCAAAAACACACATTTTATTTTTTATAGCAGCACTATTCACAATAGCCAGAACCTGGAAACAACCAGTATGCCAGAGAACTGACGACTGGATAAAGAAACTTTGGTACATCTACACTATGGAATACTATGCAGCTGTTAGGAAAAATGAAGTTATGAAATTTGCCTATAAATGGATGGACATGGAAAGGATCATGTTGAGTGAAATTGGTCAGAAGGAAAGAGAGATATAGAATGACTGCATTTATTTGCATGACATAAATATATATACGTACTATGACACCAAAATCCAATGTCAGGCGAAACTTGAATCAGGAGGTCTTACCAAAAGTGGAAATTACCATAAACATGTTGGAGTCAGAGGTTAGGTAAGACAGAGAAGGGAACATGTGTGAATAAATGTCGAAAGGGCTAATACCAACCTAGAACTGAGCATTAAATACAGGCAAAAAATGCACATGATGGCCTCGACGTGTGTGTAAGTGCAACCCGCCATGTGTAAGAGAAGGAAAAGAGAGAGGGAGAGAGAGAAAAGAGATAAAGAACCTGCCATTTAGGCAGGCTATGGGGAGGGGGAAGGAATTGGGGACATTGGTGGAGGGAAATGGGCACTGGTGGAGGGCAGGGTGCAGGAACCCTATGTGACCAAAACCTCCTAAACATGAACAATGTAATTGTATATCTCACGGTGGTGTAATAAAATATTTAATAATAAAACAGTATTGTAAGGAAAAAAAATTAACTTGAGAATTGAGGTTGCTCATTAGCATGATGCAAAATTAAGTTGAAAAGCATGGGGATTCTTAGATTACTTTAAGGTTAGTAATTAAAATTTCTGTATGCAATCCTGACAATACCATACTCAGGAAGGAACAACCAATGCTTTTTAAAAGGACATATTAAGTTTTATTAATTTTTAATTAAAAAATGGGTAATTATATTTAATAAATGAGAAAAAAGTTTATTGAAGTAAAAATGTACCATACTCTGCAGTGAATATTAAAGTGACAGTTACTAGCACTGATCATGAGATTCCTCGACAACTTCATTGTATGTGACTGAAAACTATGAGCTTTTGCGAAATGGTGCTTAACAGAATTGTTCAGAACAATTCTGCTCTCAACCTGTGCAGAATGTTTTAAATTCATGGCATTTATAAGAAGCAACCTTGAAGCATTTATTATAATAAACACTGGCTGGTAGTTTGAGATGGAATAAAGGTTTGGTTTGGGAATGGTCTTGAACTGAAGTAACCTTGAAGAAAAATAACTTCCAATGTGCTATAAAATACTCCTTTATATGTTAATGATTGACCTGATTTACTTTAGGATGACAGTATGAGTGATATTTTTTAAACAGTTATTCAAATCATCTCTTTTCATTGAACACCTTGTAGGACTTACTTCACTTCAAACAAACTTCCACAAATGTGACAAAATATTTTTGCATCCATACCTAATCCCTTTCATTAAATGAATAAGGACTTGTTTTATTATGCTTGACTTATTCTTAAAAATAGTAAATGCTTTTTATAAAAACCTTGAGAAAAGAGGTTTTAAAAAACCTTATAAAAGCATGTTCAATATTTCACATATTGTGTGCAAAAAAACTAAGCACAGTTTTCATGCCTAGGATTAAGGTTGACATATCTCTCCTCCCATTTAAATTTCAGATATATGCCATCCACCCCATTACTGAGGCAGCACACTACTCTAATCCTTAAGGTGTTGTTAAGGAGTTTTCCAGAATGTCACTGTCTCCTACTTAATCCAATGTACCATTTTACTCCACAAACTATTTTTTCTAAATATAAGCCTCATACAATTAAAAAAATACAACAGGAGTAGTATTAAGGACACACAGTAGTATTTTCTTTTCACTTTTAATAGTGTGTCTCGTGATTTTAAAATGATTACATAAAGGTATTTGAAACTTTGGTTTTCTATAGATATTTATTTTTCTATCATAAGTTAGCAGACAATCAAAGGTTTGGATTTTTAAAGAAACCTTGACTATAACAATTTATATAAGTTTGTTCTAAAATAAACAACAGACAAAAATAACCCTAAATCCATGAAGGCTACTTTCATATTTTTATATTTATTATATTTCATCTTTTTATATTTACAATATTTTATATATTTATATGACAGTAAATATAAAATATGCTTATTTCTAAATTAATAATAATTAGCTTCAAATTTATTCTAAAAATCGGTAATAATTAAACCTTGTAGGTCTTCTTAGTAGAAACTTATGTGCTATCTCTATCTGGAATAGTTCTTTTAAATTGCTAAATAGAGGAGACATTATTTTTAAATTGCTGAATAAAGGAGACATAATAGAGGAGAATTAAAACAAAATTCTCAGTCAGATGCTGGATAAGGAAAAAATTCAGAAACTAAGTTTGAACAGAGAAAAAAAGTTATTTAAGACATTTTGATGTGCAAATTTAAGTGATGCGGTACAAGGTTGGGTCATGACAAAAATATGAGAGGTAAGAGTTATTTTCTTAATTTGTGTTATTTCTATTTTGTGACTTCTGTGGGCTATACAAATACTGGTATGTGTTTATTTATATATATAAGCTTTATATATGTAAATATATGCAAGCTTTTGTTTTTAAGCATCTATTATAATTTTATTTATGTATTAAATCATATAAATATTTATAAAACATATACATAAACATATATGTGGAGGGTGAAGCTAATAGGTAGGCTAATAGGTCCCACCTATTAGCCCGGGATCTTTGCATTACTGATGGGATTATACTCCTCCTCCTCTAATAAGCCATTTGCATATCCTTAGACCAGAGGTTAGGTTAAAGAGATTTCTTTTTGTTTAAACATCAAAGGAGTTTGGGGCAGGTATTTGTAAGTCAGTTTGCCTTTGAATTAATGACCCCTAGAATCCCATCGTATTTTCTAACTATAGTCCAGTATCATCTTGAATGGATCTATTTCCTTTCACCCATGATCCCTAGAGGGGACTGGATGATGCCAGGAAGAGAGCCACCCTGGCTATGAAATGGGACCATATTAAGGGAATTCAGCTTTGAAAAAAACAAGAGCACTTAAGAAATTGCCCTGGAGCAGAATATACCTGACAAAGGATCTTGTGGTGGATGGAGATATCAATCTAGCATGGAGAACATCGTCTGAATTATATGACATGATGAAAATACATCCTATAGATATTTTATCTCAGGTGTAGATATTTTGCCAGACCCCCTATGGTGTCTGCAGAAGAAACTGGTTTGGGGGGAGGAGAGCAATGATCTACATTAGCATCTCTTAAACTAGAACCTAGGGACATGACACTCTGGGGAAGAGACAGTTTAGATTGTGTGAGACCCTGCCCACAAGGGGCTTTTGACTTTTGGTTTTTTGGATCTGGCTGGCATGATCTTGAACTAAAGTAACCTTGAAGAAAAATGAATAAATTTATACCTATAATTATGTGCGCATTACATATAAGCAGGTGTTTTCAACTCTGATATAAAGTATAAATTATAATCCATATCAAAATATTTGAAAAAATAAAAATCAACTACAGCATGGTGTATGTTGATAACATTCAAGAAATGCTTCACAAATCTATGAAATATATAGTCCTAGTGTTAAACAAGAAATATACACTCTTGTGTCGAGTATTTGAACCAGTAGGAATGGTCCGAATATACAGAGTCAAAATATTCTCTGAAGTCAAGGTATAAAATGTTGACGACTGGCACTTTGCAAAACTATTAAAGAGAAGAACAGAACTCAAAACATGGCTTTTGAAAATACTATTAAATCATAAATTACAAAGGAAATAAAATGCCTATTATTTTATAGTGATGAATTATTAATGATGCTTAGTAATTAAATTAACAAAATGAAATGTACAAATTGTAAGAGTCATTTTGATCACTGGCAAAGAGTAATGTTTTATCAAAGGTCAAGGAGGTGAAGGTGTCATGGGATAAGAAAGTAACTTCAGTAGTTACAGTCTAGTTAAATGGTATTAATGGGCCATACAAGTAGATGGAAAGAGATAGGTCAAAGAGAATCCTCTTAGCTGCTTGTAGCTTTGGATTAGCTTTGGGCCTGCTTGTAGCTTTGTCACACTGTCCCAGCCCTCCCAGTTACTCAGGTGAGCACCATCAATAGACCAGAAGCCAGGCTGAGGCAGTCAAGAGGCTAGAAAGAACTCCACGTACCCAGCCTAAAGCCCCAAGGCCAACTCCCCCAGTCCCCTGCTTTCCAGAGAAGTCCAGGATACCAAGACCAGCCTGTAGCACTAACATGTTGTTCCCAGCGCTGCTAAAAAGTGCAAAGAAAACTTAATGGAGTCCTACCTTCATCTTAACTGCTTGAATTATCAACCATGTGGCTGAGACTGCCGCTGCATGAGAGAATTCTAATCCTCCAACATCACAATGAAGGCACAGATACTTCCATGGATGTCCACAATTCTATGGGAACGCCCTATTTCCTCTAGGGGATGAATTACTAAAAGATTCATGTCTGATAAGTCAAAAGAGATATTATATGCCAGCATAGATGGCATCAGAATAATAATCTAACTTAATAAAGTATTCATTCAGTTTGTTTACTATATTGACCCATCTATGCTGGCATATAATATCTCTTTTGACTTATCAGACATGAATCTTATGGTATATCTTCTTTATGTGAGTTCCTTTTTGGATGACAAAAAACACAAATAAGCAACAGCTTGAAAATTACACAACTTTAAAACCAGTTTTGCAAGAAGCATTGAAGGAACTTGACTAAAAGGTGAGGAAAATCACATATAAATGCTATAAAATGACAGCAATAAATCATATTATAACAATAATCTCGTTCATCATCAACAAAGTTAACTCCCCAATGTCAGGATGGATCAGAAAAAGTGAATCCAACATCTGCTGATTACTAGAACCATCTGAACAAGGGCTTGACATTAAAGGCTGGAAAACAATCTTATAGGCAAGCAATGTCTCTTAAAATGCTGAAGTGGCCATACTTACATCATACAAGGTAGGCTTAAACTGGAAAAGTATACATAGGAAAATGAATGGCCATTTCTTAATGACCAAGGGATAAATACAATAATAACTTACTAAAGAACTCCAAAACATATACATTACCAATACATCATCAAAGTATTTAAAACAGCTGCTAACAAACATGTAAGAAGATACTGAGAGAAACAAGAATTCTAGTAGATCTTAACTCTCCTCATTCACTGCTATATAGATTTTCTAGAAAATTTCTACAAGGAACCAATGGTTAAAGGAAAAAAAAAGAAGACATGGGCTTAGAAGACATATATAGGGCGCTTCATCCCCTCAACCCCCATCCACTAAACCGGAGTATACATTCTTCTACAGCGCAAACAGGACATTGTCCAAGATACACCACAACTGGGAAACAAAATATATCTCTATAAAATCAAGAAATGCTATCAAGTCTTCTCTCAAACCACGAGGCCTTGAAAACTTAAGTACTTGGAAATTAGACAACTCACTTCCGTACAACTGTAGTTCAAAGAGGACATTAGAAAGGAAGTCAAAATATTCCTGGAAAAATGAGAGTAAAGATATAATTTCTCAAAACTACGTGGGATATAGGAATAGCACTACTTAGAAGAGAGTTGATAGCAATGTATGCACTTTAATTAGGAAAAGAAAATGCTACATAAATAACAGTTTAAGTTGCTAGAGAAATCAAAAAAAAGTAGAGGAGTTTTGAAATCATAAACTGGATTGATAAACCATTATTAAGAATCCCAAAGAGAGAGATAAAACTCTTGTAAACTGAATCAGAAATGGAAAGGGGGATGTTCTAACAAATTCCAGAGAAATTCAAAGGATAACTAGGGATTAGTGTGCCATGAATCTGGAAAACCTAGAAGAAATGGATACAATATTCGGACTCCTGTAGCTAAACACATTTAGCTTTAGCACACACCTTGTTTTAATCCCCTTTCCACCCTACCTAGGATGAGTACATAGCCTGTTTTTTATTTATTTATTTATATATTTTATTTACTTATTTGTTTATTTATTTATTTATTTATTTAGCTTCTTTTTGGGTCACACCCAGTGACACTCAGGGGTTACTCCTGGCTCTTGCTCAGGAATTACTCCTGGTGGTGCTCAGGGGACTATATGGGATGCTGGGGATCGAACCCGGGTCAGCCACGTGCAAGACAAATGCCCTACCTTCTAGGCTATCGCCCTGGCCCTACACTGTTTTAATCCCTCAACATGATTGACTGACAGAGTTCCCACCCTACTTTCTCCAACTTAAATATCCCTGTTCTACCTAATAAAGTGGAACTATCTCCCCGAAATGGTTTGTGGGAGACAAACCATTTCAGGAAAATTATTGTGTGGTGTACTACTGAAGCTATTTTGTAGGTGCTTTATTCGGCATTCTTTGTGGGTATTCTACTTGCTCAGGATCTGACCTTACCAGCGACATCAACATCTTTCACCAGCCATATCAAAGGTGATTTCAAATTTAAATCAATACAAAACAGAGCATGTGAACAAGTCAATTACTAATAAGTAATTCCAAATAGTTATCAAAAGTTTCCTAATAAAAAAAGTTAAGGTCAGATGGATTTACAGGTGAGTTCTTCCAAACCTTTACTGCTCACATCTTTTTAGACTATTTTAGATAGTTGAAGAAACCCTTCCAAACAGCTTTTTATAAGGAAAATTATCCTGAGCAGGCAGAAACATCACACACAGAAGAGCTTCACACCACTGAAGAGCATTAATATGAAGATCTTCAAAAAACATCAGGCAACGAAGTCCAACAATGCAAAAAAAGATCATAATGCCATGATCAAGTAGAATTAAACCCAAGGACGGTTTACTATTGGGCAGGAGTTTACTACTTAGCAAAAAGTAGTAAACTCTTTTTACTATGGGTAGGTTTTACCCATAGTAAAACCTATGATGGTTTACTACTTAGCAGGAGCTAAGGAGGAAAGGTCCAGGTTTCAGGTAGCTAATCGTATCCAAGGAATAGGAGGCCAATCAGAATGTAGAAGGGGATACCTGAGGGGCGGGATTTGACAAATTAAAGGCAAACCCCAGGCTCCTCCTATACTCTCTCTCTCTCTCTCTCTCTCTCTCTCTCACACACACACACACACACACACTCTTTTCTCTCTCTCTCTCTCTCTCTCTCTCTCTCTCTCTCTCTCTCTCTCTCTCTCTCTCTCTGCTGCTTCTCCCAACCAGCTCCCTCCCTCTCTCCTTGGATCAGGTAGGGCTGCATGCCCAGGTACAGGGCCCGGTATGGATAGGAGACAGAAGGTCAGGCAAAGGCAAATACAGATATGGGCCAGGCTCAGAAGCCCAGGTTATGGTAGGGCGTGGATGCCCAGGGTAGCTCAGTTTCAGGCAGGGCATGGATGCCCAGGTAATGGCAAGGTACTGAGCACAGGAGTCTCACCCACGTGTACAGAGTAGAGTCTGGAGACTAGCGAAAGCCAGGACAGGACAACAGGAATCGGCTGGGGTACAGTTGCAAGTCCCAGTGGCAGACACTGATAGATCAGCACAGGAACAGGACTGGGCCATCTTTGTGGGATGTGAGTAGACTGTGTGTGGACAGGACCAGGAATTTTTCACGGGTATCAGAGAGGCTAGACATTTGGGAAGGGACCTGGAATCCTTTGTACATTAAACTTTCAACTTTCTGAGTTTTGTATGTAATTCATCCATACAATCCTAAAGAACCCACTAGCACAGGAGAATCCATTTTTGCATTAACACTATAAGTAAGTTAATGTAATATACCATATAAAGTCAAGGAAAATAAAAATCATATTTTGATTTAATGGATGCATAGAAAGCATCTATCAAAAATCCAACACCCATTCATGATAGAAACTCTAAATAAAGTTGGAGTTGGTGTCACTTTCCTCAGCATAGTTAAAAATATGTACCAGAAGCCCACATAAACATCATACTGAATGGTGAAAAACTGTAAACTTTACCCTCTATTATCAGGTACAAGGTAAGAATACCCTTCTCATCTCTAATAATCAAGACAGTATTGGAAGTCCTGGCCATAGCCATTAGGCAAGGAGGAGACATTAAGGCAAACAGATCAGAAAAGAGGTCAAAATCTCAACTTTTTGCAGATGACATGATTATAAATCTAGGAAACTATAGGTTTTACCAAAAAGCTCCTCGAAAAAAAAACACTTGTAGAGTATCAAGTTATAATTGCATTGCTTTTCTATGTGCAAATAATGAAACAGAAATTTTAAAAACAATGTCATTCACAAATGTGCCTCAGAATATCAAGTACATAGGAATCAGCTTAACAAAGGTGGTGAAAGATTTATTCAAAGAACCTTAACTCAGTGCTAAAGTAAATGAAACACACACCAGAAATTGAAACACATCACCTATTCATGGATGGGAAGAATCAGTGTTGTCAAAATGGCAAACAGTCCAAAGTATTATACAGATTCAATGATGCCCCAATAAAAAAACACTTGTGACACTTTTTTAAAGACACAGATCTGCTAGGGCTGTCTGGATGTCAGGGTTCTCTGGGGTCACTGTTGGGGTTATTGTCTATGAGTTTCCCACTAACTCCCAGCAACCATCAGCAGCAGCAGTGGAGTAGAGAGAGAGAGAGAGAGAGAGAGAGAGAGAGAGAGAGAGAGAGAGAGAGAGAGAGAGAGAGAAAGAGAGAGAGAGAGAGAAGAGAGAGAGAGAGAGAGCAAGAGAGAGAGAGCAAGAGAGAGAGAGAGAAGAGAAGAGAGAGAGAGAGAGAGAGGAGAGAGTGGCCAGGTCACATCAAAGAACTAACAGAGCTTATATCATTTTCAAAGGCAGGGGGCAGAGCTTGATGAAAGCAGGGTCAGAATTCACAAACACTGGGGGCAAAAGTTAATTTTTTTTACCTTGAAAACAAAGTAAATGAGAAAGGCTTCCTCTCACCAAGTGCAAAGCCGGTAAGGGGCTCCACCTCAGCTCCCTGGGGCTAGTGTGGAATCCTGAGAAATTGTTTTCTATCATCCGGAGCTAATAAACAATTATTTCAATGGCATTTCAGTCATTTTTGTATAGACAAAGTAAGAGAGAAAAACATTTATCTACACGCAGTGTTAGGGGTAACCTTTCCTGGGGAGATCACACCATATAGTCCAGACTGCATTCCTCTCACCAAATTGATCACTTAATCCTCTCAGGATCCTACTGATTTATTTAGGCAAACGCAGAGCTCATTCTGTGACCTTGCTCTTTTTAGCTTTGGTTCAGAACAAAGCTCACTTTAAGGTCTTGTGTTCAAGAGCAGGACACTTAGTTGTTCCATGTCGAAGCCAGCGAGGTCTCCTGGTTCCATCCAGTCCCAAGGCCCTCATTTTATGGAGTGAGAACAATTAAAATCAATCAAAATCAATTGAAATGCAATTGATGTATTTAATTAAGAAATATGGTGTAAACCCAGGAGTTACTAATGTAGCTCCAACCCAAGAGCATGCAATACACAAAATAAAGAGAAAAGCAACATTTTATCAAAACAAGACATTTAACCAGGAAATTTGACACCTACAGAGAGCTGTAAACAAAAGGAAACAGAATAGTATCAAATGCTCTTGAAATTTTCTGGATTAAAACATCTACTGTGGCCAAAGAAATGCTTGGAGCAAAAAATTGGGGTTTTTTTCTTTCCCAATTTCAAACTATACTATACTGGAATAAGGACAGCCTCTCAGAACAGTGGAACAGATTTGAAAATCCAGAGGCAGATCTCCAGGTATATGTATACTTAATCTTCCACTGAAGAGCTTAATGCATGAAGTAGAGTAAGGAAATTCACAACAAATTGTACTTGGAAAACTTATCAGTCACATGCAAAGAAAAGTACTGAGACCCCTTTCTAACATCATACACAAAGTCGAACCAAAATGGATCAAAGACCTTAATGTCAAACTGGAAACTACAGATTATATTGAAGATAAATGGGTAGAATTATTTGTAATATTAAATTTAGAAGTACCTTCAATGATTCGTTTCCATTGTCAACAAATCAAGCAAAGATTAAAAAATAAGGACTATATCTATCTGAAAAGTTTCTGTGCTGCAAAAAGAAATTAAGGCCAGAATTAAAAAGCTCCCCCACAGACCAGTAAATATTTCTCCACCACTCATCTTTCAAAGGGTTAACAGACAAGATATTTAAGGCACTCCTAAAATTTTACAAGAAAACCAACCAACCCCATCAAAAAAATGAAACCAAAGAGATGAACATAAACTTTGTTGAAAAAAGCTGTTAACATTTGGCCAAAAAAGTGTATGGAAAAACCTGCATTTTCATCATTAGATAAATGAAAATAATATTAACAGTGAGATATCACCTCACACCAGTGAGACTAGCACACACCATCAAAGTTAAAACAAGCAGTATTGGTAGAGATGGGAAATATAATTCCCCCATCCACAGATGATGAGAATGTTAATTTATCGATTTTTTCAGTCTTACTAAAAAAATGGATGCTTTAAAAAATGGAACCCTAGCAACATATCTCCCTTATGATTCAACAATTTCACTTCTTGGCACTTAGAGCAAGGGCCCCAAAAGTCTATTCAGGAAAAGTCTATATTAATTGTGGTACTATTACAATAACCAAATTCTGAAAACAATCTGAGTGTCCAAAAAGAAGAGATGACTGGATGAAGAAACTATAGTACACATACTCAAAGAAATACTACTATAGTACACATACCCAAAGAAAAGATAAAATCATGGAATTTGATGCTCCGTAGAGTATCATTCTGAGAAAAAGTATCTTTTCTTCTGGAGTATCTTTAGATAGAGGAGGAGAATCACCCTCATATATGGTATATAAAGAAATATAATATGGAACAGCAAATGTCCAAAATCAACAGGAAATGAGAACTCATCCTTAATAGGAAACACTTCACTGTAAGGAGATGGAGAATAAATTGGGGAAATGGTGGAGTGAAACTGGCCCTCTTGGGGGGGGGTGTGCTGTTATATTATGTATGAAATCCTGCTGTTATAAATATTGTAACTTATGGTCCTAAATAATTTTAAATGGGGAAAAATAATGGAAAATATATGAAAAGCATATAAAATGGAAAATATGAGAAAGATAAGTCTAAGAGCCATTTCTGGAGGACATAGTTCAATATAAATCCCAGAGGAAATTCTGGACTGTTAACATTAAAAATCAATTAGTTGATTAAAATGTCATACTACTATTAACTATGGGCAAAATATACTACTACATTTGGGTTGAAAGTGGAAAGGTAGATATGATAAGTTAAATTTAAGTGGAAAAATATCTATTAGAAGTTTCAAGCATCAAAGAAGTTACCAGTGTGAGAAATAACAGAAATCATTATATCTTTTGAATGAAGAATGCTATTACTGGTAGAACTGTGAAATATTAAGTGCAGTTTACTGAAATTGCATCTTTTAAAAGCTGTTAGTGAAAAAAAAGGTAAAGTGACAAATTTAAGACTTTAAATAATCTCTAACAAGATACCAGAATGTCAACTAAAAATTCCTTGTGTATATGTTAGAAAATATTGAACATTGTGGCTTAACTTATTAAAAATACATATCTCTGGTTAGTCATTATTATTATTTAATATAATGGGAAAGACATATAAATCATATAAATTTATATGATAAAGCATATGAATCACTGAAACTAAATCAATTAAAATTCTTGATAAAGCATCAAGATACACTAAATGGGAAGAATTAATCTCATTTAGTAACTAACCCTAAAAATAAAGTGCCATAGTCCACAGCAAAGATGCTTTGATTCCCAACAACAAAGTAATCAAATCAAATTGTGTTTATGTTGACGAAATTATCATTTTATTTTTAAATTCCATTACTTTCCTTTCTTAAGTGCTCTACTACAATTATGATGATTAATGTGCACTTCCAAAGTATCAGGATCCAACTGTTTATCTTTAAGGACATCAATATGATTCTTATATTAACAAAAAAATAGGAATGAATATTCACCCTTCAGTTTTCATAGGTAATTTTAAAGTAAACATAAGATTAAAATAGAGATAAAATTATTTTACTACACAAAATAATTTTACTACAAAAAAAAACTTATTTATGGAATTTAAAAATACTTAAGACCTATTATCTTAAGCAAGCAAGTAAAGATTTATCTATGAAATCAATAACATAAACAACTGGCAACTATGATGAAGGTTTTATCTGATTTAAAAAATGAAGGGAATTTTTATATACATGCTTTAGAAAACTGACAGAAACTGGCTATGAGCATGAAATTCAATTAAGCAAGAAGGGGATTTGATAGATTAAATGGCTTTAATATGTGAAACTACCATATTTCAAATGCTAAAATTGATCAATTTTAAGGTCTCATACCAGGTGTTTTTTTTAAATTAATGCAAGTAAGTTTGACAGTTACACAATTCTAAACAGAGGGCACATGACACATGATTCAAATGAAACATACTGCCATGAAAAATCATATGAATACATTGTCAAACTGTCATATCTACAAAAGCAAGTGAACAAAAATAATAACAAAAGATGAGAAGTTGGCTAAGAAGTTTTACCAATATTTTATTATCTATGGGAACTGTAATATATTGTAGATGATACTGCAGTATCCACTTAAACAAAGACAGTAAGCTGGCTTTATGCAAATAATACTAATGATTTCAATCCTAGATCTTCCTGTAGAACTTAACTTACGTTTTAAACACTCTAGGTGAAAAGGTTGTGAGCCTTCTAAAAGGACTTCTTCAAGCATGAGTTTATTTCTATCAAGAGCTTAGAGTAATTTTCCATTGAATTGCCTGTTATCTATTTAAATTTTATTTAGGTGATCATGCAGTCCCAGGAACTGAACCAACAGTTTGTTGTATTTATATTTATATACAAATATTTTACATGGGATTTGTATGGACCCTTGAGACCTTTTAATAATACAATATGAAGATCCTTTATTTTTAAGAAGTATTTTTTAATCAATGACTATACATTTAAACATGAATGTAGCATGATTCAACTTCATATTTTTGTTTCTAGTTCTATAGATAAAATTATGGCACACTTGTACTTAGTAAATATTTGAATATTAGTTCAATAAATCAATTGGAATGCATTTTTATTGCATTCATTTATTTTTGGTTTTCAGGTCATACCTAACATTGCTCATGTCTTACTCCAGGCTTTGAACTCAGAGATTACTCCTGGTGGGTTTCTGGCAACTATGTGTGTAGGGGATAGAACATGGTAAGCTGCGAGCAAGATAATGACCTTACTTGCTATTTGTTCAGCCATAGGAATGTAGTTTAAGTCTTTCTTAAAGGTCAAACTTGTTCAAGAATATAATAGTGATTCAATCTCACAGTAGGTAAGTGACTATTTTCTATCAACAGTACTAGGTAAAATTCTTTCTATTATTTGCATAGATTACAGGTCAGTCTTTTTCAAACATTTACATGACTTTTAAGGCTATATGAATATACTCAAATGTGTCTTCCTGAATTTATCTGGACACTGGTAAAGGGACTGCTGTTGGTATACTACTTGCCTGAAACTTTGTAACTCTGTAATTCATTGTGATTGAATATTTTTAATATTGAAAAAAATTAAAAATAATACTTGGATTAAAGGCAAAAGATTAAATACATCCAACTGGTTATGTTTTAAAAGTAAAAGGAAAGATTTTAAAATTTTCTTTCCTAATACATATAAAATACATAATGCATAAAAATTGTTATCAGTGTATACTCCTAAAAAAGAGTCACTGTTCATTTGTTAGTCGCTCATGGAGTATATTCTAAAACATTAATATGTCTTCCAATCTAACATTGAAATACACATTTTTATTGATATGCAATACTATTTTATTCTACAATAATCATTTATGACCCTCAAAGTTTTCCCAATGCTGGCAGAATAAAATTCAGATTATTTATATAAGTTCCTCAAAAATCTTCCTATATCCAAGACTCAATTTCCTTTAAACTTTTATGTCTACATATATTTCATTCAGCTTCTTAGACACTGTTCAACTTATAACCAGAAAGAAAAAATGTCAAAATGACCTAGCACAGGACATTGGTGGTGGGAAATGTACAGTGGTGAAGGGAAAAGTGTTGGAACATTGTATGACTGAAGCCCCGTCATAAACAGTTTTGTAACTGTGTATCCCAGGGTGATTAAAAATGGTTTCTTTTTTAAGCTGATTCAGTTTTTATGGAAGACAGTATTGAGACTCCAGGACCACCAATTTAAAACAGAAACGCTGTATTATTTAGAAATCCCAAATTTGTTATCCAAATCAAGAATAAGAGAACACTTATTTAAAAAGAATATGCACACTTATGCTCATTGTGCTATGTATGATAATCAGAATTTACAAACAGCCAAGTGTCCAACAGATAAGTAGATATAATAGTGATATACACAAATGAACACAAAAAAACACAAAAACACACAAACACACATAGTGACTGTCACTCGGTTTATAAACTGAAACCTTTTGACTCGTTACAACAGAAACAAAAATAGATATAAAACAAAAAGTACACATAAAGGTAGACAAATAATGGATGATTTCACTTATATCTTATATATAAAGACACAAAATTGGGCATAAAATATGTAATGAAAACAAATCTTTGAATTCTGATGGTAGAGGACAAGCACATAGGGAAAGGGGCGGAGCAACTGTGGCATTTAGGTGGTGTGTATAGTGCAGTAAAGTTTAAATATTTACATAAAGCATAAACATTTGCACTCACAAACAATGATACTTTAATAAAAAGGAAATATTTATATTACTAAATGTAAACAGTGCAAAGTAGAAATACCTTTTAAATCACTACATATAACCTAAAAATACAAATGGCAACCTATATAACAATAGATTGGATAGTAATACTATAATGCAAGTAGAAATACAACAATGACTAGTAAAGAAAGCTAATGTTTAATATTTGTCTTGATTACAGTTTTGATGTAATCAAGAGACACACATGGGGCAGAGCTCCTGTTTGCTCTCCCTGTGCCCAGCTGTTCATGAGACGCGTCTGTGAGGGTTGGTGGGTTCCTAGCCCTGGCCCGCCACCCCAGAAGAGCCTTGCAAGAAGCCAGAGAAACCCCCAAACCATGACGAATGCCATTTTCCACATCCGGACTCCCCTCTCGTCAGAACTCCACCCAGCAGAAGAGTTGATCACAGCCTGGCTCGTTCATCATAAAATGCTCAAGTTTTGAGGTGACTACAAGATTATCCCACCTGCACAGCAGAGCCTGGCAAGCTACCTGTGTCGTATTTGACATGCCAAATACCAGTAACAATTATAGACCTCATTCTAATGACTTTAATGGAATGATTTGAGGCTCATTATGTTCCTGGAGCATGCAGACGTCCTTGGGCTATCTCACATGTGCCAGGACATACTGAGATATCACTGGTGCCCGCTCGAGTAACCCGATGATCTACGGGAAGTCAAGTGATCAAGTGACAGTTTTGATTAGATGTGGATATTTCTTTCTCTCTCTTTCTGTGTGTGTGTGTGTGTGTGTGTGTGTGTTTGTCTGTATATCATTCCCAAAAGAAGGATTTATTCCTGGCTCTGTGTTCACACTTGGTGGGTTCTGGGGATCATATGTGGTGTAAGGGAACAAACTGGGTTGACTAAATGGAAGGCAAGCTCCCTCCTACCTGCTAAACTATCACTATGTTTCAGAAGTGACGATTTTTTTGTGATGTGTAAGGTACTGTTAATATTCTGCTAAACCTTCAAATCTTCAAGACCATCATGACATCCAATTGTTTTGTTTTTATAAAAGGCACTGACAGTATAATCTTAAAAGTAATATTACAAATTTTGATCACAGTCTAAACCACAGGAGTCTTAAAGCAGATTACAAACTTATTCATTTGAAAATCACATTGTTTGTAGAACCTAAAATTTAGACTCTGAATCAAAATATTCTAGTGGCTTTCTAGTGGCAACTGAACTCAATGAGACAGAAGGTTTGTTTCGCTTTTTTCATTATACACTTATAAACCATTTGAATTTTTATACCATGATATGTGAACCTGCATAATAATAAACAAATAACAAATCATTTTGTACTAAGCATATGAGTGTTTGTATGGCAATGAAATTGGTCTTTTAAAAGCATCATGAATAGGACCCAATTTTTATACTCAATAAACTCAAGGCATCAGTCAAAATAATTATGAAATATAATGACAAATTATACCATATATGTAGCTAGCATGAACAGTAATATACACAAAAGTCCAGGGAGACCATTAGAGCATGAAAGTTAATTCTGGAAGACTAAAGGGTCATTAAAAAATTGCAAGTTCAATCTTCCATTAGAAAGGAAATGCAAGAGCTTTAGGATATTTGCATCTCTTTTGCAGTTAGATTGGAATCTCTAAAAGTAAGAACCACATAAATTAACCATAGAGTTACTGCATTTAATAATATTTAAGGCTTTAATTGCAGAGACAACCCAATGTTAACTGATAAAATTTTATTTGGGAAAATATATCACACAAAAAATTTAATTCTTTAAGAGCATACACTTAAAAGAAAGTTGTGTAATAGTGTGAGAATTTCATTAAACTTGTAACATTAGCCGGTGTTACCCTTTGCAGTTTTTTCTCACTGAAATTGAAATTTATCACAAAATTCTCTCAAGCCTCAGTTTCTTAGTCTATAAGTTAACATCCCATCCACTCTTCCAGTTTCTTAGAATTTTTGGGAGGGATGTTTTCAAGTTCTATGCCCCAATCAATATAAAAAGCTTTAAGTCCAACAACTTAATTTACATTTATGACAAGACTATACACATTAATGTAATATTTTTTAACTCATGAACATTTTGAAATTATTCCATTTGTTGCTGCATACCAACTGGATTCCACTGGATGTCAAAAAGATCATTTGACTGCCCAACTACAAGATGGTCAGACTTCTTTGTCATGACCCTGAATGAACGGCTTGAAGCTCTTTGTATTCCTGAAGCAAACAGATGCCATTGGGCTACACTAGCACGTGATAGGGTCAAATGGAAATATTACTGGCGCCTGCTCAAGCAAATCGATGAATAACAGGATGTCAAGTGATCAAGTGATGAAGTTGCTGCATACTGACTCTTAGGGGATTTCAATATGACACTACATTTCACTGCTAAGTTTTCAGTTTTCTTCTAAGAAAAGTTTTTCTTTTGTTCACACCCATTAAAGTTCAGGTTCTACTCCAGATCTCTACTTAAGTGTTTCTCCTTGTGGAGGAATGAGAAACACCTGAGCAAGGTGACCAAATGTACTGGATCAAACTCAGATATCCTGCATGCAAAGCCTAAGCTCCAGCATGTTATCTTTCAGTTCCAGTAGCCCCGCCCATCCCCTAAGCCTCTCTGGGCTGCATTTGACAATGCTTGTCTGGGACCCTGGCCAGCAGCCCCCAGTACAAATGAGGAAGACCTAGATCTTGCCAGATGGACTTCATCCCTGTGGAAAAAGGAGAGGGATGGACTTGGGAGAAACTCTGCCTTGCTGCTGCTACTGCTGAGAAAGAAAAGGAAAGGAAAGGAAAGGAAAGGGGAAGGAAGGAAGGAAGGAAGGAAGGAAGGAAGGAAGGAAGGAAGGAAGGAAGGAAGGAAGGAAGGAAGGAAGGAAGGAAGGAAGGAAAGGAAGGAAGGAAGGAAGGAAGGAAGGAAGGAAGGAAGGAAGGAAGGAAGGAAGGAAGGAAGGAAGGAAGGAAGGAAGGAAGGAAGGAAGGAAGGAAGGAAGGGAAGGAAGGAAGGAAGGAAGGAAGGAAGGAAGGAAGGAAGGAAGGAAGGAAGGAAGGAAGGAAGGAAGAGGAAGGAAGGAAGGAAAGGAAGGAAGGAAGGAAGGAAGGAAGGAAGGAAGGAAGGAAGGAAGGAAGGAAGGTGGTGGGAAAATGCTGGACTCTAAGGCTAGCAGCTCAGAGCCCAACAAATGCTCAGAAGTTACGCTTGTCTCTGCACTTAAAAATTACACCTGGTGGTGCATGCCGGGGAGGGGGCACCTGTTGCGGAGATTGAACCGGGCCAGCAGAGTGCAGGACAAGTGATTTCCATGCTGCACTATCATTCCAGACCCCCCAAAGGCTGCTTTTAATGTGGTTTCTCTATATCTCAAACTTGCATTTTCAGCAAATGTTATTAATTAATCCATTGTGCTTCATGCTGTCAGAACTGTATCTTGCTATATGAGATCTTCTAACAACAGGAGTTTATAAGGTGAAAATAAGAAAAGTCTCTTTATTATATGTTATATTATTAATTAACATTTTGGCTAATATAATTTGCTAAAAATCATAAACAAAGAGAAACTAACAGATAGATAAACAAAATTTTAAATAAGGGAATAAAACCCCATTTTGTTTAGTCACATAACATTACTCCTTCCTCCTGCCTTCCTCCTTTACTTTTAAAAAAATATTTTGGCATTTGGGCAACAGAGAGTCAGCCATGCCTGGCTCTCTGCTCAGAGATAACTCCTGGTAGGGTTTGGGGACAATATGGGATGCCTGGGATAAATCAATGTTGGCTACTTGCAATGCAAGAACCTTATCCACTGTACTATTTTTTCCAATTTCTCTTTCATTACTTCATATGTTTGCCTTAAAAAAATACTAAAGAAAACAATTACAGTTTAGAGTGCTAAAAAGGTCTACAACTACAAGTAAATTAAATGCACAAACTTTAAAATAAGATAGTATTTCATTTTTGGCACATAGTACACTAATGTAAATTGAGGTGCTATAATTTAGTAAGCAGGAGCCTTCCATCAATTTGACGCCTTATTAGCCTCTGAAGAGGTGAAAACACAACTATTGTTCTAGAAAACATGTCTTTTTAGCTCTTTTCTTCTATTAATAAAATGCCCTTTAGAATTATTTATCAATATGATTTTGAAGGCACTAAACTATAACTAAATAATCACTAAATTTTGTTATCCCTTAGTTTATACTTTGATCTTTATACCATAAAAGACAATCACAGGGGAAAATAAAGTTTTCATTAAATACAATCAGGAATGCGTTTCCTCATGATGAAATTGCAAATAGAAAATTTAGCACATGAGATAATTTTCAGATGTTCTGAAATTTTTATCCAGCTCAAAGAATGCTTAGGCAGTAACAAGGTTGATGCTGGAAGCATCGAAATGACAAGGTCTTACATGAAATGCAAGCTATTGCTTCTTTGAGAATTTAAATACCACTATGAACAGTACGCATGAGGTTGAAAAGAAGTATCTCTTCCTTCTTCATGTAGGTATGATAAAGGGGTGACGTTGAAACATAATGGCTTAAAATAGGGTGAGGAAAAGGGTAACTGTAAGAACAAAAAAGGAGCAGAGAGATAGTATGGGGTTGAGGCACATTTCCAGTGGCAACAGAATCTTGCTCAATCCCTGGCTCCATGTGGATGCCTGAGCAGCAATGCATGCTCTTCCCTTGGACTGAACTACCTGCCAAGTTGGATGTCTCTCAGGGTCCTGCTCACCGCTTAGGCAATTTCCCTCATTAAACACTATTAAAGCAGAAAAGGAAGAGTCACAGTTGGAAACAGGAGCACACGGACTTCATTCACTTCTGGACTTGTACTTTATTGAAGCAAGGTAATGTTTACTTAGAAAGCAATTATTTCTTAGTAATTGGCAAGAACAGAATAGTAGATGTTTCCAGCAGCTCCTTTTTTAATCTCAGTGGAGAGGATTATTAGCAAAGGCTATCAGATGTCTTTAACAGTTAGAAATAGTTACGTTAAGTGTGAATACTGGGCACAGAGAAATATGGAACCAAGGAAGACATATCTGAGGAGGAACTCAGAGGTTTTGTTACATATGCTGTGCAATGTATACAATTTCGCTCTGGCTGCCTCAACAGTTCTTAGATAGTCGCACCCATGTTTGCTTTTATCTAGAGAAAAAGAAACATATGAAAGGGGACATAAATGATAAAAATTGCAGAAAATGGGAGTGAAATTTGGAGTGATTGGGGACACTCAGGGTTTGAACAGGGGACACACTGTTCTGTGCTCACTGATCACATCTGGAAGTGCCCAAGGATCCGTATGCAGTGCCAGGGAAGTGCCAGAGTGAGGCACATGCCAGGCAGGTACCATGACCCCTTTACTATAGTTCTAGCTTCTAACTGGATATTTTACTTACGGCAAACTTCTGTGTCATGTTTTTATGTCAGTTTCTTTAATATTCGGGTTGAAACTATCTCACATATAAAATGTGGAGTTGAGAGTTTGGATTTCAATGCGTTCCTACTGTCATTACCTTCCAGTAGATGAGACATACATGCTATAAGCAACAAAAAACCTTGGGTAGCTAGAATAGAAATACATATAAAGAGAGAGGGTTAAGAGATATCACAGTATGTAGGGCATATGTATCCCGACATATTGTAGGGATATCCCTACATACATCCCTATTCTATCCATGGTACCCTATATGATATCCCTGTGCTTTTCCAGGAGTGACCCCTGAGTACTGATTTGCTTTGAAATTGTGAGTATAAGATTAGAGGGAGAGGAATTAGAAAGCCTGGCAAGAGACACTTTAAATATTAGACAGGAGTCTATTAATCAATAATTATGCTCACCTTTCCTACTATAGAAAGGTTTCTTCATGGACAGATGGACAGAAGCATATGGGTCAATTAGAGCAGAGAATTGAAGTTAACAGGCGTAAATTGTTGCAGAAATAGCATAAACATAAATTCATCAAGTAGTATAAAAATAGGTACTAGAGTATGCAAGCTAACCTTGAGTTTGCAAAGAGAACTGAGTATTGAAAGTTGTACAAAGGCTGCAATATATTCATGAAAGCTGATGAGGATATGATATATATATATATATATATATATATATATATATATATATATATATATATGGACTAGAGTTGAGATGCTGATAACAAGGAAGATGGCAAGTATTTTTGTTGCTGTTACAGAGAAACAAAACTTATTTGATGTAATTAAGTCTATCTTTAAATTGTATCCCCAGTCTTCTTATCCTTACTATTAAAATTTAAGATATCACTCCTCAAAACCAGGTAGAAAAAGTTCAACAATGACTTTCACATTTTCACTGTAGCTGTCTATTTAGGATACAATATTAAATAGATAGAAAACTTAATTTTTTTTATTTTTTTATTTCTTTTGCTTTTTAGGTCACACCCGGCGATGCTCAGGGGTTACTCCTGGCTCTACACTCAGGAATTACTCCTGGCGTTGCTCAGGGGACCATATGGGATGCCGGGGATCGAACCCAGGCCGGCAGGCTGGCACGGGCCGGCCGCGTGCAAGGCAAACGCCCTACCCGCTGGGCTATCGCTCCGGCCCCAGAAAACTTAATTTTTTGGGGGGTCACACCTGGCATGCCCAGGGGTTACTCAGGCTTTTCACTCAGAAATCACTCTTAGCAGTGCTCACGGGACCATATGGGATGGCGAGGATCGAACCTGGGTCGCCCACCTGCAAGGCAAATGTCCTACCCACTATGCTATCTCTCTGGCTCCCGATGGTAAACTTTAAACAACTTTTAAAAAATTATATTATTACTTAAGTTGGCAATACCTATATTTACACAATCTTTTCTGTATCACATTTAAGAGTATCACTATCACTATCTTCCCGCTCATCATCTATTTGCTAGATCAGGCACCAGTAATATCTCCATATGTCCTTTCTCATGCTAGTAGAACCCAAAGGCATCTGCTTGCTCCAGGAACATAAAGAGCCTCAAACCACTATACTAGGTCATGGGAATGACCTAATATAAATGTTACTGGTATTTGGCATATCAAATACGACACGAGCAGCTTGCCAGGCTTGCCGTGCGGGTGGCATACTCTTGTAGTCACCTCTGAATAAAGCATTTATTGATGAACCACAGGCCCGCTAGCGCCTGCGCAAGCCGGGTTGTGATAGTCTGGTCTGCTGGGTGGAGTTGTGACGAGAGGGAAGTCCAGAGTAATATAAAGTAACAATGATCATATTTGGAATTGCTCTCAAATATAACCATAATTAGATTGCACAAGTTTAATTGATAAAATCCTTAGATATAAGGAGAAAAACTAATCAGAACCTTTGTCAAGGAACTGATGAGAATCCCACAAGCCAAACAAAAAACAGATTTTCAATGATTCTTATGCTTCACTATTCAGGAAGATGACATTTCAAAAGGTGAGTGGTTAAGTCATGGAAAACTAGGAATGCAAGTAATTTTGCTACAAATTAAAAACAATTCAATTATACTTTAAAAGTGAACACCTATCGGAGAAGGAAAATTTGGCCTTTGTACAATGTTAGAAGAGTAGATTTTAGTAGGAAAATTAACACTATCTTTAATAGATATTCTTCTAGTGGGATACATAAAGAAAGGAATATGTGATAACAATTGTGATGCAAAAACAAAGTTTTCAAAAATTAATACATTTGTGAAATTAAGTAACAATTTTCTTTTCTGAATCTTCTAATATTACAGATTATAAAACCATTGATAATAACTTCTCTTGCAATATCTGTTTTTTTATGACAGGCATGTTAATGGCATTATTTGGAACATTCATAAATCATGTATGAAGACTTGGCATTGATGACCTTAATATTTTGAGAGATGTTATGAAATCTTCCTGCCAACATATTCAAAATTATAAATATATATTCCCCCAACTCTAGGCTGTGATATTAATGTTATAAGAATGTTGTATTCTTCCAGCCTTCTAGTTTCTTACTTTCTTGAAAAATATTAAGACACAAAAAGTGACAGATTTCTTTTTCTTTTACCTCTAAACTTTACAAAATTAGTCACCAAGTAATTATTGTTCTGAATTTGTATTAGGTTTTAGTACTTATATAGAAAATTTCCAAAACTGGGAGACTTAAAACCACCTAAGATCTCATATTTCTGTAGGTTGGAAGGCCAACATAGGATCCACTTACTAAAATAAAAGGGCCCAGAGGAGCAGCCTTTATTTTTGAAGATGACAGGAGGATCTGTCTTCCTAACATTTTCAGGTTCTGGCTCTCATCCAAATCTTTTTGGCTGGTGACCTTCATCCCAAAGCCACCTCTCTGTTAATTCTTTAGCCTAATCTTCTATTCACAGTAGAAAATATCATTCACCTTGGGGGTGACTGCTATGTAGTAACATACACTTTTTATTTTCCCTGCTCTTTTGGGTCACAGCTCGTGATGCTCAGGGTCTACTCTAGCTCTAATCAAGAATTATTCTTGACAGTGCCTGGGGCACCTTACCCAGGCTGACTGCTTGTAAGGCAGTTGCCCTGTCCTCTGTACTATCGCTCCAGTCCAGTAACATACACTTTAAAGAGGTATAAAACTTTACTTCTGAAAGCATGCAACTACGTGAAAATGCAAACTGTATAGCCAATTGCTCTTCACCAAGAGTGCTAAGACATTATCTGTGATAAATCTCAATTATTACCTGAAAAATAAAAATATTAAGTCAAATACACCTGAACATAAAAGTTAATACTTTTATACATGCATCTAGCAAAAAACAGAGAATAGCATCTTTGTGATTTTGTGTTAAGGAGATAGTCCCTAATTATAATATGAAATGATCACTTGACATTCCGTTTTCATTGATTTACTCGGCGGGCACCAGTACCATTTCCACTTGACCCTATCACGTGCCAGTGTAGCCCAATGGCATCTGGTTGATTCAGGAATATGAGGAGCCTTCAAAAAGCATTGAAGAAATAGCTAAAAGACAAAGAACCTCCGGCTCCGGGCACATCTCTTCAACTCCAATAAAAAAACTATTTCTCTCTCTCTCTTTTTTTTTTTTTTTTGCTTTTTTGGGTCACACCCGGCAATGCTCAGGGGCTTCTCCTGGCTCGACACTCAGGAATTACTCCTGGCCGTGTTCGGGACCATATGGGATGCCGGGGATTGAACCCAGGCAGGCACAGGCTGACCATGTGCAAGGCAAGCGCCTTACCCGCTGGGCTATCGCTTGGCCCACTATTTCTCATTTTCTTAAACAGTTAAACACACATCTACTATCCTGATACCAACATATATCTCTTTATTCCATAAATATACCATGGAAATGACTAATGTCTTTAGAGTTTAAAACTAACAAAGATAATTGAATGCAGGCATGGTAGAGATATCCATGGATAAACTATGTTTTATATGTATATTGAATTAAAACTGAACAATAAAAAACAGCAACATTATGTTGATTCAAAGAAACCTAAGACTAAAAGAGTATATTATATGCTTCTATTAATCTGAAGTTCTGGATGACTGAAAATAACCTAAGTTAATAAAACTCAGGTGTCAGTTGCTGTGGGCAGCATGTGGGTTGACTGTATGTATTCTGACAACTGGCAAACACAGTTGTCCAATACATTCAAAAGTTACATGAGCCATGTGAGTTTGTAAGAACTCATAACTTCACTTTACATAAGCAATATTTGTTGCAGGACTCCTCTAAGAGCCCACTTCTCTACCTTAGAAAAGTTTTTCTAGGCAGATCTTAGCTCAAGACATTAGCATATAAAGGGGCCTAGGTGAGGTGCTGGGAGAGATTACCTGAGGGCATTTGACCCTCCCTGCTTTCCATAACAGTGGGAGGGAGGTCTGAGTTGCAGGGGTATAATACTAGCCTGCTTCCTCTCTCACGGGCTCTTTTTTGGGCTCTCTCTTTGTGAGCCTCGCACCCTTCTTGGGAGTCTTGTCTTTGTCTCCTCTTTACAGGGCCTTTACACGTGGTGGCCGCCATCTTGGCCTACACGTGGCTGGGGGTTCTAGCCGGGAATCCTAAGCACCGGGCTTTTCCTTTTGCTGATTTGTATGCCTGAACCTGTGATAAGTAAACCCTTTTAAAACTGCATCGGGTTCCTGAGTTTTCATCCATTCCTCGCCCGGCTCGGAGGTAGAAGGGAACTCGCTTCCAGCACTGTTGGGGACCCGACAATATTTGTTTTTGAAATGTTCTTCTTTAGGCTGTTGTCAATTTTTTAGCCACACCCAGTGGGGTCCTTGGCTCTACGTTCAGTGTCCTGGCAGTTCTCAAGGGCTATATGTTGTACTGGGAATCAAACTTTATTAAACTATGCAATTTAAGCCAAATAATCCCTATACTGATTCCCCTTCCCATGAATGGTATTAAAAATAATACCAACCATATCATTTATAGAAAGGAAGCAATACAACCAGACTTTTAATTAAGCAGATACAGATATAAAGCATATTGGGTAGCTACCAATTACAGAAACTTAGACAGTCAGTTGAGAAAAACAGCACAGACTAAAGGTTGGTTTATGATGGTTTATGAATTAACAACTATACTCACAATTATGCTAGATAAACACTAAATGGCACTAAATATCATTATCTGATATTGTTGCTGAGAAGTGGGTGTCAGAGGTGCTTCCACCCATCACACTAATGCAGTACTAGAAATAGAATCCATTGACCCTGCTGGCTTTCAACAATAGCTCTCAATAAGTTCCGTTTGTCTAAATCTACCTCGTGTTTACAACCTCCTATAAATGAACTAAGGATGTGTACAATTCCTGCCTGTATGGGAAATTTCACTGCTACAAGAGAATTGTGTGTAGAGCATAGCAAAATGTGAAAAAGAGAAATTCTTCAAAATAAAGATTGGCACATATAAACTCAATCCTTTCATGTTTAAATATATTCATTCAACTTTCTCATTCAGTCCACTGATGTTTGGATTTAGTCTTGGTACCTTACTGAATACACTCTTGTCAAAGCTAACATTAACTTCCATATTCAGGAAATGGCTCTTTTCAAATTAATTCCCTAACAGCTAAACTGACCTTAATACCACTGATTATGCCCTTCTTAAAGCCATCTCATTCCTTAGGTTTCATGGCATCATTTGTTTCTCTCTTATGTCTGTGACCCTTTTTAATTATGCTCAATTTATTCTCTGCTGTTAAATTGCCTTTAGTTAAGATTTCTGTTTGCTTGCTGTTCTAAGCATTCCTCTTTATTGTGTACTTGCCGTACATCACAACTTCTATTGAAATATAGATTGCATCTCTGTTAATCTAAGCTTTTCCTCTTTTATTGCCACAATTCAGAACTCTACTTTTATAGAGCACACAAACACACCCTAGATGTTTACTTTTGGACTTCTTATATATATTACAAATTAAAAATACTGAAAATCAATCATCATATCCTGACTCATTGCTTTTGTTTCCTTATCAGAGAAAGCGTCAGCACTGTCCATCCATTTATCAAATAAGAAAAACTATTTATTTTTTCACTTTCTCTTATTAAATAATTCCAATAATAGTTTATTATAGTTAGGTAAATGTGTGCAATAGTGTTGATGTCTGTGAGTCTAATGAAGGTCATATACTTTACTACAAAAAGCCCAAAAAGCATCTAGTAGTGATGCAATGTAAAGTGAAGTAGGTCAGAGGGAGAGGAAAAATTCAGAATAATCTCAGTCATCTGTGGAATAAAGGACAGTAAAGGGAATAGTATCAAGTAATGACAAATTCTTAGCTTTGGATCATATGGTCAAATCAGAAATATAAATTCTTTCTTATAATTTATCCCTAGACTTCATGCTTTTCAAATTCTTGGGTTATTTTTGTTTTTGTTTTTTAATATCCACATAGAATTCTCTATTTCAAAGACCACTATTACAAAGCAAAGCACCATTAAATAGCCTTAATCTATGCCAGAGTTTTCAAAATATTATTTTGATCTCCAATGTTGCTCATTTTCATGCCACTCCTAGAATCTATAGGAAGGAATGAGAAGTTAAATGAAAACTTTACGATATCAACCTATGCTTAAAATGACATTCAATCATTTTCTTATATTTTATCTTTGAAAGCCCTATGTCATTGTTAATCATTATATTTCGGTGTACTTTTACAACAATTTCTTATATAATATTGCATACTCCAGATATATAGTACTTTACTTGGTGTCAAGAGAACATATAGTAAGTAGGTGCTGGATATGTTCATTCCTCTTCAGCACTTTCCCCTCGTTGCCTACTATTGTATTTTTTATGATTTATGCTCAGAATAAGAACTTCCTTTAGAGCTGTAGAGATACTACAGGGCTAAGGCACATGCTCTGTTTGCAGAGTATCAGTTTCATCCTTATCTCTGGCACTACAATGTCTCCCCAGTGTTACAGGCTGCAACACAGGTAATCCTGGTAACCCCTGGTCTAAGCAACACACAAACCACTAGCACATCTGGCCTAGACTTGCCTGTAGATATCCTCAAGTCTCCTGAGCACAACTTGCAATGCTTGACACACTGACAAATATCTAACTTTATCCTGGTAGCCCCATTCCTCCTGACCCCTCCACCCATACCCTAGCTCTAGACATACTATTATGTTTTAAAGAGCATTGCACAATAGAGCTTGGCAAGTTACCCATGATGAATTCAATCTGCCAAAAGCAGTAACAATAAAGGGCCTCGTTTCCATGACCCTGAAATAGCTCCCAATTTGGCAACTTAAAAAAAGGACAAGCAAGGAGAGGTTGATAAAATCTCAGGGATGAACTAGTCTACCAAAATGAAGAAGAACTAAAATGACTGTCTGTACTTTCAATGCAGGTACACTGGCATCTGAACCCTCCATCAAAGACCTGATGGTGCAGCACAGATAATCAAGTACGACATCATTGGATTATTGACTGAGATGAGAAGGTATCAATCACATCATGCCATTTTCGATACTGGAGAACTGTTCCTTGCAACATGCAACAATGGAGGTGTTGGTGCTGTCAATGTCTTCATCAATAAGAACTTAGTCATCAGCATTATTCATTTGAATGCCTAACAACCTGAATTGGATGCTTACATTTGAATAGATGTCTCTCATTGACAGCAGTTTCTATATTTGCATCTATGCACCAGCATCCAACTACGATGAAGAAGAAATTGAAAACTCTTCATAGAGCTGGAGAAGTTCTATAAAGAAGACTACACCTTGTACAAGATCATTGTTGGTAATTTTAATGCTAAGATAGGACTAAGACAGTTGCCCAAAGAATTCCACATTGGGACTCATGGCCCAGAATGGAATGAACAGGGTGAAAGACTGTCTGAGTTTGACCAAGTCCATTCATGGTAATTCACAGTTCCAGAAGACCAAATCTAAACATTAGATATGGGAGTCTCCCGGTGGACGGTTCCACAATGAAACTGACCACATCATATTCAATCAACTGTTTTGCCTGACTGGTGTCACTGTTGTCCCAAAATTCCAGATGGGATCAGACCACTGTCTCCCTTTGTGCAAAATTCTACTTCACAGAGAAGGGAAAAAAGGGCTGCAAAGTTTAGGAAGAGAACTCCCAGAGTGACCCCCAACTAAGAGATATTAGGTACTATTGCGGCAACATGGGATGATTCCTTCAGTAACAACATCGATGAGGAATACGATTGGTTCAACACCTCCATGAATGTGTGAGGAATGCCAAAAGTGAGAAAGCCACAAACGAATGCCTGTCTTTGGAAACTCGGAGCTCATTCGCCAGTGTGGTTTGGCTTGACCTCAGGCAATCACAGCTAAAGTCTGAGCTCACAAAGTAGTGCAGAGAAGTGACAAAGAACGACCTCAAAGAGAGAAGAGCAGCAGTACTGGTTGATGCGGCAGAAACGGAAAAAAAATTATTTACAAAGCCTGCCTATCCTTCTTCCACTATAAGACTAAGATGACTGCCCTCTGAGGTCCTGATGGATCTATCACATCTTCCAAAAGGGCAATGGAGATTATCCACGACTTATACACAGATCTCTTCGATAGCCATGTCACCTGCCCACATACCAAATTCCGCAGGATGGATATATTGTCCCCAGCATTCTCCCTTCTGAAATCCAAAGTGCCATTTTGTGGATAAAAAAGCATACAGCACCTGGTCCAGGCAATGTTAGACATGAACACCTGAAGAATCTGCCACTAGTACTCTTCAATACACTGACTTAGTTCTTCATGTATTACCTATCTGAATGCAAGGTTCCATTGCAATGGAAAACCAGCAGGACTATTCTGTTGTACAAAAAGGACCATATCCAGGACATTGGCAATTATTGCCACATCTGCCTGTTATCCATTATCCAATGGAATCATCAATACACTAGACAAAGGACAACCCGTGCAATCAAGCCAGGTTCCTAAAAAAGATTCAGCATGATTGACCATATTCACATGGTGACCAAGCTCATTGAGGTGTCATGAGAGTTTAATATGCCGCTCTGTCTAGCGTTCATTAATTTGAAGAAAACCTTTAATTCTGTTGAGACTGAACTGGTCTTCAAAGCCCTAGCTAAACAGGGCATTTGAACTCAATACATCAAGATCCTTCGTGAGCTGTATTATGGATTCACCACCTGGATCTCAACATTCTACCAAGAAGTGATCATCAATGCAAAGAAAGGGGTTTGACAGAGGGATAACATCTCACCAAAACTCTTCAGTGCCACCTTCGAGAATGCCATGTGATGACTTGGAATGGGAAGGAATGGGATTGAAGATAGATGGTCGGCAACTACACCACCTCCACTTCGTTGATGACATTGTTCTAATAATACCAAATATCAGTCCAAGTGGTACAAATACTGGCCAACGTTGACCGTGAGTGTGGAAAGGTTGGACTACAACTGAATTTCAAGAAGACAATCTTCATGAGAAATGAAATAGTTCCTGACATTCCATTTGCTCTCAACAGAATGGACATCTCCGAATTTAACAGCTATGTATACCTAGGTCAAGAATTCAACCTGACGAGCAAAGTAGCACCTGAACTAAGCAGGAGGAAGAGAGCAGTGTTTAATGCCTTCAAGAGCATTGAGGAAGTGGTAAAGAAGATAAAGAACTTCTGGCTCCAAGCACAACTTTTCGACTCCACCACTCTTCATGCACTAACATACGCCTCAGAAACCTGGGTCTTCGAAAACAGGACTAGAAGGCTATTTGGGTAGCCCAAAAAGGAATCGAAAGTGTTATGCTTGGAGAATCCACGCGTCATTCAAGTGAGAGAAGGAATCTGGAGTTTCAACCTCTGTCAAAGGTCAAGAATCAAGGATGTTGTCTCATTTGCCAAGATGATAAAAATCAGATGGGCCAGACATATAATAGATTTAGAGACGACCGCTGGACTAGAGCTGTTACTGATTGTCAAAAGAACGGGTGGCTGCCCACCTACTAGAGGGTCAGACTTCTTTGTCAAAAACCTGAATATGGTTTAAGGCTATTCAATTCCTGGAGAAAGCAGATGCCATTGGGCTACATTGGCAACAGGGACAAATAGAGATGTTGCTGGTACCTGCTTGAGCAAATGGATGAACAATGGGAAGATAGTGATAAGTGAACTGATCCTGGTAGCCAGAGCTTAAAAGTCAGTTCAACTCTGTTCGCCATTACAAAACTAAATTAAAGCCTTCTTCACTCTAGCTCCTTAATATGCTGCAATTCAAAAATCAATGAAGTCATCCAATTAGCCCAAGGTGCAGAGAGCTAGTCTCTCCTCAGGGCACCCTCATCTAGCATGCAGATTACTTTGAATTAAGAACAATGACAGGCTTGGAGGTTAAAGAGATGTTCTCCAGTCTTATTCTGTTTCACCTTTCCCAACAAAGGGAGAGTTCTTTATTTCTAAGCTTTCCATTTTTGAGAATAATGCAGCAGGCATATCTTTTCTGTAAAATTCTGTCTGACAGTATCATCATTAGTCTCAGTTGAAAGGTCATCTTGCTTTTTCATGTGAAATCTCTCTCTTTGGTACCTCAGTCCCTAAGCTAGAAAATTATGTTCATCCTTTTTTGCTTACTCAAAATGGTATTCGACTACTCTTCACACCTTTTCCATGGATACGTTTTCCCCATTTTTCGTCACACCCTGTGATCCTGGGGTTATTCCTGGCTCTGCTCTCAGTAATTATTCCTGGTGGTGTTGGGGAACCATATGGGATACCAGGTATGAAAGGCAAGTCAGCCCTGTGCAGGGAGATGCCTTCCCCACTGTACTATTGCTCTGACCCCAATGATACCTTTTTAAAATAAATTCATTCTTTGAATATATGGACTCAAGAACAAATTCACGTGCTTCACCTGAAGTAAGAATCGTCACAACTGAAGTAGATTAAACATTTTAATCAACCATAATAAATCAATACTCATAAAATTCTGATTCATGCATTTGGTACACTTATTTTATAAATGTCACATTTGCAAAGCTCACATGTACTTTTGAGTTTGTACCTGCAACAGTATATACAAGTTCACTATCACTATCACTATCCTCCCATTGATCATCTATTTGGTAGAGCGGGCACCAGTAATATCTCCATATGTCCTGTCTCATGCTAGTAGAGCCCAAGGGCATCTGCTTGCTCCAGGAACATAAAGAGCCTCAAACCATTATATTAGGTAATGTGAATGAACTAATACAATTATTACTGGTATTTGGCATATCAAATAAAGCAGGGCAGCTTGCCATGCAGGTGGCATACCCTTGTAGTCACCTCTAAATATAGCATTTATAGATGAACCATGCGGCCGAGACAGGCTGTGATAGGCTGTCGCTGGGTGGAGTTCTGACAAGAGGGAAGTCGGATATGCAAATAGAGGCCCAATAGAGTGGGAGGGGTCTGGCTTGTTTTGCGGGTCTGCTGGGGTGGCAGGCCAGGGCTAGAACCCGCCATCCCTCCCGGGTACCTCATGAGTGGCTGGGCACAGGGAGAGCAAGTAGCAGCTCTGCCCCATGTCTGTAAGTCTCTGGTTCAGCAAATCTGGGCCGGATTGAAAGAAAAAAACTGCTGCAGGGTGGAACTTGATGAGACGGGCTGTGATAGGCTGTCGCTGGGTGGAGTTCTGACGAGAGGGAAGTCAGAATGTGGAAAATGGTGGACCGATGGAGTGGGGGGGGGTCATCTGGCATGTTGGACCCCTGGTCTCCCCGGGAGGATTCAGAACTTAGGCAGCGGAGCTGTGGCTCTGCCCATCTCATCGAGTTCCACCTTGCAGCAGTTTTTTTTTTCAATCTGGCCCAAGTGGCTGAACCAGAGACTTACAGACATGGGGCAGAGCTACTACATGCTCTCCCTGTGCCCAGCCACTCACGAGGCGCCCGGGAGGATGGCAGGTTCTAGCGCTGGCCTGCCACCCCGGCAGACCTGCACAACAACAAGCCAGATATACAAGTTACTGGAGCATTTTACTTCATGAGTGTAATATTCTTCAGTTATAAAAAAAATCATCACTATTGATTTTTTCTTGATTAACTAATATGGTGTTGTTTTGGTTATTCTTCCACCAGATAATAAAGAGGCCAGAGGGGTGGGGTAATTCCTGACCCCCTTACTCTAACTAAATGCACTACTCCCATCAAATGCTTTGCAAACTCAAAGAAAGAGATTTGCATATTTAAATCTCCAGGTGGGATTGAATGGTAGATTTAAGCACCCTAGAAAAAAGTTTTTTGGTCCTACAACAGGAAATAGAAGTTCTCTCATTTTATTCATATTAAATACACTGTAGGCAAATATTACAACTTCTGTTAACTTCAGCACAGAATAAGTTCTTCCTTTTCACACTGGAACATTTCCGTTTGCCAAACAAGGCGTTTCCTTTTCCTGCCCCTGATTTGCTTTCATAAATGGAGTATCTCTAAACTCACATTTGTTCTATTTCTCAACAGCTCCAATCAAAGAGAATTTGCTTCTAGAGAAATCAGGCTTCCATCACTACTCAAACAGAATCCCCTAGCAATTCTTCCACTTACACAGATGCTACTTGAATTTATTAATGTCTTACTGCATAAGGTGGAATTTTAGTTTTACGTCTATTGTATTTTTATTATTTATTTTTCCACTTTATTTAAAAATTTTCTTGTTCGTGATGATTTGTTACAAACATTCAATATTGCCACTGCCACCTTCCCTTCACCAGGGTTTCCATTTTCATAACCACCCAATCTTGCTCCTGTACAGGTCCACAATTATCTGTTTTATATTGCTTGTTACTAATGAACAAGGAATGTTACTAAGTTACTTAGTAACAAGAAATTGTTACTAAGGAATGATCAAAAAAATTTCAGTAAAGAAAATTTGTGAAATTTGTTCTCTCTCACACTGGGGACATTAAGTTCTTGTCTGAGGGCTTCCTAAACTTGCATTGCAAGTTAAGCCTTCATTGTGAAGGGCTTGTGATTTTAACAGAATACTTAAGAAGAGGAGGAGGGGAAAACATAAGTGCATATTTAGATTTTAAAATACTGATTCAGAAGTCAAATAAGAATAGTAAACATAAATAGAAGCTAACTTGTGTTGGGAGGCAAGGGGATTGGGGCCAATGATGAAGGAATCATGTAACACTGTATACCTGAAACTCAATCATGAACAGTTTTGTCATTTCATCATAACTAAAATTTTTAAATACTGAAGAATAGTTTTTGACAAAATTCTAGGATTTTGTTTACTCTTTTCAAGTCCATTCTTCTGCTTTAAAGTGATTTAGAGAATCACTAATTTTTTCCATTTTGTTGCTACATTTTTTCTATTCGTTGACATATTTGTTAGATTTCCATATGATTTAGAGAAAAGACCTAAGTTTGTAAGAAAGGGATATTTTATTTTATTTTTTTTAAATATTTTATTATACCACCATGAATTATACAGTTACAAAGATGTTCGTAAGATGTTCATATTGGGTTTCGGCCATACAGTGTTCCAGCACCCATCCCTCCACCAGTGCCCATCGCACCCGCCAAGCTCTGACTCCAAGTTCATTCCAGAACAGTTTCTGAGCACATATTTCACACGAGGCACTCTGAAGACCAAGGTTACACTGTGAAAATAGACAATCCCACCACCAATGTCCCCGAGTCCCTCCCCCTCCCCCCCCAGCCTGCCTCTGGGGCAGGTTCTTTATTATTTTTTTTGGTAGGTTATGCATAATGCCTTTTTTTTTTACAATTAAAAAGGTCATGTTTGGGTTTTGGTCATACAGTGTTTCAGCACCCGTCCCTCCACCAGTGCCCATCTCCCACCAACAACATCCCCGGTTCCCTCCCCTTCCCCAGCCCTGCTCCATGGCAGGTTCTTTATTTCTTTCCCTTTCTCTCTCTTTCTCTTTTTCTTCCCTTCCAGACTATGGATTACAGAACATACATTAAAAGGTTGTCATGTGTATCCTTTTGCCTCTATTTAATGCTCAGTTCTAGGTTGGCATTAGTACCCTCAACTATTATTAGCACCCTGTTCCATTTTCTGTCTTACCTAAACTCTGACTCCCACACGTTTGTGATAATTTCCACCTTTGACAAGACCTCCTGATATATGTTTCACTTGACCTTGGATATTGGTATCATAATATGTACATATATATTTATGCCATGCAAATAAATACAGTCATTCTGTATCTGTCTCTCTCCTTCTGGCTAATTTCGCTCAACATAATCTTCTCCATGTCCATCCATTTATAGGCAAATTTTATAACTTCATTTTTCCTAACAGCTGCATAGTATTCCATTGTGTAGATGTACCAAAGCTTTTTTATCCAGTCATCGATTTTCGGGCACTCTGGTTGCTTCCAGATTCTGGCTATTGTGAATAATGCTGCTATGAACATAAAAGTAGGGATGGTGTTTCCGCTGCGTATTTTTGGTTTCCCAGAGTAGATTCCCAGGAGTGGTATGGCTGGGTCAAATGGGAGTTCAATTTCTAGTCTTTGGAGGAAAATCCATATTGTTTTCCAGAAAGGCTGTACCAGCCGGCATTCCCACCAACAATGGATGAGTGTCCCCTTTTCCCGCACCCACGCCAGCACTTGCTGTTCTTGTTCTTTTGAATATGTGCCAGTCTCTGTGGTGTAAAGTGGTATCTCATTGTTGTTTTGATTTGCATCTCTCTGATGATTAGTGATGATGAGCATTTTTTCATATGTATTTTTTGCCATTCGAATTTCTTCCTTGCTGAAGTTTCTGTTCATTTCTTCTCCCCCATTTTTTGATGGGGTTGTTTGTTTTCTTCTTGTAAAGTTCTACCAGTACCTGATATACCCTGGATATTAACCCCTTATCAGATGGGTATTGGGTGAATATTCTTTCCCATTCTGTGGACTGCTTTTGTATCTTAGTCACTGTTTCTTTTGAGGTGCAGAAGCTTTTTAGTTTCATGTAGTCCCATATGTTTATCTTTTCTTCTAGTTGCTTTGTTAGTGATGTTTCACCTTTGAAGATGCCTTTAGCTTCAATGTCGTGGAGGGTTTTTCCTATATTTTCTTCAATGTACTTTATGGATTCAAGGGCATCCAGATAGGCAAGGAAGAAGTCAAGCTATCATTATTTGCAGATGACATGATATTATACCTAGAGAACCCTAAACTCTCTACCAAAAAACTCCTAGAAACAATAGCGCGATATAGTAGAGTGGCAGGATACAAAATCAACACCCAAAAAGTCAGTGGCTTTCCTATATACAAATAACGAAACAGAAGAAAGGGATATTAAGGAAACTATTCCATTCACAATTGTGCCACAGAAAATCAAATACCTAGGAATCAACTTACCCAAGTATGTAAAGGACCTGTACAAAAAAAAACTACAAGACACTGCTCAAAGAGATAAAAGAGGACACAAGGAAATGGAAACACATTCTCTGTTCATGGATGGGGAGAATCAACATTGTCAAAATGGTAATACTCCCTAGAGCTCTGTACAGATTCAATGCAGTCCCTATAAGGATACCGATGACATTCTTCAAAGAAATTGACCAAACGCTCCTGAAATTTGTATGGAACAATAAACCCCCAAGGATAGCTAAAGCAATCCTCGGGAAAAAGAAGATGGGAGGCATCACCTTTCCCAACTTCAAACTGTACTACAAGGCAGTAGTAATTAAAACAGCATGGTATTGGAATAAAAAACAGACCCGTGGACTTATGGAATAGAATTGAGTATCCTGACACCCAACCTCAAACACATGATCATTTAATCTTTGATAAAGGTGCAATGAGTCTAAAATGGAGTAAGGGAAAGCCTCTTCAACAAGTGGTGTTGGGAAAACTGGGCAGCAACATGTAAAAAATGAATTTGGACCTGTGTCTAACATCATGCACAAAAATCAGATCAAAATGGACTAAAGATCTCAATATCAGAAAGGGATATTTTAAACAAAATAAGTGAGCATAGAGCTCAGTTCAACCTTGATACATATGATCATCATGGTATTCAATCAAACAATTACTTATATATTTATTAATCTTAGAAGCATATTTTAACAGAAGGAATATTAATATACAAAAGCTATAATTGTTTTAAGTGACAAAACAAATTAAAAGCAAAAGAAATTCTGTGATATTTGTATCATAAAATATACTATAATTGATAATATTTAATAGTTCTTCAAACATCTAAAATTCCTATTAGATATTCTCTTGGTATTTTCTAGTCAATAAAATAAACTTCAACAGTTTCAAATTTTTCTATTAATCAAGGTAATATCAGATATCAGAATAATATTAGAAGTGAATTCAGAGAAAAGTAGACCCAAAAAGTGAAACAATTTAGCTATGCAGTTAAATGGAAGCCTGAAGAAATAGCTAAAAAAGAAAAAAGACCCTCCGGCTCTGGGCACATCTCTTCAACTCCACCATTCTCCCTGCATTAACATACGCCTCAGAGACCTGGGCCCTACAAAAGCCAGATGAGAATTTTATTGGGTCTCCCAAGGAGGAATTGAAAGAGCTATGCTTGGAATATCACGCCTCACTCAAGTGAAAGAAGGAATCCAGAGCTCTGACCTCTGTTGCTGTTCCAGAGTCAGGGACGCTGTCTCATTTACCAAGGCATCGCAAATCAGATGGGCTAGACATGTAATGCAATTTGGAGATGACAGCTGGACTAGAGCCATTACTGACTGGTTCCCATGGGATGTCAAAACATCACCTGGTTGCCTACCTACAAGGTGGTCAGACTTCTTCATCAAGACCCTGAATGAATGGTTTAAGACTCTTTGTATTCCTGAAGCATCCAGATGCCATTGGGCTACACTGGCACGTGATAGGGTCAAATGGAAATGTTACTGGTGCCTGCTCGAGCAAATCGATGAATAACAGCATGTCAAGTGATCAAGTGATCAAGTGACACAAATGTGGTCAAAGTAGTTGAAAATATATTTTTCTAAAAAATATATAAAGTGGTCAATAATTACATGAGGTTTTCCAAGATAACTAGCTATTAAAGAAATGCAACAAAAGATCATAATAAAATACTATTCTTTACTTATGAGTACAATTGAAATGCAGAAAATAGTAGAATGATGATGATAGAAAATTCAAATATTCCTAGTAGGCATGTAAAATTATATAGATGCTTTAGAAAGTTGCCAATTATCTATCTTCACTCCCATTTCTTCCCATTTTAATTGTCACATGATGTTCTCGAGGGACATCGCATGATGTTCTCACTGAAGAGTTTTGGTGAAATGATTATCACCCTGCTGAACCCCCTCTTTTCACATCGATGATCACTTCTTTGTAGGACTTGAGATCCTGGTGGTGAATCAATGATACAGCTCATAAAGGATCACGAAGTATAAATATATTTGTCCACGATATATATATTTATGCCATGCAAATAAAAGCAGTCATTTTATATCTGTCTTTTTTCCTTCTGGCAAATTTCACTCAACATGATCCTCTCCATGACCATCCATTTATAGGCAAATTTCATAATTTAATTTTTCCTAATGGCTGCTTAGTATTCCACTGTGTAGATGTACCAAAGTTTCTTTATCCAGTCATCAGTTCTCGTATTATAGCTATTGTTAATAGTACTGCAATAAACATAAATGTGAGGATCATGTTTCCGTTGTGTGTTTTTAGATTCCCAGGGTATATCCCCAGGAGTGATATGGCTGGGTCAAATGTAAACTTAATTTCTAGTCTTCGGAGGAATGTCCATATTGTTTTTCAAAAAGGCTGTATTAGTCAACATTCCCACCAAAATGGATGAGAGTCCCCTTTTCCCTGCATCCACACCAGTACTTGTTGTTTTTGCTCTTCTGGATATGTGCCAGCCTCTGTGACGTGAGATATCTCATTGTTGTTTTGATTTGCATCTCTCTGATGACCAAATATGAGCATTTTTTCATATTTCTTTTGGCCATTAGAATTTCTTCTTGTCAAAGTTTCTGTTCATTTCTTCTCCCCATTTTTGATGGGGTTGACTGTTTTCTTCTTGTCAAATTCTACAAGTACCTGATATATCCTGAATATTAACCCCTTATCAGATGGATATTGGGTGAATATTCTTTCGTATTCTGTGGACTGTTTTTTTTTATCTTGGTCATTGTTTCTTTTGAGGTGCAGAAATATTTTAGTTTTGTCTAGTCCCATATGTTTATCTTTGCTTCTAGTTGCTTTGTTAGTGGTGTTTCATCTTTGCAGATGTCTTTAGCTTCAATGTCGTGGAGGGTATTCTCTATATTTTCTTAGATGTACATTATGGATTCAAGTCTGATATTGAGATCTTTATTCCATTTTGATATGATTTTTATACATGGTGATAGAGGTCTAAATACATTTTTAACATGTAGCTACCCAGTTTTCCCAGCACCACTTGTTGGAGAGGCTTTCCTCATTTTAATTCACACGTTTTTATCCTTTGTCGAAGATTAAATTATCATGTATTTGAGGCTGGTTTTCAGTATACTCATCTCTATTCCATAGGTCCACATCTCTGTTTTTATTCCAATACCATGCTGTTTTGATTACTACTGCTTTGTATTACAGTTTGAAGTTGGGAAAGGTGATGCCTCCCATTTCTTTTTCCCAAGAATTGCTTTAGCTATCCGTGGGGGTTTATTATTCCATACAAATTTCAGGAGAGTTTGTTCAATTTCTTTGAAGAATGTCCTGGGTATTCTTATAGGGATGGCATTGAATCTGTATAAAGCTATAGGGAGCATTACCATTTTGACAATGTTGATTCTTCCAATCCATGGGCAGGAATGTGTTTCCGTTTCCTTGTGTCCTCTTTTATTTTTTTTGAAGTAACATTTTGTAGTTCTCTTTGTAGAGGTCCTGTATATTCTTTGTCAAAGTGATTCCTAAGTATTTGTTTTTCTGCGGTACAATTGTGAATGTAATTGCTTCCTTGATATCCCGTTCTTCTTTTTTGTTATTTGTATATAGGAAAGCCACTGACTTTTGGTATTGACTTTGTACCCTGCCACTCTACTATATGTATCTATTGTTCAAGGAGTTTTTGGTAGAGAGTGTAGGGTCCTCTATGTATAATATCATCTCATCTTCAAATAATGATAGCTTGACTACTTCATTGCCTATCTAGATACCCTTAATGTTCTTTTCTTCTCTGATTGCTATGGCAAGTACTTCTAGTACTATAATGAATAGAAGTGGTGAGAGTGGGCAACCTTGTCTTGTGCATGATCTTAGGGGGAAGGCTTTTAGTTTTTTCCCCATTGAGAATGATACTCACTGTGCGCTTTTTTAGATGACTTTGGCTATATGAGGAATGTTCCTTCAATTCCGATTTTCTGGATGGTTTCAATCATGAACGAGTGTTGGATCTTGTCAAATGCCTTCTGTGCATCTATGAGTAGGATCACAATTTTTTATTTTTTCTCTTATTGATGATTTATTATGTTGATTGACTTGCGAATGTTGAACCATCTTTGCATTCCTGGGTAAGTCCTACTTGACCATGATGTATAATCTTTTGATGAGACTTTGGATTCTGTTTGCTAGTATTTTGTTGAAGAACTTAGCATCTGTGTTCATCAAGGTGATTGGTCTGTAGTTCTCCTTTTGTTTGTGTCGTCTCTGCCTGCTTTGTGTATCAGGGTGATATGTGCCTCATAGAAGCTATTTGGGAGTATTTCTGTTTCTTTTATTTCCTGGAAGAACTTGAAAAGGATTGGCAGTAGGACCTCCTTAAAGGTTTGAAAGAATTCACTAGTGAATTCATCTGGACCCTGGGCTTTTTGTGTTTGGGCAGACTTTTAATTACTGTTTCAATTTCCTCGATGGTGATAAACTTATTCAGATATTGGAGGTCTTCTCGTTTCAGCAGTGAGAGGTTATAGTACTTCAGGAATTTATCCATTTCTTTCAGGTTTTCATGTTTCAAGGCATATATGTTCTCAAAGTAATCTCTAACGATCTTTTGGATTTCTGTGGTTTCTGCTGTGATGTCCCTCTTTTCATTTCTGATTCTGTTTATTTGGGTTCTCTGGTTCTCACTTTCCCTGACCTTACAAGTTTTGCCAGTGGTTTGTCATCTTTTTTTTTTTTTTTTAAGAAGCAGCTCTTGGTTTCATTAATCTTTTGGATTGTTTTTTGGGTTTCCAGCTCACTGGAATTTCCTCGTTAAGTTTTATTATTACCATCTTTCTGCCTGGGTTTGTCTACTTTTGTTGGTCTTTTTCCTAGTATTTTGAGCTGTAAAGTCAGGTTATTTATGTTGGCCCTTTCTTCTTTCCTGATGAATGCTTGCAGAGCTATGAACTTTCCTCTTAACACTGCTTTTGCTGTTTCCCACAAGTTGTGGTAGTTGGTGTCTTAATTTTATTTGTTTCCAGGAATCTTTGGATTTCCTCTTTGATTTCTTCTATGACCCACTGATTGTTCAGCAGTGAGCTTTTCAGCTTCCAAGTGTTTGGTTTGACTGTTTCTGTGTGTGGTTAATTTCCATTTTCTGTGCATCATGGTCTGACAAAACAGTTGACGCTATTTCTATCTCCTTTATTGAATTATGGTTTGTGACTCAACATGTGGTCTATCTTGAAAAATGTTCCATGTGCACTGGAGAAAAAATGTGTATTCACTTTTTGGGGGATTAAAAGCCCTATATATATCAACCATTCCTCTTTCTTCAATTTCTTCTTTCAGGTCCAGTATTTCCTTGGTGAGTTTCATCCTTGTCGATCTATCATGAGTTGATAAAAGCAGTGTTAAAGTCTCCGGCTGCTATTGTGTTACTTACTGTCCATGTCTTCTTTGAAGTTTATTAGCAGTTGTTTTAAGTATTTTGCTAGCCCCTTGTTGGGTGCATATATGTTTAGGAATGTAATCTCTTCCTGGTATACATATCCCTTAACTATTAAGAAATGGCCTTCTCTATCCCTTCTAAACTTTTTTAGCTTGAAGACTATGTTGTCAATACTTGTTTGGCCACACCGGACTTTTTGGAGTTGTTGTTTTTGTGGTGAATTGTCTTCAGGCCTTTGTCTTTGAGTCTGTGTTTGCTCAATGTTGGTTTAATTTTTTTAATCTATTTTGCAACCCTGTGTCTCTTGATTGCTGCATTTAGGCCATTGACATTGAAAGAGATTATTGTCATAGTATCTTGTTCCATATTTTTGAATAAGTTTGTTGTGCTTTTAGGGTTTGTCTTGTCTTAGAGCAGCTCCTTCAGACCTTCTTTTAAAGTTGATTTTGAGATTATGAAGGTCTTGAGCTGTTGCTTATCTATGAAATTGTGTATTTTTCCTTTTGTAACTGAGTGTGAATCTGGCTGGGTAAAGAATTTTTTGGTGAGACCTTCATTTCATTTAGTCTTTTCACGACACCCCACCATTATCTTCAGGCTTGTAGTGTTTCCTCTGAAAAAATTGCTGCAAATCTTAGGGATTTTCCTTTGTATGTGATTTTCTTTTTTGATCTTACTGCTTTTAGTATTCTCTCTCTATCTATGGTTCTTGTCATTTTGATTTGGATAAGTCTTGAAATATTCTTATTTGGGTTTATTTTATTTTTTTTCTTTTGGGTCACACCCGGCAATGCTCAGGGGTTTTTCCTGACTCTGCACAGAGGAATTACTTCTGGTGGTGCTTTCGGGGACTGTATGAGATGCCAGGGATCAAACCTGGGCTGGCACAGGAAGCTACGTGCAAGGCAAAAGCCCTACCCACTGGACTATCATCCTGCCCCAGGTTTATTTTAGATGGTACCCCCTTAAGGCCTCCTGAATCTGGGTGCAAGCACTCTTAAGTTCTGGAAAATTCTCAGCAATGATTGCTTTGATGGTTGCTTCTTCATCAGGGTTTTTTCTTGTCCCTCTGTGATTCCAATGATTCTTATGTTATACCATTTGGCTTCATCTCGATTATCTCTTGTTTTCTGTCCCTTTACTGTGAGTCTTTTTTCCATCTTCTGCTGTTGCCAAGAAAATCTCTGCACCTCATCTTCAAGCTCACTGATTCTGTCCTCAGTGGCTATGACTCTGCTGCGAAGGCCTTCCAGTGAGTTTTTCATTTCCCCAACCTCAATTTTATTATATTTTTATTTCTGCTGCATTATCATTTCCATTTTCCTCATTTCTGCTTTCATATCCTCTTGCATTTTATTGGCTCTGTGTTCCATTGCTTCTTTGAGCTCCTTATGCATCCTTAACAGTTCCCTTCTAAATTGATTATCTGACAGGCTATACAGCTTATCATTATTATTTGGCTCTTCTTGGCAGGTGTCTTCGCTCATGGAGCTTGATGGAATTCTGCGATGCTTCACCATTATGAGCATTAAAGGTTGCAACTTGACTGTACTTGTGTGGCTGGGCAGTAGAGTGGGAGTTGTCAGTGGTTGTTCACTGAGTTTTGTGGTACTTGGGGATATTGTGGCTATGAGATGTGGGGAGTATTATGGCTATGTACCCTGGTTTTCCTACATAGGATATCCAAAAACTGATTGTTTTGCACGGATGTGCTAGTGTCCACACAGTTTTGAATTTTGGGGTGTAAAGCCTGAGTTTTAGACTGTTGTTGGCAGCAAGGGAGTCGACTGGGTCCGAGGAATGGCGAGGCTTTGGCAGCACTCCAGGCTGCCAGCAAGCTCTTTGTTGCTGGTTTATCCTGACTGAGGTGGAGGCATAAGGTATTCCAAACGCACCTGGAGGAGAGCGGGCAGGTCAGGGGTGATGGGTGCGGGGCAGTCGACAGGGTCCAAGAAGCTTTGGCAGTGCTACAGGCTGCAAGCAAGTCCTTTCCTTAACATCTGGAGTTGATTTAAGTTGGTTCACACACACTTGCAGCAGTCCAGTTGTGTTTACCACATAAATATGATGATCCCCAAATTAAACTGCTGATTAAAATAATTATTTGTATCACTTGTCTTCCCATTGTTCATCAATTTGCTCGAGCAGGCACCAGTAACATCTTCATATGTCCTGTTGAGAGCAAGTGTAGCCCATGGACATCTACTCACTCAAGGAATAGGAAGAGCCTCAAGCCATTCCGTCCAGGTCATGGAAATGAGGTCTGTAATTGTTACTGGCTTTTGGCATTTCAAATGCAACATGGGTAGCTTTCCAGGCTCTGCCATGTAGGTGGTACACTCTCAGTAGTAGGCTCTCATCTCATGCATTTACTGATGAACCTCAAAGGGGAGAAATGGGGCTTTTCCCTTGGGCGGAACTCTGAGGAGCTGTGGAGTCCAAATATTGAGAATAACTGACCTCATGCTGTGGGGGTTCCTCTGGCTTCTTGCTAGGCTCACTGGGATGAGAGGCCACGGCTAGAATCTGCCTAGAACTGTATACAGTGTATAAATGTGAAAGATCCTGGGAAGGACCTGGTCCTAACTTCCAGTATTATCTAAGACTGTCGCATGGCCGCAGAGTAGCCGCAGCCCCAGTGCAGTAGTGGGTCTGGAGTGTCTATGGTATTTGATTTAGTTCTTACAATAATTTGTCACATCAGGGGAACCTTGAGCTACTTAATTACATGACACAATAAAGGAACTTTATTTAACATCCAAAATCTGGTGAGTCCACTCACCAAGTGCCACGATAAGTTCTAAGAACAACCAGGTATGGACCCCAGATGAAACAAAACAAATTCCATTTTCCCTTCCTTCTCAATTCTGTAATGCAAATTTTTATAAAAATGTAAGGAGACATCCTTCAATTTCTAAAGCTAACAGATTTGATATTACAAAAACAATGCTGTTAATATTAGAAACCTTAACCTTCCAGTAACATGTTTTTATATCATCAGAAAGATAAAGCTCAATATCACTGACAATTTTACCATTTTACAAAGCAGTCTGTTTGTGTATTATTTTCTAACATCTTTAATATATACACATTCAATGATTAAAACCTAGAATTTGTTAGGAAGTAACAATTATGGGTTTTCAGAGCTGTATTATGACCTCTGCAGAAACCTCAAGTGCCAACAGCATGATGTCAGTATCAACTGTTTCTTATAATAAGTAGACTTCAAAAAGACAGCAGGTGAAGTCAAAATCACATTTCTTAATGTATCCAAAAGCTTTCACGGCTTAATGCAGTTGAGCATACTCCCGATGATTTTTCTCTACAGGCTTTCTTGTATTCATTATGTGAATAAACAGAAATCTTCCAAGGAGCTCTAAGTTTTAATTTTAATGACATAAGTAAGACTTATTTTCGACAAATTTAAGACAAGTCTAGCAATCATTTTTTAAAAGCATAAGTTGAATATCATAAAGTCTATCAAGTTTTAAAATGTAGGTGCATTGTTTTACATATATTATGAAGCTCCATAATGTAGTCAATTTTAAACATTTGCAATGAAAAATGTGGTGAAATACAATAAAGCTAAAATAAATCCCCATATTTAGCTATTACAGCTTCTACAGAAAACAAAGAAAACATGACAAAATCTCCTTAGTCTCATCCTGTGTCAATTCCTTTCTATGGCAGAAATAAATGTTTTCAAACAGTAGGTACACTCCTTTGTTAAAACCTCTACCAATACTGAAAAGAAAGACTCTGGATTTTTAAAAGTTTCTCAACACTTGGTGAAGGTGAAGGAGTAAGTGGAATGAAATGTTTAGAATTTAACATTATTTCCTAAGCCCAGTATCTGTTGTGTGGAGACATATGTTCCCAAGTTTTAAGATTCATAAGTGTCTCCCACGTATCATGGAGCTATGTCACAGTTCAAATAACTGAAACAGAACTAAGAATCTGAAATTTCATCTTGACATTCTGGGATTCATAATAGATCATGTTTTGGTAAATAATAGGTAACCATTAGCTTCCAAGAAACATCTGTTTTTGTACTGTGTGTTTGTGTCTCTTATTTAAATATTTAATTAGAATTATCATTTAATTTCTTGATTTTAGTTTTTCTCCCATAAAATATGGGTTATTTCCCACTTCTTGATAACCTAGATAGATTTAAGCCCTTTCTTCTTAAGACTACATATATTCCTATGTCTCTGGTCGTATCTTCATTATTTACACCAACTACAATTAGAATGATAGCAGCATTTCACCTCCAAGTATCATGACTTACTCTGGATGAAAATGCAATACAGAGTATCCTTATGGAACTGGACATTCTCACCTTTGTCATTGCTATTCCCTACAAGAGTATGAGCTATGAAAGTTACTTCAGTGCCAGTTTAACCTATTCCCAAGTTCCTCCTTGTCCCTGTTGGAACATCAGAAGCAATCTTGATAGTTTATAGTTCACAAAAAATATGAATTTCCATTATTTGAATATGCAATTTGATATTTATTATATTCATATACAATTTATAGTAATTCATGATCAGATATATTAATGTTGACACAAATCAACTACAAATACCTAATATTGCATAAATAATTGAGAGGAATAAAAAAAGTGTCCAGTGACATCTCAAATGTCAAACTGCCTTAAGCACTTTTAGAAAAGTAAATCAGCAAAATTATATCAGATGTAAAGTGTTATAACCTTATGAGATAGCACAAAATTGCTAATGAACTTAAATATAAATAAGTACATAACATGTTTTAGAAAAAAATATGTGCAATGGCTGGTAAATTTCTAACAATTTGTCAGCAGAGTGAAAAACGAGTCTCTCTATATTGTCCTACGATTTTATTCTGCTAATTTTCTTTTTTTTTGGAGTGAAGACACACCTGGAGGTCTTCGAGGCTTTCTCCTTGCTTTGTACTTAGGGGGTCACTTCTGGGGACCTTAGAAAGCAATGCGGGGTGCTGGGATTAAAACCAGGTCAGAAGCCTGCAGAGCAAGTGTTTTACATGCTGTAGTATCTCTCTGGTCCTGTCTACTACAATTTACATAGACTAAAAAAGCATGTTGATCATCATGTTTCAAATGATTAGTTATATTTTCATATATTGCATAGCTAATGATTTACAAAATACAAAGCAGGGAAGAGAATGGATAAAACAAAGAAAATCTTCCTGTTGACTATTTCTGAATACACCAGCATTTAACAAGTTTCTATAAACAGACTAGAAATCACAGAGCATTTTGAGAACTACAAGAACCCAGGATAGACACAAAGTGATAAAGGAAGAGGCTGATGGTGACTCCTAAAAGAAGTGGTCATGGCTCTTGACCCTGAGAGACCGCTCAGACAATTGTAAAGTTCTTAATTTAAAAAACAACAACTGTCGGGTACCCGCTGGGGTCCCCAACAATAACAGGACTAGAGTTACCTTCTACCTCCGAGGCTTACAGGGAATGGATAAAAACTCAGGACTCCGACGAAGTTTTAAAAGGGCGTTACTATCATAATGTTCTGATATACAATCCAAGAGCAGGGAAAACTCCGGACTCTGGGTTCCCAGCTAGGCCCCAGTCACGTGTAGGACAAGATGGCTGCCACCAAGTGTTGAAGCCCAACAGTGAAAGGAGAGGACGGAGAAGCAAAATGCCAAGGTAAGCCAAAAAATGGCAAAAAGGGGCCTTTCTCTCTTCTGTCAGCTTATTTTATAGATAGAAATCTGAAAAACTTCCCAGCCCAGTCCATTGTGGGCTGGGCTATCTAGAGATGAATACAAGTAAATAACTCTATTGAAATGAAGCAATTCAGGTGGCCTTCTGGCCTTTATAAGCAGCCAGAGCTGTTTCAAAGTCTCCTTAGCAGAGCTGGGAGGGGATGCAAGCTAAGTGTAGCTGGAAGCTAAATAGGGCATCACCCAACCAACAACAAAAAAATATATCCAAAAGAGAAAGAACAACAAGTGCTGGCATGGATATGGGAAAAAGGGGACACTCATCCATTGTTTGTGTCGACTGGTACAGCCTTTCTGGAAAACAATACGGACATTCCTCCAAAGACTAGAAATTGAACTCCCATTTGACCCAGCCATACCACTCCTGGGAATATACCCTGGGAAGCCAAAAATACGCAGTGGAAACGCCATCTCTACTTTATGTTCATAGCAGCATTGTTCACAATAGCCAGAATCTTGAAACAACCAGAGTGCCCGAGAATTGATGACTGGATAAAGAAGCTTTGGTACATCTACACAATGGAATACTATGCAGCTGTTAGGAAAAATGAAGTTATGAAATTTGCCTATAAATGGTTGGACATGGAGAGTATCATGTTGAGTGAAATTAGCCAGAAGAAGAGAGACAGATATAGAATGACTGCATTTATCTGCATGACATAAACATATATGTACATATTATGATACAAATATCCAAGGTCAGGTGAAACATGTATTAGGAGGTCTTGTAAAAGGTGGAAATTATCACAAACTTGTGGGTGTCAGAGGCTAGGTAAGATAGAGAATGGAACAGTGTGCTAATAATTGTCGAAAGTGCTAATACCAATCTAGAACTAGCATTAAACACAGGCAAAAAGATACACATGACAAACTTTTAATGTACGTATTGTAATCCAGACTCTCAGACCTGGGGCAGAAGCGGTTCCTTGCTCTCCCTGTGCCCAGCCGTTCATGAGGCAGTCGGGAGGCATGGTGGGTTCCAGCCTTGGCCCACCACCCCGGCAGAACCTCACAACAAGCCAGACGACCCCCACCCACTCCATGGGCGCCGCCATTTTCCACATTGGACTTCCCCTCTCTTCAGAACTCCACCCAGCCGACCAGCCCATCACCGCCCGGATCATCGACACCCACCCTGGAGCAGTTTCTTCCTCAATCCGGCCCAGGTATGCTGGTCCAGGAGACTCTCAGACCTGGGGCAGAGCGGTTCCTTGCTCTCCCTGTGCCCATCCGTTCATGAGGCAGTCGGGAGGCATGGTGGGTTCCAGCCTTGGCCCACCACCCGGCAGAACCTCACAACAAGCCACACGACCCCCACCCACTCCATGGGCGCCGCCATTTTCCACATTGGACTTCCCTCTCTTCAGAACTCCACCCAGCCGACCAGCCCATCACAGCCCGGATCATCGACACCCACCCTGGAGCAGTTTCTTCCTCAATCCGGCCCAGGTATGCTGGTCCAGAGACTCTCAGACCTGGGGCAGAGCGGTTCCTTGCTCTCCCTGTGCCCAGCCGTTCATGAGGCAGTCGGGAGGCATGGTGGGTTCCAGCCTTGGCCGCCCACCACCCCGGCAGAACCTCACAACAAGCCACGACCCCCACCCCACTCCATGGGCGCCGCCATTTTCCACATTGGACTTCCCTCTCTTCAGAACTCCACCCAGCCGACCAGCCCATCACAGCCCGGCTCCAGCGGCATGCGGTTCATCAATAAAGGCTTTATTTGGAGGTGTTTATAGAGTATGCCTCCCGCGGCAAGCCTAGCAAGCTGCTCGTGTTGTATTTGATATGCCAAATGCCAGTAACAATTATATTAGATCATTCTCATGACCTAATATAATGGTTTGAGGCTCTTTATGTTCCTGTACCAAGCCGATGCCCTTGGCTCTACAGCATGTGACAGGACATATTGAGATATTACTGGTGCCCGCTCTAGCAAATAGATGATTAATGGGAAGATCGTGATCGTGATCGTGATTGTAATCCACAATGTGGAAGGGAAGGGAAAGAGAAAGAGATAGAGAGAAAGGGAAAGAAATAAAGAACCTGCCATAGAGGCAGACTAGGGGGGGGGGAAGGGAATTGAGGACATTGGTGGTTGTAAATGGGCACGGGTGGAGGGGATGGGTGCTGGAACACTGTATGATCGAAACCCAAATATGAACATCTTATGAACATCTTTGTAATTGTATTTATCATGGTGGTATAATAAACTATTAAAAACAAGTGTAAGGCCAGAGAAATAGTACCTTGGGTAGTGAATTTGCCTTGCATGTGGCCTTCTTGTTTCAATCTCCCACATCTCATATGGTCCCCTGAGCACGAAAAAGTGTAATTCCTAGTAAAGAGCCAGGAGTAACCATGAGCAACACCAGGTGTAACACAAAAAATAACCAAAAATAAACCTAAAAAATCCCAGTGTGACAAATGAAAATAATCTAAATAATGTGATTCATTCTATATTCACATAATAAAACTAAACACATTTATTAGTAGACTTGAATTTTTAACTATAACTATATGATAGAAAACAAGGTAGAAAAACTGGGTTTCAATAATGTGCATTTTCAAATCAAAACAACAATGGACTATCATCTCACACCACAGAGACTGGCACATATCCAAAAGAGCAAGGACAACAAGCGCTAGCTAGCGTGGATGCAGGGAGAAAGGGGCTCTCATTCATTGTTGGTGGCAATGCTGACTGGTACAGCCTTTTTGGAAAACAATATGGACATTCCTCCAAAAACTAGCAATTGAGCTCCCATTTGACCCAGCCATAACACTTCTGGGAATATACCCTGTGAGGCCAAAAACATACACAGAAACACCATCCGCACTTTCATGTTCCTAGCAGCACTATACAGTGCCAGAATCTGGAAACAACCAGAATGCCTGAGAACAGATGACTGGATAAAGAAACTTTCGTACAACTACAAAAATATAATATTATGCAGCTGTCAGGACAAACGAAGTTATGAAATTTACCTATAAAAGGATGGACATGGAGAGTGAAATTAGCCAGAGGGAAAAGTACAGATATAAAATCACTGCATTTATTTGTGGGATATAAAAATAATAGTATGAAACCAATATCCAAGGCCAGGTAAAACATGAATAAGGGTGTCTTGTCAGTGGATGGAATGTACCTAAGTGTGTGGGAGTCAGAGGTTAGGTAAGACAGAGAAGGAAACAATGTACTAACAATTATTGGAAATGATAATACCAGTCTAGAACTGAGCATTGGATGTAGGCAAAACATGATAGCCTCTAATTGTATGGATTTCAAGCCACAATGTGTAAGAGAAGGAAGACAGAGACAGAGAGACAGAGAGACAAAGACAGAGAGACAGTGAGAGAAAGAGTGGCAAAGTGTCTGCCAAAGAATCAGGGGGTGTCAGGGAACATTGGTGGTGGGAAATGGGCACTGGTGGAGGGATGGGTGCTGGAACACTGTAGGACTGACACACAAACATGACCATCTTTGTAATTGTATATCTCATGGTGGTATAATGAAAAATTAAAAATAATAAACTTGGGGAAAATGTGCATTTTGTAGACACTAATCCTAGTCCTCATAGTATGAGGATTTAAAAAATCTGTACACTATAATAAGTCATGAATTTTTGCTAAACTTAATTGATTAAACTGGGGCCAGAGCAATAACTATAGGTAAGGAGCTTGCCTTGTGCGTGGTGTAACCCAGAATTACATATAGTCCCATACTAGTAATTCCTGAAAGCAGAGTCAGTATTAATTCCTGAGCACTGCTGACTGACCAAACAAACAAACAAACAAACAAACAAAAACAAAAAAGAGCTGAGGCTAGGACAAACTGGGTTTCTGAGAATAGCCAGTGAGAAAATATTTCTCAAATATATTATATTATATATAATATAATATATTTATTATGTTATATATAATATAATAAATCTATTATATTTATTATAATAAATATATTATATTTCTAAATTTAAATCCTCAAACTATTTTCCTGGCCTCAGCTCTTTTTTTTGTTTTTGTTTGTTTGTTTGTTTGGTCAGTCAGCAGTGCTCAGGAATTAATACTGACTCTGCTTTCAGGAATATAGTATGGGACTATATGCAATTCTTGGTTACACCACGTACAAGGCAAGCTCCTACCTACAGTTATTGCTCTGGCCCCAGTTTAATCAATTAAGTTTAGCAAAAAATTCATGACTTATTATAGTGTACAGATTTTTTAAATCCTCAAACTATGAGGACTAGGATTAGTGTCTACAAAATGCACATTTTCCCCAAGTTTATTATTTTAAATTTTTTATTATACCACCATGAGATATACAATCACAGCTGGTGTTTCATTTGCTTTGCACACAAGTCAACCTGGTTTTGATACTTGGTACCCCCTATGGTCCTGAACCCTACAGAAGTAAGCCCTGAGCAGAGTCAGGATTGATCCCTGAACAGTGTAGAGTGCACCTTCCCTGAACTCCCCAAAAAGTAAAGAACTGAAATTGTCATTTTTCTAAAGACCACACCAGCTAACAAGGGAAAATAAGTGATAGAGACTGTGGGGTGGGGGAAACATGAGATAGTTCTACTCAAGATGACCTGTGATCTGACACCATTTGAGATCTAGAAATATTTTTTCACTGGCTATTCTCAAAACCCCTAAATGACTTTTAGTTTGCTTCCACTTTTCCCCACTTTTCCCTTTGTTTCTATGGAACTGTCTCTAATTCTGCAGTCAGGATTCTAACCAATTCCCCACCAGGGGAATATAGTCTGTATTAAACATAATAGCGGTCAATGAGACATGTTTTATACCTCCAGATCTATGTCTAAACTCAACAAGAAGTATCTTTAGAAGAGGAAATTTTTTTATTTCTTAGAAACAAGAATAGGAAAATCTCTTACGGCAGAATTAGATTGAATGAGGACTGGATCCAAGAAGCTCAATCTCTAAATCCTAGCAGATGGCACCTCCAAATTAAAGACTATTTAGCCTACAAACCTTTCAAGGCATGTTAATCAGGCTCCTGGTTGTATTTCAACCCAACAAGGTAGGGGAGAATCCCTAATACTGAACCATGCTTGGTATTGATTTCCCAGCCTCTGTCCAACATTATATTACTTTCACTGGGTTACAAGTAATGAATAAATATGATCTAGGCTTCAAGTAGATATGTGACATCTTTAGTGTTATATGCCATAGAAGGCCTTGACAAGGTTTAAACAAGCCAACAGGTGACACACAATTCTGGGTAATGAGAGCAAAGTTATGTGACAGTGAATCACTTGATCACTTGATCACTTGAATCCTGTTATTCATCAATTTGCTCGAGCGGGCACCAGTAACATTTCCATTGGACCCTATCACATGCCAATGTAGCTCAATGGCATCTGGTTGATTCAGGAATATGAAGAGCCTCAAACCGTTCCTTCAGGGTCTTGACAAGGAAGTCTGACCATTTTGTAGGTGGGCGGCCACGTGATCTTTTGACATCCCGTGGAATCCAGTTGGTAATGGCTCTAGTCCAGCGATTGTCTCCAAATCGCATTACATGTCCAGCCCATCTGATTTTCGATGCCTGGGCAAACGAGACAGCATCCCTGATTCTGGAATAGCGACGGAGGTCAGAGCTCGGATTCCTTCTCTCACTTGAGTGAGGCATGATATTCCAAGCATAGCTCTTTCGATTCCTCACTGGGAGACCCGAATAGAGATGTGGCCCACTGCCAGCAATTTCTATCTTCATCGTCTATGCACCAACATCCACATACAAAGGAGATGAAACTGAGAAATTCTACATGGAACTGGAGGAGTTCTATAAAAAAGATCACACCTTCTCCCTGACAGTGAATACGGGAGTGAAAGGCTGTATGGACACTTCGAGATTCTGTGCACAAGAAATTAACACCTCCGGCTATGCTTCCATCGGGAAGTCAGTCTTGGCATTTTGCCCTGTCCTGTACTGAGCACCTCTCCTTGGTGCTCTGCACAAATGTCATCTTCTCTTTTCAAAGGTTTTCCCTCAACAAACTGTTAAGGTGGTTGAGAGTGGGGGTGGAGAGTGTGCATAGAATGGAAGGAAGCAACAGAAGAATTTCCATATAAGAACAGACTAAATCAGAACATAATTTGAAAGATAAAATATTAAGTAACCTTGACAGGAGATAATAAAATTATGAATAATCTAATATATGAAACAAGACCTTTGTTATCCAGTCCCAGTATTTTCAAATCAAGCTTAAACTATTTGAAGTTCAGGAAAAATGGTGATGATTTTAGACAAAGCTTACATTATTTTTTTGGGGGAAGGACACACCCTGCGATGCTCAGAACTTATTCTAGGCCATGTGTTCAGGGGTCACTCCTGAAGGTTTTCAGGGAACCATGAGAGGTGCTGGGGACCAAAGCCAGTTCAGCTAGATACAAGGTACGCACTCTACCTGCTGTACTGTATCTCCAGCCCTACAGTTATTTTATTGAAAAAATACATAAAAACAAATGTAGAGAAACCAGTTCTAAAACTAGGAAAATCAGTATTATTTTACTAGATATCAAAATGCTCTTTTTCTGTTTATCTCATTATCCATATAACGCCTTTGCTCACTTTGACTAAGTAAAATGTATACACAGAATTCATTATTAAATATTAAACTTAGACACTCACAGTCAGTTAATAATCTTTTGGCTACTACTGTGAGAAACTAAGTTTCAAATAGCCTTCCTGAGGCCGAGAGATAGCGCAGCGAGATACATACTTGCATAGCACCTCTCCTGGGATCAATCCCTGGCACTCTATATGGCCCTTAGCCACAGCACAGCCAACAGTAATTTGCTGAGGAATCTGGAACCCAGGAGTAAGTCCTGGGTTTTTCCTCCTCCAATGTAGAAAAACCTTAGTTAGAAGACAAAATAAATTTGAGAAATGACAGAGGAAAATTGATAGAGGTGATATAGTCATATACTACAAGATAGGAGTCAAAATTAAACTGATGGAAGAGAATAAAAGAATAGATACATTACTTTGAATATAATCATCATCATTAAGAGAATAAAAATAGATGATATAGCTATGTTGGGTGCTCGTGGGAAGTAGCTGGAAAAACAAAACTTTAATGAAAATAAATATAACATGCTGACATTACCTGTTCAAAATGGTTGCAATTATCAGGGACAGGAAAAACCATCAGAAAAAAAAAACCCTTAAGTATCTTGAAGTTATCTTAAAGTAATGAGAGCAGGGAATTCTTATTTTTTTATTGTAAGATCACTTGACATTCCTTTATTCGTTGATTTACTCGAGTGGGTGCCAGTATTGTTTCCATTTGACCCTATCACGTGTCAGTGTAGCCAATGGCATCTGGTTGCTTCAGGAATCTGAAGAGCCTCAAACCGTTTGTTCAGGGTCTTGACGAAAAAGTCTGACCATCTTGCAGGTGGGCAGCCCGTGATCTAGTTGGTAATGGCTCTAGTTCAGAGATTGTCTTCAAATTGCATTACATGCCCAGCCCATTTGATTTTTCGATGCCTTGGCAAACAAGACAATGTCCCTGATTCTCAATCATCTATGGAGGTGAGAACTCTGGATTCCTTCTCTCACTTGAGTGAGGCGTGATACTTCAATCATAGCTCTTTGATTCCTCTTTGGGGGACCCAAATTGCATTCTCATGCTGCTTTTGTAGGGCCCAGGTCTCTGAGGAGTATGTTAATGCAGGGAGAATGGTGGAGTTGAAGAGATGTGCCTGAAGCCGAAGGTTCTTTGTTTTTAGCTATTTCTTCCATGCTCTTGAAGGTGTTCCATGCTGGCTACTCTCTTTCTCCTGTGCAGCTCAGGAGGATCACCTTTATTTAGGATAATTATTGTAGGATAAGCTTTAATTATTTCGCTTTATTTTACTACATGATTGTGTTCATCTGAATAAAAAGAATCATTGCAATGAGCAAATATAATTTAAAATACTTTGCTATAAATCTATCAGTTAACTGCACTGGGCACATTTTGTTACTATAAGAAAAGAGAACTTGAACAATTTTCAGAACTCTAGGCTGAATAGGCCGAATGAAAATTTTGCTTGACAGAATAATCATGGAATTTTGCTACAGAATCAAATAACCCAAGAAATAACTCACATATTTTCTAAGATTAGCTGCACACAATGAGGAATCTACTGTGATGAAGTCAGAGTCCTAATCAAAGAAACTGTGATCCTGATATAGTACACTCCCAACAGATTATCGGTGTTCCTCCAAAGAACAGCTCAGATACTTGGGCTGGACTCCTTTCCTTTCCACTGTGGTAGCCACATTACATACAGAACTCAGTCTGTATGTGAACCTGGACATTTCCCTTCCTTTCAGTATTGAGCAAGGTTGGGTAAATGAAAGGTGAGTGTCATTCCACTACAGTCGCCACTGAAAGGTACGTGTATTTTTAGTCTTGTAGAGGGAGACATTTTATTTAAACTTATATGCCATAAATTTTATTTGAATTTTATTTGAATTAGTCTAAAAATCTATAAAATGTCATATTATAATAATGTACAGTTTTAATATTTGAAAATAGTTCTCTATGAAGAAATTCAAATATTCCATTTTATATAATCACTGAAGACAATATGAAGGTGTGTATTAATTTCTTTATTTGTAACTATGATACACATTTCAAATTGATTTAACTATTATTGTATTTGTATGCAGTGTGTCATGTTAAAGTTGAAATAGAAGTTAAATAGTCTTTATGAATTCAGGCAGCTGGGATTGCTAATTTTGTTAAAGAAAATATGTGCTTGCATAAATCTACCAAGGTTAACCTTTATGAAGTTCTTGAGTAGTCATTTCTCTGTATACCACTTTGAAAACTCAGGGTGGTGAAACAGTTGTGCTGACAATACACAGCACAGGAAAATCATTACATTTCATCACTATTAGTTAATGTAGCATTATTACTAGGCCTAGATATTCTACACAGCTGACATTAAATATATAAATCATAGAATATCAGAACTCAATTTGGGATGTTATCCAAAAAAAAACCAGAGGAATTGAAAATTATAAAGTATAATCTAAATTATTTCTATCATTTAAAAAAATCAATTCACTGAATATTTCTATAGGTTTACATGCCTAAATTTGGTTAAAAAATAGATTAAATAAGTCAGTTTAAATAAGAGAAGAATTGACAAAGTGAACACTCAGTTGTAAACACAATTTTTCTAGCCAAAATAAATATAATTATAAAAAAATCAAGATGGAAACAGAATTCAATTTATATAAGAATATCAATTTAAAACAAATTTAATTAGTATTTTACCAGGGTGTTATCATTTGCTTACCCTTACCAGCCCTAACCTGGATCCCAGAGCTCCCGCCATGCCAAGCACATATTCATTCAGCAATAATAGGAAAACCAGAGTGGATAACTGCCAATGAAATCATTAAACTTCATTTATCCTGTCAGAGCAGATTAGTTGTAACAATGTAGAAAAACATCAAGTCACTACTAATGTAGCAGAAAGAGGGAAATGAGTATTTGAAAATGGTAGCAACTAACGTTTCCTGAACCTCCTAAATGGACATAGAGTAAACCAAGTAGATAAAATCTTGCAAAGAAAAAATATTGTAGCACTATTCTATTTATTTTATCCTTATAGTAATTAGGCATTAAAATAAAAAATAATAAATATTAAAATTGAATCTATGATACAGAGTCTATTTTAACATATTTATAGATATCTGGATAAGAAAGTGGCACAAATTGTGTGTAACAAGCATTACTTTAAGTTTCATTACTAACTCTAAAATTACTTTCAGTATACAATCACTTGTATTACTTGTATCACTTGTCTTCCAGTTGTTCATCGATTTGCTCGAATGGGCACAAGTATCATTTCCATATGGACTGTTGTGTGCTAGTGTAACTCAAGCGCATCTGCTCGCTCCAGGAACATGAAGAGCCTCAAACCATTCTTTCAGGTCATAGGAATGAGGTTTATAATTGTTACTGGTTTTGGCATATCAAATACAACATGGGTAGCTTGCCAGGGTCTGTCGTGTAGGTGGTATACTCTCAGTTGTAGGTTCTCATCTTGTGCATTTACTGATGAACCACGTGGCCACAAAGCAAAGCGAACATGCGCAACAGGGAGGGATCAGCTTTTCTTTTGTGTGGAGCTCTGACGAGCTGTGGAGTCCAGATGTTGAAGATGACTGCCCTCATGGTGTGGGGGTTCCTCTGTCTTCTTGCGAGGCTCTATTTTTTTAAAAATTTTTTATTATACCACCGTGAAACATACAATTACAAAGGTGTTCATAATTGGTTCTTGGTAATACAGTATTCCAGCACACATCCCTCCACCAGTGCCCCATTTCCACCACCAATGTACCCCTCCCCTCCGAGGCTCTATTGAGATGACGACCAGGGCTAGAACTTGCTACCTCTCTCAGGCACCTTATGATCAGCTGAACACAGGGAGAGCCAGAAGCATCTCTGCCCTGTGTATCTGAGTCTCTTGATCAGGCATACCTGGGCTTGAAATAAGCTTTGCTCTAGGGTGGGACTCTGATGAGCAGGGCTTTAGGTTGACTTTTCTCTTCAGTGGAGCTCTGATGATTAATATGTGCTTTGTGTAATAAAGCCCATGTGCCATGCAATCTTGGGGATCTCTTGCCATTTACCCCTGCTTTATGTTTCGGTGGCAGCCATCAGTCCCCCTCAGGTCCAAAGACTCCACCTAGAGCCACCAGAGCAGTGGCCTCCCACGTGGAACCCGCTCTGGGCTGCGACTGATGCTGCCTGGCCGCTGGGAACAGCTCCCAATGGTCGCCGAACCCACCATCAAGTTTATATCACTAATCTACATTGTGTTAATAAATATACGCAAAAAATAATAGTGTAAAAATATTCCACTAATAACCGTGTCATCATATTTTTTACATAATCAATTCATCACTTGACATCCTTTTATTTGTCAGTTTGCATGAGTGGGCACCAGTGACATTTCCATTTGTCCCTGTCAGGTGCCAGTGTAACCCAATGGCATCTGCTTGCTCCAGAATTACAAACACCCTCAAACTGTTCATTCAAGGTCTTGACGAAGAAGTCTGACCATCTTATAGGTGGGTGGTCACGTGATCATTTGACATCCTGTGGTATCCAGTCGGTAATGGCTCTAATCCAACAGTCATCTCCAAGTCACATTACAAGTCCAGCCCATCTGATTTTTTGACACCTTAGAAAATGAGACAGTGTCCTGATTCTCAATTGTCACTGGAAGTTGGAACTCCAGATTCCTCCTCTTACTTCGCTGAGGCGTGATATTCCATATTATTTTAACATAATATGTATTTAAAAGATTGTGAGTCACCAGCCTTATTTATTTTATATTTTATCAAATTTAATACAAGAAAATACAGTTTAAGAGTGAAAGTAATGTGGGGGCTGGGGAGATAGCAGAGGGGTAAGTCACTCACCTAAGACATGAGCCTCTTTGGTCAATTCTGTTTCAATCTCCAGAACCACATGTGGTCCCTTGAGCACCAATAGAACTTATTCCTAATCACACAACCAGAATAATGACTGAACACTGCCAGATATGACCTAAATCCTGAGCCCCGCTTTCCCCCACACCAAAAATTTAATATATAAATGCATAACAATGCATATATATTTTTTAGGGAGGGACACTCAGTTCACTCAGGACTCATTCCAGATTCTGCACTAATGGATCTCTCCTGGCGAGGCTCCACACACCATATGGGGTGTAGAGAAATGAATCTGGATTGGTTGCAGATGAACCAAGCACCTGAGACACTGTACTAGCTCTCTGGCTCTTATGTGTGTGGGTGTGTACATAAAACCTGCTTATATTACCATAAAATACAACCCACTTGTATTTTATTTCAAAGAGTCTGAACAGATGTTCACTCAAGTTCAATTCATTAAGCAGTCAAATAAATGTGTTTTTGAGACATGCAACAGAAAAAATCTTTTAGTTTAGGGATGTACTTTCTCTCTTCTGAAATTATTTTCATAAAATAATTTCTGGTAAAATATACAGACATCTGTTGCCTCTATTTTATAACCACATGTGTGTGTGTATATATATATATATATATACAATGTGTGTATATATATACACATATATATATACAAACACATATATATGTATATATAGACCATGCTAAAACTTTACAATAGGCACTAGAAAAAATAAGAAACAAGATATGATTTGATAACTTTAAAATAATCTAAAAAAATTAAAATAACAAAAATTTAAATATATAAGTAATTCCTAAAAATAGCTACCCAGATAGATTGTTATTTGCTGTATAAAGCTAAATATATACAGAGCACTCTTTAGTCATCCAAAAAAATAGTTTACTTCCAAAACTTAAAATGCGGGGCCGGAGTGATAGCCCACTGGGTAGGGCATTTGCCTTGCATGCGGCCGGCCCATGCCAGCCCAGATTCAATCCCCGGCATCCCATATGGTCCCCTGAGCACCGTCAGGAGTAATTCCTGAGTGCAGAGCCAGGAGAACCCACTGAGAATTGCAGGGTGTGACCCAAAAAGCAAAAAATATATAATAATAATAATAATAATAATAATAAAATGTGGTATAGCAGTAAGAATTTGCACTTAAAGTGACATAGATAAGGAACCTTTTACACAATAGGAATTTTGATAGTATTAGTCTCAATATCAGAAAACCTATATTTTAAGTAGAGCAATATACAAGGCCTTTACACTAAAAATATGAAACCCCATATTACACCAATACCTTAATAAATAAAATGTAATGAGTTCACCATTTCACTTCATTTTGCTTAATATCCCAATCAGATATTTCAAACCAAAAGCTATTTTCTGGACCAAATGAATGTTTCCTTTTTAAATTTTATTATAAGATATTCTTATAATTACAAAATATGAATTCATTACTAAAATATGTTCACAATAGTATAAAAATATAGACAAAATTTAAATGAAACCCATGAAAAATGATGATGTACATGCTAAATATTAAATATATATCAATTTAAGTATGCAAATTTAAGGAAAAAATTTAATTGTAATAGGATATATTTATATTGGATAAAGGATAATTCATAAACAAACCAAATTAATGATATAAGAAAAATACTGCAAATAGCCATGTAACATTTTTACTTAATAAATATGTAATTTTTATTTAAATATAAAATAAATATTTAATATTCAAACACTTAAATATAAAAAATATTAGATAAATATTAAATAAACTCAGGGTCAATTTAAATTCATTGAAGCTCTTTATGTTCCTGGAGCAAGAGATGCCCTTGGGCTCTACTAGCATGAGACAGGACATATGGAGATGTTACTGGGGCCCACTCCAGCAAATCGATGATGAACGGGAAGACAGACAGTGACAGTGATCAATTTAAATTTAGAGTTTAAGAAAGTGAAATAGGGGGCCCGGAGAGATAGCACAGCAGGCAGGGCCTGGGTTCAATACCTGGCATCTCATATGGTCCATCGAGCATAGCCAGGAGTAATTCCTGAGCCAAGAGCCAGGAGTAACCCCTCAGCATCACGGGGTGTGAGCCAAAAAAGAAAAAAAAGAAAAAAAGAAAAAAAAGTGAAAGGGGCTGGAAGAGATAGTACAGCAGGTAGGACAATTTTCTTGCATGTGCTTGAGCTGTGTTCAGTCCCTAGCATCTCATACAGTCCCCCAAGCACAACTAGGAGTAATTGAGTGTGGATTAGGTGCAACCCTTAAGAATTTCTGGATGACCCCAAAAGCAAATAAAAGGCAAAGCAGTAGAGTTATGAAAAAGTGTAAGTGAACTTATGTTTGTTCTTTGAGTGGGGAAATGCACAGTTATGCAATGTACAACATCCAGAAGAACATACAATATTTTTTAAATTGCAAAATGGCTTTTCAAAAACCATGAACTTCTGACTAAAAGTCTATAAATGCTAGGCTTTTTCTTTAAATCCCAGGCATTAAACAGCAAAATATTAATGAATGTGTTAGGTGTATCTAGTTGTTCCATGAAGACAAAGATGTCATCTACTGATAAAGTTTATCATCTTCCAAACCATATATTCCCATAAATGCTATAATTTTCTTATATGTTTTGTTAATTAAAAAATCTTTAATACTCCCCAATTAATGTAAAATTATGTCAATATCCAATAACTAAATATTATGACTGACTACACTGTCATAGGCAATTTCTGGATGAAAATAAAATCAACATAATGATAACATATTTTTTATTTGGATACATAAATATCTCACTAAAGACCTAGAAAAATGTATAAAGAAATGCAAATATGTTAGCAAAGAAGTAAAACTTAATTTTATCCATCTGTCTCTCAAACTTAGAAAAATCAAGCTTAAATTATTTAGGTTTTCTGGACTGGATGAATAAGAGAAAGAAATGACTTTAAAATGGGAAGAAAGAAGTGAAGCAAAACTCAATGTCCAACAAAAGAAGAAAATAAAGGTCACAGTTATAGAGGTGGAACCTAAAGGGGCAGAGGAGACCCAGGACCGGTTCAGCCTAATTCAGTACACCACCAAGGATCCCAGACAAAGACGCTTTGAAAAATGAATGCGGGGGGTTATTATTACTATCATAGATATCAATCTAAATTCATATCAAGCGAGCAAACACTTTTAGACACAAATTTTGCTTAAACTATCCTCACTTAGCTAGCTTCCTTAAGGCACAATGAACAAATTCTGTCTGAGGTTTGTTTTCAAAAAATTCTTCCAAATAAATTTCCAAGGGAACAAAAACATAGCTCACAGTGAAACATAACTAGGCAGTCGGAAGCAAGACCAGGCTAAGGGGGATCAGCAGGAGTCAATGAAGTCGAGTAAATAAGCGAAGGCCCAAGTTAATTCTAACACAGCTTTAATTAAGTTGAAAAGTAAGTGCAGAAAGAAAATGGGGTAGAATTAGTAATTGAGGAGACTATGGCAGAGACTACTCAAACTGATGAAAGACAATCCATAATTAAAAAACTGAAGAAACAAACGAAATATAAATAAAATAAAACTATAGCAAATATAATGTGAAGATGCAGAGTATTCATGTCAAAAAGACTTCAAGTAGACAGAAAAATAACATGATTACCACATAGGATGTATAGTTAACGGAAAGCTTAAAAAGGGAAGCCAGGTGTCAGAGAATTGACACCTTGAAAGTTATAATGTGAAATAATAGGATACTTAAGGCAGTACTCAGCTAAATTTCAAGGAAATTGGGAAAAAAAAACTTAAAAGCAACACACCAACAAAGCTTTGTTTTACAAAGTAAGCCTCTGAGAGGTATATTTGGGGCAAGAAAATACTTGGGTGGATCATAAGAAAACAAAATAATTATTCTCAATTTTCAATGTAGTTATATTTACTATTTGGTACAGGATGTATTGCAGGTTATCAGAGCAAATCCAATAACAAGGTGACAAAATTATTCCATCCAAAGCTTTACTTCAGTTGGGAGGAAAAATAGAATGAAAAATAGAATAATTTTCCAAGCATATAATTCAGATGCATGGGAGAAATTGGTTCCTGTTATTTAATTAACATATATGAAATGTACCAAAGAGAAAGCACAGTGGGTAAGGACATTGCCCTGTTTTCACCCAAGAAGGTTTTGATTCCTTGCAAGCCTGCTGAGCCCTACTGGAAGTGATCCCTTAGTGCAGAGTCAGGAAGAAACCTTGAACACTTCCAGTGTGAGGCCAAAAGAAAAAAAAAGGCACAAAATATAGAACGGAAAAGGATAATGTCTGAGGATGAACTTGGTGGTAAGGGATGTGCCAGGCATACATGAGTCCCTGGGATCCGTATCTCCCTCTCACCAGCACTGCATAAGCAACTGGGCAATAAAAACAAAAGCAACAAAACTTCATAATAAAACGAAATAGAACAAAATTATAGGAGCAAATGATATATGTAAATTTAGCTACAATCTTATATGCATTATTTAGCTACATGTAAATACATGAGTCAATTCACCACGATTAATAAGGCAGTAACAATATTGATAGGTTATAAAAGGATGAAAGTTTAAATAGGCAACAAAGATAACACAGAAGCCAGAGGAATAAAAAGAAGATAACTAATTTCAGTATCCATATATTATTGAGAATAAAGTTATTTATAATTATTAAAATATTCTAAGTAGCAAATTAGAATAAAGATTAATTCTCCCTTGAGTAGTGAATTAACTTATAAATCTCAAACTGTTAGAAAAATAAAATCACAATTATTTTTATAATAAAAAGAAAGTCAAAAAATAAAAAAAAGAGAATTATTAACAAGTACTAACTCAGGTGAACAATCTAAACCCAAAACATTAGCATTATAAAAGACAAAGAATTTAAGTGTTTAAATTAAAAACTATATATTACGACTAGACTAAAAACCAAACACCTCACACATAAAAATTCTTTAAATATAATTTAAAGGAAATTTACAAAAAAATGAAAATAGACAACACACATACAAAACAAAAAATAATTCTCTTATATCATTATTCTCATATATTAAGAAATTATCTCTTATATATTAAAGAAGAAAGCCTAACAGAATAATTTAAAAATTATAGAAGTCAGTACTTAAATATATACAATTCAAATATAAAAGCAATTCATAAGTATTCAGAAACACCTGTTGCACTATTTGCACACTCATAATTAATTACTATGCATACCTATAAATGTTCTATTTATTTTCTTAATTATTTTGTTCTAATAGATATGATTTATTTTTAGCATTTTGTTATCATATCTGCATAGATTGATTTGTTTGATATTAATTCTTTTGAGGCAGCTCCCTTACCATTTCTTTTCTGAATATTTCACTAATATGAAAGCATTAGAATTATATTTTACACCTTGAATATATTTCATTTTCAAACACAGTAGAGTGGACTCAGAATAAAACAAGCATTGGCTTCACTCCTGCTTTCACTTATAGTAGAGGGCGTATGATTCAACACTTGCATATGCATTTTTAGAAAGACTTCATATTTTAGAAAGTTTTAGATTTGCAATAAAATTACTTTCACAATGAAAGTAAAAAAATTATTTACAATAAAACTGCAGACATTTCTCCTAGGCTTTCTGCTCTACATGGTTAGTATATTCACTCATTAGAATGTTACTTTCTTTTTGTAATCTAGTCTCAACCCTCATTTATCAACAATACTCATCTAAGGACTAAGGTTAACTCTGGGTTCATTTTGGATGATACATATTCTACGATGTTGGACACAAGTATAATGAGTTATATCCATCATTGTAATTTCATTTGGAACATTTTATCATGCTATAACTTTTCTGTGCTTTGCCCATTCATTTCTATATTATTTCAGGCACCAATGCTACTTTTATAATTCTCTCTATATATGATATATATACATATATGCATATATACAGATATACAGATATACACTGTATATATGACAATAGTGCTCAGGGTCTTCTCCAGGCTCTGTGTTCGGGGACCACTCCTGGAAGCACTCAGAGTGACCATGTATAATGGAGGGGATTAAATCAGAGTTGAAACATGCAAGGTGACTAAGTACTTTAAGCCCTGTTCTATTTATCTTGTCTCTGTAAATTATATAACAGTGGGGAAGAATCAAGTATGTCACTATTTAGTTTGATATTAGACTAAGTGTTATATAATATTATTTATCAAGTTTAAAAAGTCTCTATTCTAGGTTACTGAACTTGTATAGTGACTTTGTATTGATTTTTGGCAATTGCTTTTTCTGCATTTATTAATATTATTCTATTAAATTTTAGCTACTTGTGATTATATGAATCAACTTTCAAACAGTAAACAAACCAGTGTTATACACCTGGAATAAATCCTATTGTTTGTGTTTTTTAAATCATTTTATATGGTGGCTACTGAGTTTAACTACATTGTTACAGGGTTTCTGCCTATTGAACGATGCAGATAGGCAGTGTATCTGCTAGAGGAGTGAACATGTCTCTGTTCTGCTCATTCTTATAAGAAGAGACAATAGGCAGTGTATCTACTAGAGGAGTGAACATGTCTATCTAATTCTTGATGTAGTTCTATCAATTTTGTCTCATGCTGCTTGATATTTTGTTGATCACTTGATCACTTGAAATCCCATTATTCATCGATTTGCTCAAGCGGGCGCCAGTAACATTTCCATTTGATCCTATCACGTGCCAGTGTAGTCCAACGGCATCTGATTGCTTCATGAATACGAAGAGCCTCAAAGCATTTGTTCAGGGTCTTGACAAAGAAGTCTGACCATCTTGTAGGTGGGTGGCCATGTGATCTTTTGACTTCCCGTGGGATCCAGTCCATAATGGCTCCAGTCCAGCGGTCATCTCCAAATCGCATTACATGCCCATCCCATCTGATTTTTGATGCCTTGGCAAATGAGACAGCCGTCCCTTACTCTGGAACGTCGACAGAGGTCAGAACTCCGGATTCCTTCTCTCACTTGAATGAGGTGTGGTATTCCAAGCATAGTCTTTTGATTCCTCTTTGGAAGACTCAAAAAGCATTCTCATCCTGCTTTCATAGGGCCCAGGTCTCTGAGGCATATGTTAATGTAGGGAGAATGGTGGAGTTGAAGAGATGTGCCTGGAGCCGGAGGTTCTTTGTCTTTTTAACTATTTTTTCGATGCTCTCAAAGGCATTCCATGCCGCTCTCTTTCTCCTGGGCAGTTCAGGTTTTACATCGTTCATCATGTTGACTTCTCGACCTAGATACACATAACTGCTGCATACAGAGATGTTTGTTCCGTTGAGAATGAATGGGGCCTTTAACTAGTTAATTTTTCATGAGCATAGTTTTGTTGAGATTCAGCTGTATCTGAATGTTCCACATTCTCATTCAAAGTCAGCCAGTATTTGTGACACTTGGCTAATGTTTGATGTTATTAGAACCATGTCTTCAGTGAAGCGGAGGTGGTGTAGTTGCCGACTGTCTATCCTCACTCCCTTTCCTTTCCATTCTAACTGTTGCATGGTGTTCTTGAGGGTGGCGCTGCCTATTGTCTGTCATCTACAGCTGTTCACTCGAGTCATCCTGACAGAATTGGCAGAACATTAGATGAAGGACAACCATGTGAGCAAGCTGGCTTCTGAAAAGGATTCAGCACAATCGACCATGTCCACAAGGTAACCAAGCTCATTTAAGTTTGTAGGGAGTTCAAGATGCCACTCTATCTCATGTTCATTGATTTAAAGAAAGCCTTTGATTCTGTTCAGACTGAAGTGGTCATCGAAGCCCTAGCCAAACAGGGCATTTTAACCAAATACATCAAGTTCCTTTGTGAGCTGTATTATGGATTCACCACCAGAATCTCACCATTACAAGGAAGTGATCATTGATGTCAAAAGAGGGGTTTGGCATGGTGATACCATTTCACCAAAACTTTTCAGTGCCACCCTCGATATTTTGTTAAAATGTGAAAATATATGAAGAATTGGGATATTTTTAGGGAAATTTGACTCACAACTATGATGTATCCTTAGTTTTTAAAATTTGTTTTTATTATGGCAAATGGTTTGCAATAGTGTAAATCCTCATCACTTTGGCTAAAGTGTTACTGTTAAAAGTTTAATGCCAACGACCAAACTGTGAATATTCCTCAAGCACTGTCCTTATGACTCTATCACACCTGCCTGCCTTTATCCCTGCAATGTAGTAACCCCAGGTTGTTGTTAGAGACTTAAGATATTCTTTCATTGGACACAGTTTATTGTCTTGCTTTGTTCCTTTATATACCAAGTAACAATAAGATTATCATGTATTAATCCTTGTGATCCTTTATAATTTTTCTAACCCCGAAGTCTTACATGAATGAAATTATTACAGATATCCCACTTTGTTGTGTCTTAAAAATGTTATAAAGATATATGACTTTATAAAGATATAAAGCTTAACCCATAAGCTTTTGTCATTAAACGGTTCTTCTTTTAGAAATATTACTTATTTTTAATCATAAAATGGAAAAAATAAAAAGAAATTTATTCATGACTAATTTTATGTATATATTTTTATTTAAAGAGGTACCTATATATGTCTTTATCATACTGATTTTGTTCAAATTTTAATGTTCCCTTTCATTCTCTTATCCTGCATAAATATTAAATATTTGCCACATTTCTGCTATTACTTATTATACACTAATTAAACTTGGAGTGCATTTAATTGATATTTGAATGGTTGATACTAATGCTGCTTCTTTACACTTAACTTTACTAACATTTTTAAGATTACATTATGATATTGTATGCTTCAAGGAAGTTTTTAGAAATCAAGAGTAGTTACTTTCTAATTTTTTTAAAAAGAATTCTGTTCCATCAGCATTCATTGATTGGTATGAATAAAGCATTGTGAAAGCATGATAATAAAACAGGTCACAAATGATTAGTCTTTGTTTACTCTCCAGCCCATTCAGCTCCCATTTCTTACTTAACAGTCTTACTCAGTTGAGAGTTATTCTATGTTTTTTTTTGTTTTTTATTTCTTTTTTTTTCTTTTTTTTGGGTCACACCCGGCAATGCTCAAGGATTTCTCCTGGCTCTGCACTCAGGGAATCACTCCTGGCGGTGCTCGAGGGAGCATATGGGATGCTGGGGTTCGAACCCAGGCCGGCATGGCTGGCCGTGTGCAAGGCAAATGCCTTACCCACTGGGCTATTGCTCCGGCCCTGTTTATTTCTTTATTGACATTCAACAGAGTTCTCCTTAAGAAAGTTTGCGATTTATATTTGATATCAGTTTCCTAAATCATTTATATGGTGAAAGATATCTATTTAAAAATAATTCTTGAATTTTTTGTGTGTGAACTTTTGTGCATTAACAAAATTTAAAATAGTATTTAGATAGAATTGAATAAAGCAACAAGTACATATTTTTAATTTATCACAACAGCATTTATTCTGCAATGAAATATTGCTCTTTAAGAGACATATTTTAATTGATAAATGTATAAAACCTTAAAACCTAAATTAAGAAATAAGTAGCTATAAAATAATTTACTACAGAATAAGTCATGTAGGGCAAATTAACCAAAACACTTTTTTTTCCCAGTGAAATTACAGAGGAAATAAATGAATGATTTGAAATCAGAATTATTCATTAATCATTTGGAATAAATCACTACAGGAAATCATTCTAAAAAAATAGAATGTATTGAAAAATAATCAGGAACTTACATTCCTGTAATGAAAAGAATATGATAGGTTATATTGCAGGAACAAGTATTCTCACAGTGTAAGTAATTTAAATTAATTAAGGAAAGGTTTGTTTCTTATTTGTCTTACATGATCATCAAGACCAGTTTTGACACAGAAATTTTCCACGCTACAAATAGATAGTAGGGCCAGATTAATAGTAAAGTAGGTAAGGCATTTTTGCCTTGCACATTGTGAACAGGTTCTAGCTCTAGCATTCATGTGGTCCCCTGAGCCCACCAGGTTTGATCTCTGAGTGCAGAGCCAAGAGTAACCCCTGAGCATGAGCAGTATGTTAGAAGGAAAATTAACTTCAGAGAATCTTATATTGTCAGTTAAATCAGATTGTAAATGGCGCACTCTACTCCTCAAAAACACACTTAATATAATGTACTTATAGTCCTACGCCACAATAATTGGGGCTGATAGTATAATATTGTCATGGACAAAGAACATGTAATGCTGGACATAGTTGGTGGATAGTTATTATAGCTATCTAAGACATTAAAAAATAACGTTTTTATAAAAGTTATAAGTGTGATAATAACAGCTTAGCATCCAAAGTCTGTATTTTAAGCACTAAAAATAATAGGAATCAAGCATTGCAACAAAAAATTTAAATGATGGGCACATGGGGCCAGAGTGATAATACAGCAGGGAGGGTGTTTGCCTTGCATGTGGCCAACCTGAGTTTGATCTCCAGCATCCCAAATGGTCCCACAAGCACCACCAGAAGTAACTCCTGAGTGCAGACTAAGAAGTAACCTCTGCACATCATCAGGTGTGACACTATATTCCATAAATAAATAAGTAAATAAATAAATAAATCTGTTATTTTTTAAAAATGATTATTCTCATAAGTAGTCTCACACAAACAAAAGAATCAGAGAAATTCAAGATATTGAAAATAGAAATGTCCCACCCTAAAATGAAAAGACGGAAATGAATGGGAAAATGAAAACTTGGAGCACGATACTGAATAATTGTAGAAAAAATTAAAAATGGATTAAAATGTAATATAAGAAGAGAGTACAGAGCACTTGAACAATCGTGGCATAGATCTTCATAAAATGAATGTCAGACACTATATACTCTGCTATACTCTGTGAAGACTAACAAGGATTCATTTAAGTGGAAGAAAACTAAGTACAAAGATTAAAAATATTGATATAGGAGAGTTTGGAATAATTTACTTAAATGGAACAATAAGACTCAGATCCACGGGGCAGAGCTGCTACCAGCTCTCCCTGTGCCCAGCTGATCATGAGGCACCCAGGGAGGGAAGGCAGGTTCTAGCCCTGACCCGCCATCCCAGCAGAGCCTCACAAGATGCTCGAGGAAACCCACACCATGAGAACAGCATTTTCAATATCCGGACTCCACAACTTGTCAGAGCTCCACCCAGCAGAAGAGCTGAATACAAGCCCTGCTTGTCGGAGAGTCAACATTCAGCTGTCTATTTCAAGTACAGGTATGCCTGATCCAGAGAGTCAGATACATGGGGCAGAGCTGCTACCAGCTCTCCCTGTGCCAAGCTGATCATGAGGCGCTCAGGAGGGAAGGTGGGTTCTAGCCCCGGCACACCATCCCAGCAGTGCCTCGCAAGAAGCCAGAGGAACCCCACAGCTTTTGGCTGCCATTTTCAACATCCGAACTCCACAGCTCATCAGAGATCTACGCAGCAGGAAAGATGATCTTTCCCGTAAAGCACTGTCATGTGATACATCAATAAACGCATGAGATGAGAAACTACTACAAGAGTATCCCACTCGTGCGGCAGAGCCTGGCAAGCTACCTGTGTCATATTTGATATAACCAAAACCAGTAACAATTAGCGACCTCATTCCGATGACCTGAAGGAATGGTTTGAGGGTCTTCATGTTCCTGGAGCGAGCAGATGCCCTTGGGCTACACTAGCATGTGACAGGACATATGGAGATGTTACTAGTGCCCGCTCGAGCAAATTGATGAACAACGGGAAGACAAGTGACAAATGGAAAAATGATAAATATTACAATAGGTCTTCTTTTTTATATTATAGTGCAATTTTACAATTTTTGCATTATAAAAATGAAGAACATAATAAAATCCTTTCTCTTAGACTCCACCATTCTCCCTGCATTAACATAAGCCTCAGAGACCTACAAACACAGGGTGAGAATGCTATTCGGTTCTCCCAAAGAGAATTGAAAGAGCTATGTGGAATGTCACACCTCACTCAAGTAAGAGAAGGAATCCAGAGTTCCGACTTATGTCAATGTTCCAGGGTCAGGGATGCTGTCTCATTTGCCAAAGCATCGAAAATAAGATGGGCTAGACATGTACTGCAATTTGGAGATGACCGCTAGACTAGAGCCATTATCGATTTGACCCCATGGGATGTCAAAACATCATGTGGCTGCCCACCTACAAGATGGTCAGACTTCTTCATCAAGACTCAGAATGAACAGTTTGATGCTTTTCATATTCCTGAAGCAACCAGATGCCATTGGGCTACACTGGCACGTGATAGGGTCAAATGAAAATGTTACTGGTGCCCACTCGAGGAAATCGAAGAACAACGGGATGTCAAGTAAATAAAATACTGAGTGTTGAAAGAAAAATCCATCAATCTAGGTTTCTAAAAAGTGGAAGAAAATATTGAAAGAGAAATCTACCAATCTAGGTTTTCAAATTCAACAAAATTATCCAGAGAAGTAAATGAAAAATATAGTAAATTAAGTATAACATGATGAAAACAACAAACCACAAAATATATTTCATATTATAAGCAATAGAAGGCATGAAGTTGCTCTTCTAATCAAAACACCACTTTATATACTCTGAAAGACAAGTGTTTCATAATCTAGCTCTGACCAGAAGTATTACCATTTCTTCGTTACTAGAGCTTTCCCTCATTGTAAAATAAGTGAGAATCACCCCAGGCCTTCCACATTAGAAATAAAACTCCTCTGATGGTTAAACTACAACCCCTGACATAGTGATAAGATTAATCAATTATGAACAAATTATTCAATTCATTGAGCATTCCCAGGTGTCCTAATGTAATTACAGGAAAATATAAGTAGAAAGATACTGATTTATTAAATTAAAGAGACTAATTTATAAAATCAAATCACTAGGTCTCAGTCCAATTTACAGAAATAGTGTATGAACTAAGAGTAGCTCAGCTTGTGAAACCTAAAAAGGGAAATCCTGTTAACCCATAAGGCAAATTTTTTCTAGATTAGTAGAATTCAATCATTCTACACCAGTAGACCAGAGAAAAATAGGCTAAATATTGTGGATTTTAAGACATAGATTATTTTTTAAAAATTTGTTATAATTAGATAATTATATATCAGTATTATAGTAATTACATTATGTGATATATGTACACTATGTGTTAAACAGAAATACCTTTTTCTTTACTTTTTTGGGTCACACCAAGGCGATGCTCAGCTGTTACTCCTGGCTCTGTACATAGGAATTATTTCTGGCAGTGATTAGGGTACCCTGCCAGTGATTAGGGTACCTTTTTCTTTACTTTTTTGGGTCACACCAAGGCGATGCTCAGCTGTTACTCCTGGCTCTGTACACAGGAATTATTTCTGGCAGTGATTAGGGTACCCTGGGTCAGCTATGTGCCATGCAAATTCCCTACCCACTGTACTATTGCTCTGGCCCCAGACATACCTCTCTAAATGAAGCAGCAGGGATTATCTGTGGACCATGCTCAGTCTATGGACTGTCACTTGAAAATCAGTGATTTAGACACTCAATAAAGGCAGTATACTTCTGCAAAGCTGATGGCTAATGAAAACTGGTTCTCAAAATGCATAAATAGAATAGTGTACAAAATTTAACTCCTTTTTCTGATCCATTGTACCTGTAAGACAAATTATGATTGTATTTTCAAATATATTGTAATGACATGTACATAGGGGGTAGTGGTATTTTAAATAAATTCAAAATAATGTGTTACTTTAAATTAATAAATTAATAGATTTATTTATTCACAACTAAATGTTACAAGGTGATAGGTAAAATTAAGCTTTGTAATAATATAGTTGGGTGAATTTTAGGGATTAAGTATCTGAGAATAATAGGATAATATGACAAGTTGTATTGCTTGGTGGACCATATGGATGCCAGGGATTGAACCAGGTTGGACACACGAAAGGCAAGTACTCTACACTCTGGAAATTCTTTCTATCCCTATACTTCTCTTTATACTTTGGCAATTCTATAAGGCTTGTAATAATTCACACGTATATTCATCATTATTTCAAGTACAAATTTTATTTTATTTATATAGCCTTCTGTGGGAACTATAAATTGATAAAATAAAAAAAATTCAGAGAGATTTAAAATATTGCCGAGATTCGTACAAGATTTACTTGATCACTTGATCACTTGATATCCTGTTATTCATCGATTTGCTCAAGCGGGCACCAGTTATGTTTCCATTTGACCCTATCACATGCCAGTGTAGGCCAATGGCACCTGTTTTTTTTTTTTTGGGGATATTAAGAGCTTCGAACTGTTCATTCGGGGTCTTGATAAGGAAGTCTGACCATCTTGTAGGTGGGTGGCCACCCATAATTTTGACGTCCTGTGGGATCCAATCGGTAATGGCTCTAGTCCAATGATCGTCTCCAGATCATATTATATGACCAGCCCATCTGATTTTTTTTTTTTTGCTTTTTGGGTCACACCCGGCGATGCTCAGGGGTTACTCCTGGCTCTGCACTCAGAATTACTCCTGGTGGTGCTCGGGGGACCATATGGGATGCCGGGGATCGAACCCGGGCCAGCACAGGCCGGCCGCATGCAAGGCAAACGCCCTACCCACTGGGCTATCGCTCTGGCCCCCATCTGATTTTTGATGTTCTGGCAGTTGAGACAATTTCCTTGATTTTAGAATAGCAATGGAGGTCGGAACTCCGGATTCCTTCTCTAACTTGAGAGAGGTGTGATATTCCAAGCATGGCTCTTTCAACTCCTCTTTGGGAGACCCGAATGGCATTCTCATCTTGCTTTCGTAGGGCCGTGGTCTCTGAGGCATATATTAATGCAGGGAGGACAGTGGAGTCAAGGGATTGTGCCCGGAGCCAGAGGTTCTTTGTTCTTTTGGCTATTGCTTCTATGTTTTTGAAGGCAGTCCATGCCGCTCTTTTCCTCCTGCACAACTCAGGTTTCAGGTCATTCATCATGTTGACCCTCTCGACGTAGGCATGCATAGCTGCTGCATTCAGAGATATTTGTTCCATTGAGAGTGAATGGGGCCTCCGGAACTAGTTAATTTTTCATGAACATAGATTTGTTGAGATTCAGCTGTAGACCTATCTTTCCACATTCTCGGTCAAAGTCAGCCAGCATTTGTGCTGCTTGGCTGATGTTTGGTGTTATTAGAACTATGTCACCAGCGAAGCGGAGGTGGTGCAGTTGCCTGCCATCTATCTTCACTCCCATTCCTTCCAATTCTAATTGTCGCATGATCTCGAGGGCGGCACTGAAGAGTTTTGGTGAAATGGTATCACCCTGCCGAACCCCTCTTTTGACGTTGATGATCACTTTCCTGTAGAATGGTGAGATCCTGGTGGTGAAACCATAATATAGCTCACAAAGGATCTTTATGTATTGGGTTTGAATGCCCTGTTTGGATAGGACTTCCATGACTGCTTCAGTCTCCACAGAATCAAGGGCTTTTTTTAAATCAATGAACTTGAGACAGAGTGGCATATTGAATTCTCTATAGACTTCAACGAGTTTGGTAATTGTGTGGATATGGTTGACTGTACTGAATCCTTTTCAGAAGCCAGCTTGCTCGCATGGTTGTTCTTCATCTAAAGTTCTGCCAATCCTGTTCAGGATGGCTCAAGTGAACAGTTTGTAGGTGATGTTCAACAGTAGATGGGGCGATAGTTGCCAATATTGTATGTCATGAATGTCTCCCTTCTTGAACAGTAGAACTGTCCTGCTGGTTTTCCATTGGGAGGGCACTTTACATTCAGACATGTAGCGTGTGAAGAGTTGAGCCAGTGTATTGATGAGTACTGGTGGCAGATTCTTCACGTGTTCGGGTCTGATCTTTTCTGGGCCTGATGCTGTTCCTTTCTTAACCGACAAAATGGCATGCCGGATTTCAGAAGGGAGAATGTTGGTAATGACATATCCATCCTGTGGAATTTGGTATATGGGGTAGGTAGACAAGGCTATCAAAGAGATCTGAGTAGAAGTCATGGATAATCTTCTCCATTTCCTTTCAGGAAGATGTGATAGATCCATCAGGACGTTGGAGGGCAATCATTATTGTTTTATAGTTGGCGAAGGACAGGTAGGCGTTGTGAATGCTTTTCCCAGCTTCTGCTGCATCCTCCAGCACTTTTCTCTTCTCTCCTTCAGTTCTTCTTTTATCACTTTTCTGCAATGCTTTGCAAGCTTGGATGTTAGCATCTGGTTGCCTCAGGCTTGCGCCTTACGATATTGGTGAATGAGCTCAAGAGTTTTTGAAGACAGGTGTCCTTTGTCGTCCTTCTCTCTCTCAGCATTCTTTGCACAATCATTGAGGTGTTGAACCAGTCGGTTGTATTCTTCGTTGATGTCGTCAATGACAGCATCTTCCCAGGTTGTTGCAATGGTGCCAAAGAGTTCCCAGTTGGTGGTTGTTCTGGTAGTTCTCTTCTTAAACTTTGCAGCCTTTTCTCCCCGTTGTGTGAAGTAAAATTTTGCACGAAGGACACGGTGGTCCAATCCTGTTTGGAATTTTGGGATGACAGTGACATCGGTCAGGCAAAACTTTCGATTGAAGATGATGTGGTCAATTTCATTGTGGAGCTGTGCACCAGGAGATTCCCATGTCCAACATTTCAATTCAGCCTTTTGGAACTGTGAATTCCCATGAATGGTCTTGGTGGCTATGATGAACGTAGATAGTCTCACCCTGTTCGTTCTATTCTAGATCATGGGTTCCGATGTGTAGTTCTTTGGCTTATCTTCTCGGTCCTATCTTGGCATTGAAATCACCAACTACGTTTTTGTAGAAGGTGTGATCGTTTTTATAGAACTCCGGTTCTATGTAGAATTTCTCAATTTCTCCTTCTTGTATGTGGATGTTGGTGCATAGAATACGAAGATGGAAATTGGTGGCAGTGAGCCACATCTCTTCAAGTGTAATTGTCATATCTGGTTTGTTAGGCATCAAATGAATCAATGTTCATGGCCATGTTTGTCTTGACAAGGACACAGATGCCACAGATGCCTCTTTTGTCGCAAGTTTCAAGGAACAGTTCTTCTCCAGTGTCAAAGACAGCGTGATGTGAATGACGCCTCCTCATCTCAGTCAGACCAATGATGTCATACTTGATCATTTGTGCTTGCACTATCAGGTCCTCGATATATGCTTCCAACGCCAGCATACATGCATTGAAAATACAGACTGTTATTTTAGTTCTTCTTTGTTTTGGCAGTTTAGTATGGCCCTGAGATTTTATCATGTCCCCTTTGTTCATCCTTAGTTCTGTCGTTAAGGACTCTTTTAGGGTCAGGAAGGTAAACTTTTCTATGTTACTGGTTTTGGCATATTTAATACACATCGGAGAGCTTGCCAGGCTCTGCCCTGTGGGTGATATACTTATCACTTGATCACTTGATCACTTGAATCCCGTTATTCATCGATTTGCTTGAGCGGGCGCCAGTAACATTCCCATTGGACCCTATCACGTGCCAATGTAGCCCAATGGCATCAGATTGATTCAGGAATATGAAGAGCCTCCAACCGTTCCTTCAGGGTCTTAACAAGGAGGTCTGACCATCTTGTAGGTGGGCAGCTGTTGCAGGACTCCTAAGGGCCGCTGCATCTGCTCTGGATTGCCTCCCGCAAATCACTCCGTAGATAAGGGGGTAGTCTAAATGTGGCAGTTTATCCGACCATGTATGCTGTACTAGCTGGTATAAATATTCTCCCATGCTATCACAATCATCGTGGGACTAGCTAGATCTTACCAGCATATTAGCCTGGCCACGTAAGGACACCTAAGTAATTAGACCAGAGAGAAATGCTGTTTGCTTCCAAACAAACAAGCATGGCTCCCTGATAAAATATAAAACTACAATGAAGTAGAGGAGACTTGTGAAGGCTTGGAGAAATATTTAACTGGCATTGGTGTTGATCTTTGGTACAGTGACATGCCATCTCAGAAACCCCCTTCTCTACATTTCAAAGGCCTTCCCTTCCCGGCTCAAAACATTAGCACAGTAAAGGCCCTAGGTGAGATGCAGGGAGGGGTTACCTGAGGGCATTGGACCCTCCCTGCTTTCCATAACAATGGGAGGAAGGTCTGAGTTGCGGGGGGTATAAACTTGCCGGTTCCCGCTCTCCCGGGCTTCTTCTTCCCGGTGGAATCTCGCCTTGTAAGCCGTTTTCCCCTTGGAAGTTATACACGTGGTGGTCGCCATCTTGGCCTACACGTGGCTGGGGTTCTAGCCTGGAATCCTAAGCATCGGGTTTTTCCTTTTGCTGATTTGTATGCCTGAACCTGTGATAAGTAAAGTCTTTTAAAATCGCATCGGATTCCTGAGTGTTCATCCATTCCTCGCCGGCTTCAGAGGTAGAAGGGAACTTCGCTTCCCGGCACTGTCGGGGACCCGTCGGAGCGCCCGACAGGCAGCCGCGTGATCTTTTGACATCCCGTGGGATCCAGTCGGTAACGGCTCTAGTCCAGTGGTTGTCTCCAAATTGCATTATATGTCCAGCCCATCTGATTTTCAAAGCCCTGGTAAATGAGACAGTGTTCCTGATTCTGGAATAGTGACGAAGGTCAGAACTCCAGATTCCTTCACTTACTTGAGTGAGAGGTGATATTCCAAGCATAGCTCTTTCGATTCCTCTCTGGGAGACCTGAATAGCATTCTCATCCTGCTTTCGTAGGGCCCAGGTCTCTGAGGCATATGTTAATGCAGGGAGAATGATGGAGTCAAAGAGATGTGCCGGAGCCGGAGGTTCTTTGTCCTTTTAGCTATTTCTTCAATGTCTTTGAAGGCATTCCATGCCTCTCTCTTCCTCCTGCGCAGCTCAGGTTTTAGGTTGTTCATCATGTTGACTTCACGACCTAGGTACACATAACTGCTACATTCAGAGATGTTTGTTCCATTGAGAGTGAATGGGGCCTTATATATATATATATATATATATATATATATATATATATATATATATATATATATATATATCCTGGGGAAAGGTGTCTTCAAGTCAGAAAAAAAAATCTTCACCAGAGATTCCTGTTTCCTTCCAAAGCAACTATTAGAAAGGGCAGTGTTCTTCAGTTAAGTGGTAATGAGAGGTGGCATGTTGATTTGTTGAGAAAGAAAGAAAAAGAGGCGGGAAGAAACGGGGTTAAATTACATCTGAGATCGTCTGTGACAATCCAGATATCACTATATTCAGAGGATCTCACAACCCCCGATCAGGGGAGAGGCGGCAGCGGCAGAGCAGACATTGCAGCCACTACTACTGCGATGCAAGAGAAACACACAAAGGTGGTGAAAAGGTTCTTCAGAGTCCATCCTTCTGAGAGGAGGCCGACTGAGATAGCCTGGGACTCTCTTCATCCTCGTTGTTCCACTTCTTTCTCAACAAATCATAACGCCACCTTCCATACAGGTTTATGTATGAAAATTTTTTGCTAACCAATATTATATCACTTTCTAAAGATCTCCCGATAGGATACTTAAAATGCCATAGTTTATTAAAATAATCCCTGAGGAATTTTTAATAAAGTGCATATGGCCTTTAACTATAAACAGTAAATAAATAAAAGTAAAACAAACCTTTACCATACGTTGCAAGAGAGCCAGGCATATGGAATAACAAATACAGGGCAAGACTTGCACACATGAGGCCCTGACGTCTATTTCAGAACCAAATAATTAAAATAAAGTATGATCAACTGAATAATAAAATAAAATGACAGAAAATTAGAATACTGCTCAGAGAATGACAGAATTTGTTACATTTTTACAACTGATAAAATTCTCATGTTACAGCTACTAAATTGTGCCCCTTTTTCCCTTTTCTCTACCATGCAACAGAGACCTAAAAGAACAAAAACAGGCACCAGAGCAATAGTACAGTGGGTAGGGCGGTTAGGGCATTTGCCTTCAGAACCTGAAGAAACCACTGAGCATAAACGGCTGACAGAGAAAGAAAAAAAGAACAAAACGACCAGCCAAATTCTGCAGTGCCCTGCAGTATGAATATGAATGACCCACTGCATTCATATCCACTGTGTTCCAGGATACCTGAGTCTATGACTTAAAAGCAACTACCTTTCAGCAATGTCCTTGCTTCTGACCTTGATCTCCAGAGATTACAACCCATTCTCTAAAACTCACTTCCCTTTCTTCTTGACATAGATTTAGACATTCCAATCTATTTTGTTCTTACACACCAACTGTGGCTCTGGGTTCATCCCATGGGGCCCAGGCTTTTTCTATGTCAGATCATCAACCACCCAGGACCCACGGGGCAGAACTCTGGGTGTAGACAAGCTGATCTCCTGTGTGTCACCTGCCGATGCAGCTGGGCACCGCAGCCACACTTGGGACACCTATCAAAATTTCAAAATTGAATGCATGAGAATGTCCATAAACACTTCTGAAGACAAAATACTTCCTTGAATGACCGAAAGTGATATTACAGCAGGTAAGACACTGAATTACACACACTTCTTTAAGGTGCAATCTCCAACAACCCAAAGTCCTGTCAAGATCTCCTGGATCTCAGTTTAGAGTCAGGAGCAGCAAGAGTTATGGACCTAAAAATAAATACAACATTCTTCCTTGACTATATTCTCAAAATTAAACTGGCAGAGCAGAATGTCTAATGCATGTATACACTGTGAACTATCTTTTTTTAGAATACTCGAATGGGGAGGAATTAATTAGTTCAAAACAGTCTGACATTTCAGCCTATCAGAATCCTAATTTCACTATAAAGTGCTCTACATCTGGCAGACTTCTGTGCTTCTTCATAAGCACTGGGCATTTTAAAACAACACATTAACAAGTGTGATCACATTTGTGAAACCAAGGAGTTTCACAATGCATCTTGACATAGCAGTGCCGTGTTATGGCTGCTTGACATTCTTGAATTGACTGCTTCTGCTCTTCTGGCTCACAAAACTTTCCAAATAAATGTCAAATGCCAATTAGTGACCCAGAGTCTGATGCCTGTAGGAGCAAATTTCTGATAGAAATGGCAAGAGCCCAGCTTTTTTTTCCGTATTCCCCAATACTTGATTGTAATGACTTTTGGCAGCTAATTTTTTTTGCCCTTTTTCAGAGTAAATATTGGCAATGCATAATCACTACAGTTACGCAAATGCAGTAAATTATATCTTGGATCATAAATATTATACTCAGTTATTATTTTATAATGATTCTAAAACAAAACTGAATAAACCAGTTGTCTCTTGAGACACTCTAACCTAATCCTGCTGGAAAGCTTGTGCAGGACACATTTCATAGAGATATACCATATCTCAAGGGTGAAGGAAATTGATATTTTTACACTAACTATTGTGAAGGCTGCTCATAGCAGGATTGTGTGACATCTCATTTCTTGCCATAGAGGGAAACGAGTAGACTTTGGCGGAGAAAATTAATTCTTTGGTTGACATGTTATAAGGTAGTGAACAGGCTGCTTTGTATGTAAGTAGGTGTAAGGGTCAGAAGAAGGGCATATCACTGAGCACATACAGTGTAAAGAGTGAAAGGGTCCCATAGGAGGTATTTTCTTGCATGGCTGGGTGAGGATACAGTGGAAATATATTGTTAAATGCTTAAATTCATAATGTGTTACAATACAGGTCAGAGTATGGAAGTGGTAGATCAAATGTAGTTCTAGCCAGAAAATTTAGGTTAGCAAATTAAATAAAATAATTAAATTAAATTCTGACCTATATCAGAATAGAAATAAAGTTACTACGACTTGAGATGATGTGATAATCTATAGAGAAACCAAAAATATTCCACTACAAAACCATAAACCTTTGTAATAAATCAGACAAAAATGGAAGGCTAAGATATTTAAAAGTAGAATAAATTTATATATGTAATTAACAAATGAGAAAACTGAAAATTTCTGAACACATGATCCCATCAGAAATAATTATGAACACCTTAGTACAAACATAAGGAGGTAAAAATGTTTCATATCAAAAAATAATTAGAAGACACAAGTACCTAAAAAATAGTACCCCACACTTGTGAGTTGGAAGAATTTATTTTGAGAAAAAGGTCAGCATACTAAAGTACATAAGTATTCAATAAAATCCCTATAAAACACCAATTACATCCTTAAAGGAAATAGAATAAACAGCACTGAAAGTTATATGCAGCCATAAAAGATTTTGACAAAGAAATTCTGAGACAAAATAATGAAGGTGTCATGCTGACTCTAAACTGTACTAAAAAGACACAGTAATCTAAATAAAGGCCAGATAATATCTTCATACACACAGACACACACACACACACACACATATATATATATATATATATATATATATATATATATATATATATATATACATATATATATATAGTTACCTCTAACAAAGGAATCAAGAGCATAAAATGGAGGAGGAAAAGTTTCTTCAATAAATGATGTTGGAAAAACTGAACAGCCACATGCAAACAAATGAATTAGTCACCTTTTTCATACCATGCATAAGTTAACTCAAAATGGAATAAAGATTTAAATGTCAGATCCCAAACTTTATGAGCCACAGAAGAAAACATAGGCACACATGTCATCTTGAATTTTGCCTCCTATGATATATTTGGGGATTCTACTCTAATATCTTCCGGGTTTGCTGGCTCTGGTGGCTGGGAGCTTACAGTCACACCCACCAACATATAGGTGGAAGACTTGGAGGAGGAGCCCAAATCCCTCTCCAAGTCCAGCCAGCGTGGCACCCCCATACATGTGGAGCAAAGCCTAGGAGGGTTCTGAATGGCGGCCAGCCCCTGAGTCAATCATAGCTCCAAGGGTTCGCTCACACTGCGGGGTTGGTGGGACATGCTGGCCAGACTGGGAGAGGGGATTTGGGCTTCTCCTTCCATTCCTCTACCTCCATATTGGTGGGCGTGGCTGCGAGCTCCCAGGCACCAGAGCCAGCAACCCCAGAAGAGACACTCTCCAGACCCACAGTTGCACTACTCAGCCCCGTGTGGAGCAGCCCATGGAGTTCTGGAGGGCAGTAAATAACTTGGCCGGTCCCTGGCTGAGTCCATCATAGCTCCAAGGGTTCGCTCACACATGCCGGGGTGGGGGGAGGTCAGGCTGGCCAGACTTGGAGAGGGATTTGGGCTTCTCCTCTCATTAATCTACCTCCATGTTAGTGGGCAAGACTGTGAGCTCCCAGTCAGCAGAGCTAGCAACCACAGAAGAGAGATACTCCGTCCCACAACTGAGTTGGCGCACAGCTGCTCTGCAGCCACAAGACAGTCTTAGACAATGATGGGGGGCTAGGACCAGGTTATTCCCAGGATCTTTCACATTTATACACTGGCTAGTTGATTCTTTACAGGGCAGAGCTGCTACCATTCTGCTTGTGCTCAGCTTGTCATGAGATGCCTGGGAAGGAAGGAGAGTTCTAGCCCTGGCTCACCATCTAGAGCCTCACAAGAAGCCAGAGGAACCTCCACACCATGAGGGCTGCCATTTTCAACATCCGGACTCCACAGCTTGTCAGAGCTCCACCCAAGAGAAAAGCCGATTTCTACCCATTAGTTCATCAGTAAAAGCATGAGATGAGAGCCTACTACTGAGAGTACACCACCCATATGGAGAGCCTGGCAAGCTACTTGTGTCATATTTGATATGCCAAAACCCAGTATCAATTATAGTCATCATTTCCATGACCTGAAGGAATGGTTTGAGGCTCTTCATGTTCCCGGAATGAGCAGATGCCCTTAACTACACTAGCACTTGACAGGATGTATGGAGATGTTACTGGTGCCCACTCAAGCAAATCGATGAACAACAGGAAGACAAGTGACAAGTGTGACTCCAACATCAAAGGAATAAAATTAAAAAGTCACAAAAGCCAAAAAGTTTCTGCATATGATAAAACTATCATTAAACTAATATATACAGTGAGTAGAAAAAATATTCATAGACCAAACATCTGAAAACAGACAAATAAGCAAAATATCTAAGAAATTTACAAAAGTCAGAAAGAGAACATAATCAATTCTCTCAGAAATTAGGGAGAAGAGTTGAAGAGATGCTTATTATCCCTTGATCACTTGATCACTTGACATTCTGTTATTCGTTGATTTGCTCGAGCGGACGCCAGTAATATTTCCATTTGACCCTATCATATGCCAGTGTAGCTCAAGGGCATCTGGTTGCTTCAGGATACAAAGAGCCCCAAACTGTTCTTTCAGGGTCTTGATAAAGAAGTGTGACCATCTTGTAGGTGGGCGGCCACGTGATCTTTTGACACCCCATGGGATCCAGTCAGTAACGGCTCTAGTCCAGCGGTCATCTCCAAATCGCATTACGTGTCCAGCCCATCTGATTTCCGATGCCTCGGCAAACGAGACAGCGTCCCTGACTCTGGAACAGCGACGGAGGTCAGAGCTTTGGATTCCTTCATTCACTTGAGTGAGGCATGATATTCCAAGCACAGCTCTTCAATTGCTCTTTGGGAGACCCAAGTAGCATTCTCATCCTGCTTTCTCAGGGCCCAGGTATCTGAGGTGTATGTTAATGCAGAGAGAATGGCGGAGTTGAAGAGATGTGCCCGGAGCTGGAGGTTCTTTGTCTTTTTAGCTATTTCTTCAATGCTTTTGAAGGCATTCCATGCTGCTCTCTTCCTCCTGCACAGCTCAGGTTTTAGGTCGTTCATCATGTTGAATTCTCGACCTAGGTACAAAAGAACTGCTGCATTAAGGGATATTTGTTCCACTGAGAGTGAATGGGGCCTCTGGAATTAGTTCATTTTTCATGAACATAGTTTTGCTGAGATTTGGCTGTAGACCTATCTTTCCACATTCTCAGAAATTCCACATTATTTTATAAATGGCAAGGGATAATATCTTTCCGAGAATGTGGAAAGATATTATCCCTTACTATTAATAAAATAGTTTTGCTGAGATTCAACTGTAGACCTATCTTTCCACATTCTCAGAAATTTCACATTATTTTATTAATGGGAAGGAATAATATCTTTCCGAGAATGTGGAAAGATATTATCCCTTCCCATTAATAAAATAAAAGAAACATTATTACCTAAGATCTAAAATTTAAAAAATATCCTACTCTATAAGGCCATTAAGGGGGTCCACGAGGTATAGCAATGGGCAGAGTGCAAAGGGAAGATGGAAGAGGTACCAATACAACCCCCAATATAGAGGTACCAATATAGCCCCACGCTGCCCTTGAGTGTCACCAGGTTGTCCCTGGTGGACACCACACACTACTGGCTTAACCACTGAATACCCCTCCACTTGACTATTATCACTGGGAGAGATGTCTCTAAACACTGCTTGGGATTCACCCTCCATCCTACAGCACACAAAAAGTCCAGAAATAAAGCCAGCAGAGCTCATAGTTCTACAGAGGAAAATTTCCCACCACTGTTAGTGGCGATTAGCGACAGTTTATGGAAATAAATGAGAACTGTATTGCTGGATGAGACAAATCAGCTAATGAATGTATCTGATGATACAAGGAGGAGCAATAAGGTATTTCAAATTACCAGCAGAGCATCATCTTTATTCCCAAGAGCATGCACTTTGTGAGGGAAAAAGAAAGGTGCATTTTTCTTTTCAAAATTGCCCCTACAAAAAAATGTCCATCTCCAAAGAAACCTTCTAGAAGAGAGCTGAATTCAGAAGGATTTAGCTAATAGTCAACTAATATATAAAAACTACCATTTTATAGATTCTTCCTGTCACCATTTTTCGCTACATATTAACCAGGTAAACACTTTCGTCATTGGCTCCATGCTATATTCCTCACCCAGGTTCATTGCTTCCCTTACTTTTCCCACACAAAGTACCGATACTTTGTTGAGTTTCCAGGAATGTACTATGAATGCTTAATTTTTACTGTATCACTCCGACACTGAAAGAGTCCAGTTCAAGGTCTTACTGTCACATGAATTTTATCACATAATCCTGCATCAATCAATCTCACGTTACTCACATAGCCCTTATCCTATTATCATGAATATACTTCTTCATATTTAGCTATATGATGGAACGATGCTCTGAAACCACATTTCCAACTGAACCTCTTCTAAGTTATTTTCTTTACATGGCTATCTTTAAGAGGAAGAGTATGAAATTTTGTCACATATCCTTGGTGACAGTTTGACCCTTGACTGTGCAGAACCCTATTTCCCCCTTCTTTCTCACATATGTAGCGAGCTGCTCACTTTCTGTTTACTGACTGTTAACTATCCCTGCACTTTTTTTTTTTTTTTAGCTGTCAGGATAACCTGATCCATGGAAATTACGCTCAAGGTCACACTTGTCAGAGCTGCTTTTTAAACCACCAAGTCATCTTCAAGGCCCTTTCTCATGGGGTCCCAAACAGCAGAACTTTCAGGATCGCCTCTGCACATTTAATGGCACCAGTTTGAACTCACAGTATTACACAGGCAAACACTTCAAGACACTGAGCCATATCACAATACCTGAACCTAGAGTTTCAAGCCTGAAGATCTGTAAGATAGGTATAAAACCTTTGTTTACAAATCTCTCAACTTCACCAAAGGGAAAATGTGGCTCAAGAAATGTATCACGAGTTGCTCAATCAAGCTTGAACTTATTTTTTTTCTGAATTTTTACCCATATTCTTTCAAAAACAAAAAATAGATGTTATCTTCTATGTGTGGTTTTTATACCTCATACTTTATATCTTACCTTGCCCTATTCATGACTTCCACAATTTCTCTCATTACTCCATTTCTCTCATTTTAAGAGGATGAGATGAATGGAATTATTTTCATACCCTGTTACATTTGGATTAAAAAGGTTTACCATTACAAATAATGTGTTTTAATTTTATTATTTAATTTTATTCACAAATTCATTGCAATAAACTGTAAGTTAGCAATACAATTAAGCACAATAATACTTATCAAAGGCTTTCAGTTGTTTCTCACATTCTTTTTGCTTCTAAGGGAAATTTTTAATTTTTGTGTAAGCTAAAGTAAGAGAACATTAACATAAATGAATGCATTATACCTTGATAATCTTAACACTTCAACATGATGATAATTAGCAATCTTGAAATTACTAAATGATTGGCATACGAGGGCTTAGTACTTGACTTGTACTTTTCCATGCTGAGAAAAAAATATGTACCCAGCCACCTTCAGTGCTGACTAATGAAATCTCTAAGCAGGTCACTACATTCATAATTTACAATGAATGGTTATTACTCAGATCCATTATTTAAAGAGGGAGAGTGATATTGCATGATTAAGTATCCTAACCAATCAGGTCAATGAAAGTGCAAATTTGTCAATTATACTTATAATTCAAATTATATTATCTCTAATGGCCTACACTAAGTATGACACATAAGCACTTAAGGTTTTTCCCTCATCATTGATTGGCAGAATATATTGCTAAAATTAGAGTTCTAAAAACAACAAAAGATAACTTTTATGAGATCATAACTAAGACTAGATGATTTACACACATTTCATCCTCTTTACCACCCCTATGATAAATATTTTATTCTCTTTTTTAAGATTTGGGAACTCACTGATTAGTAAATATCACAAGGTATATCTTCATTACTGAGTAGAGATGTCAGTTTTCTGTCTTGTTAAACCACATTTTTTTAAATTACATATTTTAGGGAAATATATCACATGTCATAGAGCTATTATTAGGTTTCTGAGATAATAAATGCTAATATATATAACAGTGAAACAATGAAAGGCCATTATTTAGGATCACACTGGCCTTACCTTTCAACTGCCTACCAATTCTATTCAAATTGTTTCCTAATCACTACTGAAGACTATGTAGAGAAATGGAATTTAAAGTATCCAGAATTACCGAACGAGAATCTGCATTTTATGAAGATATGTAGAAGGTTGCTCTTTTGACTCAGTGTACTGAAAACACTGTTTTACATACCAGCAATAAGACGGGACTAGATAGAACACAGAGATGCCAATGGCCTCTGCCTATAATCTTAAAAAAAAACGATACAACCATTATGTACTTGTCAATATGTCTTTATTATAAGGATATTTCTCTCTTTTCAAGATGAAGCATACTCAATAATACTACCAAAAAAGGAAACACAAACTAACAAAACTAACAATCAAAAGATATACAACAAGGAAAAAGAGAAACAGCAATATGACAATTCAGATATCTATGATAGTATTTTCCCTTTTTTCTCACTGGTATCAATAAATTTATTTTACTTGTAATACATTATAACTCGGATTGATTTTATCTCTCTAAATATTTAAAACATAATTTTTAGAAATATGATAATAACAAAGTAGTGACAGGATAAGCCCAAGACCTCTAATGTATGGCAAACTGTGACTTAACTTGTATAGAGCTCACGCTGAAGATAATTAGTAGCAATAGATAAGAGAAAATATATTATATTTTCCTCACAAGAATTTAAACAGATGGTAATCTGACTTATCCTCAAAATACAATCTGTGAATATTTATAAAGCACTACACATCATAGGCCCCATTCACTCTCAATGGAACAATCATCTCTGAATGCAGCAGTTTTGTGTACCTAGGTCGAGAAATCAACATGATGAACGACCTAAAACCTGAGCTGCGCAGGAGGAAGAGAGTGGCATGGAATGCCTTCAAAGGCATTGAAGAAATAGCAAAAAGGACAAAGAACCTCCGGCTCCGGGCACATCTCTTTGACTCCACCATTCTCCCTGCATTAACATACGCTACAGAGACCTGGGCCCTACGAAAGCAGGATGAGAATGCTATTCGGGTCTCCCAGAGAGGAATCGAAAGAGCTATGCTTGAAATATCACGCCTCACTCAAGTGAGAGAAGGAATCCAGAGTTCTGACCTCCATTGCTATTCCAGAATCAGGGACGCTGTCTCGTTTGCCAAGGCATCGAAAATCAGATGGGCTGGACATGTAATGCGATTTGGAGACAACCGCTGGACTAGAGCCATTACCGACTGGATTCCACGGGATGTCAAAAGATCACGTGGCCGCCCACCTACAAGATGGTCAGACTTCCTTGTCAAGACCCTGAAGGAACGGTTTGAAGCTCTTCATATTCCTGAATTAACCAGATGCCATTGGGCTACAATGGCACGTGATAGGGTCCAATGGAAATGTTACTGGCGCCCGCTCGAGCAAATCGATGAATAACGTGATTCAAGTGATCAAGTGATCAAGTGATCACACATCATAGAAATTAAAAAGATCATTTTCCTGTCTGTGGAAGTTCCTTATTGTTCAACTTATGCTCTCGCTAATTTATGCTTTAAGAGATCACTATCTATCACTATCACTATCTTCCCGTTGATCATCTATTTGCTAGAGCTGGCACCAGTAATATCTCCATATGTTCTGTCTCATGCTAGTAGAGCCCAAGGGCATCTGCTCGCTCCAGGAACATAAAGAGCCTCAAACCATCATATTAGGTAATGGGAATGAACTAATATAATTGTTACTGGTATTTAGCATATCAAATAAAACAGGGCAGCTTGCCAGGCTTGCCATGCAAGTGGCATACCCTTGTAGTCACCTCTAAATATAGCATGTATAGATGAACCGCGCTGGGCCGGCCGCAAGTGAGACGTGCTGTGATAGGCTGTTCTTTAAGAGATCATAACTATTTTTTCAATTTCCTTCATAACACTCCCTCTGAGTCCCAATTTTGGATATTTTTCTACATTTCATCAACTTTCTACTCAAAGTTGTTTTATTTTGTTTACAACCCACATTTTATACATCATTTACTGACTCTTCCCAAAAGTGACCTTGTGCTTCACCTAATTAACATGTCTGTTCACAATGTTTGAGTATCTATCAATATAGTAAGGCACACTTATTCTGGTAGTTTTTGGATATGTAGAGGAGGTTTTGTAACAAATCAAATAACTTACTGCATATCAACTCTATAGAGATTCATGAAGTTAAAGATTTTTTAGTACATCTCCCAAGTTCGATGCATTTGAGATAAAACTGAAACAGAACTAAAAGAGGTTAGTTGGATTCTGGTCCTATATCTTTAAATATGGAGGAAAGACAGTCCAACAAGAAGACATGCATGTCATACAGAATATAAACTGTCAAAAGTGTCCCAGACTGTGACAGCTCTGTCAAAATCCTTTACTAGATGATGGAAATGTTAAACCTCCGTATGCTTTTATGACTAGCTACTTGACACAACATTGCACTTTGTAGTCATTTTGCAATTATTTTCCCATTTACCTAATTGTCTCATTCATTATGTATGTGGAGTGTGTGACAATCCCAATACCCTTTGCACTTGCAGCATGCCAAAACTGAGCAGTTTGTCAGTAGATAACAACCTACAACATGTGTCCTATTTACATTTTAGTAATGAACCATCTTAATTCAGTATCAGATCCTCTGAGAGCAATATGTATCTTAATAGATGTGCGTTCATTACGTCCAATATTTATATCGCTAATATCAGGTACAGTGAAAGTGTTCATAAAATATGTATATCATTAATTGGAAACTTTTATGTACCAGGAACTATGTTAATAAAATTGCATAAAAACATTTTATGCAATCCTTATATAAGTTATGAAGAAGGTAACGCCATATTAAGATAGACGAAATATAATAAGTTTACATCACATTTACCAGTACATATAAAGAGTTCCAGAAAACAGTATATCACAATTTAGAAAACTTTTTGGTTTGCTTTTTTGGGTCACACCTGGCCGTGCTCAGAGTTTATGCATGGCTCTGTGCCCCTTGTTTACTCCTTGTTAGGTTCAAGGGACAATTTGGGGTGCTGGAATCAAAATTGGGCCAGCCTTAATTAAGACAAGTGTCCAACTCCATGCATTATCTCTCTGGAGTTGGTGAAAATACCCTTTCACCAACTTTCCTCTCCACTTATTTAGTGTATATTAAAGTGTATGTAAGGCAAGTGCAAGGCAAGTGCCCTGCCAAATGTACTATCTCTTCAGCACTCTTTTGTTTAGTTCTTTACTCTATTCTGTTCCTGGTTTCTACCTATCTTTCTTCCAACTCCTAGTCCTACCTATATTTTTACCCTCCCCTTAGAACCCCACTTTCAGAAAGAGTTAAGTAGGTAGAATGTGCCTTTCACCCAAGATCATTCTCTCTTCCCATAGACCATCATGAATAGCTACTAGTAGAGTAGCTCAAGTTGCATGAAGAAAAGCTCTTCCTGTTCTAACATAATAGCCTCAATGCCCCTTTTTACAGTTGTATTGATAATTTGCTGTCATTGTTATTTTGTTACCTGTTACTAAAAGGAACAAGGGTAAACACAGTGCAAGAACAAGACTAAACATTTTGGTATCTTCCTCTTTAAACAATTTATTCTCTGTGCAGAATGAAATATCAATCCAATTTTACTGCCTTTCAAGCTACTTTATGATGTTACTAATACCATGTTTAGTCTAGTCCACTCTGATAAAAGTCTATATGTATATAACTCAATTTAAAACTTCTCTTTCAGTCTGACTCGAAGTTACAAAGCAAGGGGAAAACTGCCTTCTCTTTTTACCCTAACTTCATTTATTTATTGCTTTGTAACAATGCTGCTTCTGAATAAAGAAGGGACAGAGTGAAAGAATAAGAAAAACATTATATTAGAAGCAGAGCTGTCATATGTCATTGATCATATCTCTAGTAGCTCATATTAAAATGTTTAGTTTTTCCTTTTCTGGCATACCTGGAATTTCCTAGAGATACCCTGAGGACCTCCATTGCTATTCCTAAGAATATGATTCCTACCTATATGGTCACTTCTAATATCTCTAGTATTCTGCTCTGAGCCTCTTTTTTTCTGTGGCCATTACATATATTAGTTTATCCTCTGGTCCTTATTAACAACCACTCATAGTTGTCTCTCTGGTGCGCTATCCACAGCCAATTTACAGAAAATATGACTCCTTTGCTCCTCATGGCAATGCGGTATGCACATAAAGTAGTAAAATATCTATATGTTCTCTTATTTCAAAACATTTCCCCCAGTTATTTATAAACAATCTTCTATAGTTCTAAACAATCTTCTATATCAGATTGAGTATCTGTGAGCTGTCTTTCTTGATGCAAAAGGGAAGAGGGAAGGGGGCCGAATGTCACAGAGCTCTGACTTCTCTCAAGAAATTCTTTCTTTCTAATCTCAGTCTCAAGTCATATCCCATAGGAACGGGACAAAATAAAATTGATCAATTTCCAACAACTGGAGTCTCTTTAATACTAATCTAAGCATTTTACATCAACTCCTGCTCCAATGACATAAATTTTTGAGTTTTGAGATCTGAATTTCTCCATGCAACTAAGAACACTTAAGAGGAAAACTTCCATATCTATGATCTTAGTAGAATTTCACTAAAGTTCACTAAAATTCAATGAGATAAATCTTTCATTTATTTGATTTACTGACAAGAATCTCTTAGTGTTATTACAGTAGTATAAATATAGTTATAACATACACTAAGATTTACATAACAAGCACACTTTTGAATATTGAAATATTATATGAATGTTTTGTTATTTTTAATATGCAAAGATTTATTTATATTCTTGCATTAAACATCTCAATTATCTCAAGTTTATTTACTGTATACTGAACTATAGTTATTTAAAGTATTTATTAATCAAACATAATTCTTCAATTTTACTTGTTATACCAATTCTAAGATATTATGTGTATAACACTTATTACTACAAGCAGTAGTATTGTAATAAACATACGCAAAAGTTGTATAAATTTAAAAATAAAGTGGCATAAGGTATGGAGCAATAGTATAACCTGTTCAACATTTGCTTTGTGAAAGGCAGACATGGGTTCAATCCCTGGAATGACATATGGTCTTCTGAGCACCACTAGGAGTGACTCCTGAGCACACACCAAAGTGTAAGTCCTGAGTACCACTGATGTGGTCCCAAAATGAAAATAAATAAATAAATGCTGTGTTCACTTTTGCAGCACATTTGCTATATTTTGAATATTAGCTCGAACCATGTACAAGAATGAGATATAAAATCTTAAATTGGTACATATATGGTTATATATTCTTTCTTTAAAAGCTGAATGGAACTGGAAGATATGTTAAAAGAAGGACACACAGAAAATGACCTCATTTACCTGTGCTGTACAGAATAACATGATGATGATATATAGTTCAGTAAAGAGGAGAAGGGGTTCCTAGATCACTCTTGACTCCAGGATACTGGAGGGATAAGAAAGGAAAGGAAACTAGAGGGAATTAGTAAAACGAGGTAGATGGGAAGCAACTGAAAGAGTAGGAGTCAAGAGCCTGAGGTACATCAATGGTGTAGAGGAGAGGTATAGTACGTATCTAAACCACAGAGCCATGAACACTGAAAATATGAGTTCCAAACTTTCAAATACGCTTTCAATATGACAGGCTGGGATTGGGGGTGAGTTTACGGGGGTAGGAGTAATAAGGACTTGGGACTACTGATGAAGGGAAATGGACAAGGGTGGTGGGACTGGTGTTAAAATAGCATACATTGAAAACTCAACTATTAATAACTTTGCAAATGACAATTCTTTAATAATTAAAAATAAAAGAAAAATATTTTATATAATATATAAATATATATTTTAACATATTTTATATTTTAAATATATTTATAAAGTATATTTGTAAATATTAATTATATTTATATAATATGAATAAAATAAAAATATTTCATTACAAAGAAGTGAAAACCATCTATGATAGTTAGACTCCAAGATGGTACCCACTTGATAAAACTTTTACGCAGTTTCTACTCACAATATATTGAACTGACCTCTTTGTCTAACAGAATATGGCAGAAGTGATAAAGTTCTAAGATTGGGTGATAGGAATCAAGTTTCAAGTTAGAATTCTGATTTGTTTTCATTAATCACTAAGTGAAAAATGAGGTACTGCATTTTAATGATACTTAGTTCCACGAGGAAAACAGAACTCTTGATCACCAACCTACCAGCCAAAGTAAGTGGGTTTTATTAGGAACAATTAAATCCTAGTCTTACTGAAGAATTTATATAACTGCTAACACCAACTAAGAGAGAGAGCCAGATCATTTTAGTCAACTGTTACTGAACAGTACTCCCTCAAAATTCTTTTTTTTTTCAAATTTTCTTATTACTTTAATGTCTGGGAAAATTAATAATCGGGATAATATCAATGTGCTGCCAGACAAGAAACCAGTCTCTAAAAAAGAACATGTGTGTACATATATACATACAATTTTCACTTATATAAAGAATATATGATACAATTTACAAAAAAATATGATACACTTTATTTTAGGTTTCAGGTAAGTAATTGATTCTCTCTTTTTTAGTATTTTTTTTTATTATACCACCGTGAAACATACAATTACAAAGGTGTTCATAATTGGTTCTTGGTAATACAGTATTCCAGCACCCATCCCTCCACCAGTGCCCCATTTCCACCACCAATGTACCCCCTCCCTCCCCCGGCCGCCTTAATAGCAGGTACCCCAGTTTCCTCTCTTTCTCTCTCTATCTCTCTCTCTGTCTCTGCATCTCTCTCCCTCTTATTTTACACATTGTGGCTAGCCCTGCACTCTCAATTCTTTTTTAGCTTTTCCGCAAATTGAAGAAACAGAAATACTCCCAAATAGCTTTTACGAGGCACATATCACCCTGATACCCAAAGCAGACAAAGATGTCACAAAAAAGGAAAACTACAGACCAATCTCCCTGATGAATACAGATGCTAAGATCTTCAACAAAATACTAGCAAATAGAATCCAAAGAGTCATCAAAAAGATTGTACACCATGACCAAGTGGGATTCATCCGGGGAATGCAAGGATGGTTCAACATCCGCAAGTCAATCAACATAATACATCATATCAACAAAAAGAAAAATAAAAACCATATGATCATATCAATAGATGCAGAGAAGGCATTTGACAAGATTCAACACCCGTTCATGATGAAAGCTCTCCGTAAAATGGGGATTGAAGGAACCTTCCTCAAGATAATCCAGGCCATCTACTACAAGCCCACAGCGAGCATCATTCTCAATGGGGGGGAAAAACTGAAAGCCTTCCCCTTAAGATCAGGGACAAGACAAGGCTGCCCGCTCTCACCACTTCTATTCAATATAGTACTGGAAGTACTTGCCATAGCAATCAGGGAAGAAAAAGGCATTAAGGGCATCCAGATAGGAAGGGAAGAAGCCAAGTTATCACTATTTGCAGATGACATGATATTATACCTGGAAAACCCAAAACTCTCTACCAAGAGGCTCCTGGAAATAATACATTCTTATAGTAGAGTAGCAGGGTACAAAATCAATACCCAAAAGTCAATGGCCTTCCTATATGCAAACAGCGAAAGAGAAGAAAGGGACATTAAAGAAACTATCCCATTCACAATTGCACCGCAGAAAATCAAATACCTAGGAATCAGTTTGACAAAGAATGTAAAGGATCTCTACAAAGAAAACTACAAAACGTCACTTCAGGAAATAAAAGAAGACCTGAGGAAATGGAGACACATTCCCTGCTCATGGATTGGAAGGATTAACATTATCAAAATGGTAATACTCCCTAGAGCTTTATACAGATTCAATGTGGTCCCTATAAAGATACCCATGATGTTCTTCAAAGAAATTGAACAAACACTCCTGAAATTTGTATGGAATAATAAAACCCCACGAATAGCTAAAGCAATCCTTGGGAAAAAGAAGATGGGAGGTATCACTTTCCCAACCTCAAGCTCTACTACAGAGCAGTTGTAATTAAGACAGTGTGGTATTGGTATAGAGACAGACCTGTAGACCTATGGAATAGAACTGAGTATCCTGAAATGCACTCACAAATATACAACCACTTAATCTTTGATAAAGGAGCAAAAAATATTAAGTGGAGCAAAGAAAGCCTCTTCCCTCAAAATTCTTAAAGAAAATAATATGTTCAATATTTAGGACAATAAACTTTGGTGTGATTTTTCACATACAATTTTTAACAAAGTAATCTGCATAATCTTTGTTTTACAGTTCAGGGACTCAAACACATTGCCTTATGTGTGAGAAGCATATTTTCTTCTACTACAAAGATATATTCAGAAAATAAAAGCCTTTATCTATATATCTATATAGATACATATATATCTATATACACATATAAATGTTATATCTATATATTGATATATTGATGTAAAGATATATCTTCGCTTTGCTCGAGTGGGCACTAGTAACATCTCCATTAGTCCTGTCACGAGCAAGTGCAACCCAAGGGCATCTACTTGCTACAGGGACAGGAGGAGCCCGAAACCATTCTTCAGGTTATGGAACTGAGGTCCATAATAGTTACTAATCATTGGCATAAAAAGTAAATAAAACATGGTAGCTTGCCAGGCTTTACCGTGTAAGATATATCTATATCTATATATAAGATATAGATACATATATATCATTATATTGATATATTGATATATCAATATATTTATATCGATATATGAGTGAATGTAACTTCTCCAAACTTATTAGCACTTATAGAATTGATGATTCCTGAGAATGGCTTGTGAAGGTTAAACAATAAAATATTATAAAGTTCCTTTTGTTTTCATGACAAAAATTCCAGAAAAAAATTTACATTTTTAAATATGAGTTACTCTAACAGTGAAGATGGATGTAACATTAAATATTTGACTTAGTTTAGATCACCATCTCTGTACATAAATAGCATATCCTTACTTTCATTTGCCTGCAGTTTTTCTATATAAATGATAAGGACATTTTTCTGAAATGAAAAAATGGTGCCCCTAATTTTTTAAACTCTCCCGATGTCACATATATATGCATCTATGTGTGTATGTATATATGTATGTATATGTACATACATATATGTTGTCTCATACATATGTTTGTATATAGATGCATATATAGATATATATAGATATGGATATATATTTTGTATATCTATATATAGATATAGCTATATATAAATATCTATATAGATATGGATATGTATGTTATATATTTATATCAATATATAAATATAAAATATATTATGTTATATATCTATAATATATATGTAATATCTCTATATAGATATATAGATATGGATATATAGTTATATATGTTATATCTCTATATAGATATAGCATATATTGTGTTATATATAGATATATATATAGATATAACATATATCCATATCAATACATAGATATACGCATCTAGAGATATATATGAATCTATATATGTTATAGAAACGTAGATATGTCTATATATCTATATATAGTAGATGTGCATCTACTATATATAATAATATAGATCTATATATAGATGTATATATAGATCTACATATAGTAGATGTATTGATATATCGATATATAAATATATAGATAATTTTATAAACATATATCGATGAATTTATATATTTAAATATATAAATATATAAATATATAACATATATATCCATATCTATATAGATATTTATATATCGCTATATATATAGATATACAAAATATATATCCATATCTATATATATATATCTATATATGCATCTATATACAAACATATGTATGAGACAACATATATGTATGTACATATATATACATATATACATACACACATAGATGAATATATATGAGACATTGGGAGAGTTTAAGAAATTAGGGCACCATTTTTTTCATTTCAGAAAAATGTCCTTATCATTTATATAGAAAAACTGCAGACAAATGAAAGTAAGTATATGCTATTTCTGTACAGAGATGGTGATCTAAACTAAGTCAAATATTTAATGTTACATCCATATTCACTGTTAGAGTTACTCATATTTAAAAATGTACATTTTTTCTGGAATTTTTGTCATGATAACAAAAGAAACTTTATAATATTTTATTGTTTAACCTTCACAAGCCATTCTCAGGAATCATCAATTCTATAAGTGCTAATAGGTTTGGAGAAGTTTCATTCACTCAACTATTATTTCTGAAAAGTTTTTTCAAGTGGAAGTTTTCTGGCACGTTTCTGTCTCCTGAAACTGACATCAGCTATTTTGCAGACAAGGACAAAGAACCCAGAAAGTGCTAACAGCCGGTGACCCTGCCGCCACAGCTCTGCAATGACTCTCAAACCCGCTGCTGCCAGAGTGCTATCGTCACACTCAGCAGCAATTTCCCAAATGATGCACTTTGTACCGCCAGGTCTGCAGAAGATGCAACACAATTTGCCAAAGCACAGCGCAGAGAAGGGAGCTTGTTTCTTTACTTTCCCCTCAATTATCTGTAATGCTCGAGGTATAGGGTGAAGTCACTATTCTATGGCAAGTATCCATTTTTCCCTGACTGACAAAGTGAATTCACAAATAATTGAATATTTTTCAAAGAAAATTTGGTTTTTATTTCTCACTTGCTTTTTGCTTTTCTCAAATCTACCAAATATTCTTCTATTTACCATTCAGATTCAAGTGATAGTTCTAAGCTGTTATAATTTTTCTCATTATTAAGAGGAGATAAAAGTCCATAATTCTGTTAACTGAGTTTATAAGTAAATTGGGGGGTTAGAAAAAAATGTGTACTGGATACTAAATGCATGTTAATGCTCTGAAATGCACAAAAATTCAAAAGTGTGGAAAATCTTTATTACAGTCATGAGTTCACGATTTCAACTACCCTGTTCCCCTCACTCCCTCTCCTCTCTTCCCTCTCTACTTCTCACACCCACAGATTTGAGGACACTTTAACAGTTGCTTTATTTAAATGCTTTCTTTCACAAACAGTAAGTCGAAATTTATATGTGGATTAAATGTCAAGACTTATACATGTTGGGGCCTGAGTGATAGTCCAGTGGGTAGGGTGGTTGCCTTGCACGCTGGTCGGCCCGTGGCGGCCCGGGTTCAATCCCCGGCATCCCATATGGTCTCCCAAGCACCGCCAGGAGTAATTCCTGAGTGCAGAGCCAGGAGAAACCCCTGAGCATTGCCGAGTGTGACTCAAAAGAAAAAGCAAAAAAAAAAAAAAAAAAGACTTGCAAATGTTTGGTTAGCTTCCGTTCATAAATCAGATTTCCATTTCTTTCACTTAAAAAAGACCTGTTACATTAACTTCGTTCAAGCCACAATATATGGGTCAAATTGCTTTTTGTCATTTCTTTAGCTAAATTTATGATCAAGTTCTATTTATTCACTACAGTACACGTAATGTCTCCTTGAATGTATAAACCAGATTGCCAAGTTCTTTTTTAATACTCTTTAACCACTTACCACTCCAAGATAGAGACCAAATTTATCGAATTTGTCTGAAATTGTATTTTCCCTTTATATTCAGTCATCCAATTCCTAAATCTTCTTTAGCTTTGAAATGAGACACAGTGATTAACATTTAACCAGTTCTCACTCAAACAAACATCCCCACCAGGCATGCTGTTAAGTTTTTCAGAGTTCAATGATAAAGGGAATAGATGGTTTGTGATGTCATTTTATCTAGGTGCCAATCTCAGATCAACCTATTATTAACAGTGTTTTTCATCCTCTTTGCTCTGGTGCACTCACGAGCTAATGGAATCAAACACATTAATACATGTAAAGCTTGATAAAAAAGTGGGCATTTACTGAACACTAGTTATTAATTCTTATTAGCAGTATGGGGAGGTGACTGTTACTACCACTACTTTTTACTTGAGAAAATGATCTGAGTACATGTCCTTTTATTGTTTTGTTTTGTTTGGGAGCCGCATCCAGTGGTGCTTGGGGCTTATCCTGGTTAAATGTTCACGACTTAGTCCTGGTGGTACTCAGCACAATATATGCAATGCAGAGATCAAACCTGGTCCACTACATGTAACTAAGTGCCTTACTCACCATATTAGCTCTCTGGCCCCAAAGAGAACATTCAGCTTATAAAATCTCCACAATATAAAATACAGGTTTTCAGATACACAGGCTACTGACTGCTACTAGTTACTTTAGATAATATGGCTAGGACATCCCACTGAGAGCAAAACAACTCAATGAATAAACAGAGATAGCAGAGTGACACTAAAAAACAGCCATAATACAAACAGGACAAAAGTTATTATTTTTATCACTATTAAATGATGTTAGTGGTAATTTCATGTCTCCACAAGTTGAAAAAGTGAACAAATGGAGTACTGTCTCAGTAGAAGTGATTTCAGAAAAAAATTAATGAAGAGTGGTACTGGAATGCAAGCTACCCAAACCAGAGTACTGAGCTGTGACATCAGGGTAAGGCAGTGGGCACTGTACAAAAGGAAACATTCACTGATTTGTACTGAAGAGAAAGCTGTGGACACATGCAGCAGCATGAGCGTAGATACAACTGGTGAAAGCAGAATTGTGATTGCTTGCAAAGCCTACAGAAAATCGGGGCTTTATCCTTATCCTCCCACTCAATAGTAAGCTAAATGTGAAAACGGAGTCCACAGCCAAATTTACAGATGTAGACTGGAAGGGCCCCCAACACTCACCAGAATCCATTTCTCTCATAATAAAGAATTCAGCATGACCTTGGTATGGCTGCTTAACAAACTGACAAAAAGGGTACAAGAGACTCCAACAAAGAAATGAACAATAGGAGAAGGTATATTTATGTTAATTTGAAACTGTACTCTAATATTAACTGCAGCGCTCTTCATAAAAGTCAACCTCTGGAAACACACCAAATGCCTACAAGCAAATGAACAGATGCAGGATGCCATGATATAAAGAAACCATGATACACCATGTTCCGTGGTATATAGAAACAATAGAATACCATCCATGACATCTTGCAGTTTTCTGCTATGTGGATGGAAATGTATTGGGCAAAAAAAAGAACCAAAGGGAGAAGGAAAAATGTCTAATAGGTGCAGCGTAAAGAAACACAGTAAACCTGTAAAATATGACCAATTGACCATATTTTAGGTCAGACCCTGAAGGACAGCCTCAATAGCCTCCTTTGCTAAGGAGAAATTGGAAAGGGGATAAAAGGAACCTATAGACAGAGGTAGATGGAGGCTGACAGTCTAGCAGTGAACGTGGCGTATCAGCACTGCATGAATGAAGTACTATTGACAGTACTGTTAATCACAGTGCCTATATTTAAAAGTGGGGAGTTATACTTGATTTTGACTCACAGATTTCTGACTGTTAACTAAAACCTAAACGTAGATTTAGTAACATGATTCAATATCAGTTTTCTCTCAGCAATAAAAAATCATAAGCAATGTCTTTTGATACACTTGTGTCACATATTTTAATGAAATAGAAGCATTGAAAACAGGCTGGTAAAATCCTGTATAATCAGAACAAACCTATATCAAAAAATAATCAGATACTATGTTTTAGCAACAAATGCCTCCACATAGGGGTGGCTCGTTAAGTCTGCGATCTCACTCACCATTTATGTTGGTTGTCTACAGCTTTCTGGAAGAAGGCAAGGCCTTGCCTTCTTCCAGATCCGAGTGACAGGAAAGGCATTTTTACCTCTGTCTCATTTTTCAGTTGTATCAGTTTGAGGTCTAAGATTTCTCTGCAGTTTCACCCGTGATAAAGAATTCTAGTGGAAGCTGCTGCTGGCATAGGGAAATATCATATGAAGCTAACTCAGGGCAGGATATTGCAGAGATGACCCTTGCAAATGAATGGAAGAATGAAGATGAAGAAAGATAAAATATGTAGAAGGAAAATAAATGACAAAAACCCTTGCTAATGATTTCTGTGATTCTAACCGAACCTTAGAATAACATTCTTTGAGAACTAGTCAGTTCTTTATGTCTGAAAAGCAAGACCATCAGATATTTTAAAGCTATTATGTCAACTCACAGCAGAGCTTAGCAAGCTACACCGTGTCATATTTGATATGCCAAAAACCAGTAACAATTATGGACCTCATTCCCATGACCTGAAAGAATGGTTTGAGACTCTTCATGTTCCTGGAGCGAGGAGATGACCTTGGGCTACACTAGCAAGCGACGGGACGTATGGAGATGTTACTGGTGCCCGCTCGAGCAGATTGATGAACAACGGGGAGACAAGTGATACAAGTCTACAGCTTTATCTTGTCATCTCCTTTTTAGAGCTGATTATTTCAGTCATCAAATGAGAAACAAATAAAATGTGAACATATGTGCAAACTCTTAAAGATCTGCCAGAGTCAGATCCTTTCCTTCTATTCACATTTCCCTGAGCTATATACCACATGAGTGCAACTGAGCAAATGTTTGAAAAGGTATTCTTCCACAAAAAGGGATGACCAATGAATAATCTGTGGTAAATCCCAGGAAATAGCCTACATCAGTATCTTTTTTAAATTTAACATTTTTATTATACCACCGTGATATATACAATTACAAAGATGCACATAATTGGGTTTCGGTCAGATAGTGTTTGAGCACCCATCCCTCCACCGGTGCCCATTTCCCACCACCAATATTCCCAATTCCCTCCCCCCCCCTCCCCTAGCCTGCATCTAGGGCGGGCTTATTATCTCTTTCTCTGTCTCTATCTTTCTTTAGATGCCAATTCTTCAGCCCGTTCTAACTCCCATGAGGAGAAGACTTTGCTTCGGGGTCAGGGGAATCCCTACATTTTTTTATTTATATAAATTAAGGAAACAGTCTTTTCAAAGAAACAGCTGAAAGAAAATCCATTTTGAGATTTCAATTTTATCAAATTGCTCTGTTATGATACAATGATCTTAGTTATAGATATAACTGTTATAGATATAACTGTGTGTTATAGATATAACTGTGTGTTATACACAGTTAAGATATAACTGTGTGTTACAAATATTTTAGAAATATTAGATGACTAAATAATTTTGAAAAATATAAAAGGACCATATAAAGACTGTTATTAATTTTACATAGTAATTGGATTTGACTACACTTTGTCTTGAACCCAGATAGCTCTTCAGACTTTGAAATTCCTGTAGACTCTAAAATGTTCCCTATGTAGATCATCTATGAAAGATACAGACACACTGGAAAAGCTCCAGTGAATCTTTTAGCAAAAGGAAGTAAAGAAATTCAGAAATTTTTAAGAGGAGCAGAACGTTTCCACATGTATGCATTTAAATTCAAATCAATAGACAACACTGAGTCTCACTTAGGCATCATATCTTTTTTTTTAAGTATTTTATTATACCACCGTGAGATATACAAATAAAAAGATATACAATTAAAAAGGTCATGTTTGGGTTTTGGTCATACAGTGTTTCAGCACCCGTCCCTCCACCAGTGCCCATCTCCCACCACCAACATCCCCGGTTCCCTCCCCCTTCCCCAGCCCTGCTCCATGGCAGGTTCTTTATTTCTTTCCCTTTCTCTCTCTTTCTCTTTTCCTTCCCTTCCAGACTATGGATTACAGAACATACATTAAAAGGTTGTCATGTGTATCCTTTTGCCTCTATTTAATGCTCAGTTCTAGGTTGGCTTTAGTACCCTCGACTATTATTAGCACCCTGTTCCATTTTCTGTCTTACCTAAACTCCTGACTCCCACACGTTTGTGATAATTTCCACCTTTGACAAGACCTCCTGATATATGTTTCACTTGATCTTGGATATTGGTATCATAATATGTACATATATATTTATGCCATGCAAATAAATGCAGTCATTCTGTATCTGTCTCTCTCTCCTTCTGGCTAATTTCGCTCAACATAATCTTCTCCATGTCCATCCATTTATAGGCAAATTTTATAACTTCATTTTTCCTAACAGCTGCATAGTATTCCATTGTGTAGATGTACCAAAGCTTTTTATCCAGTCATCGATTTTCGGGCACTCTGGTTGCTTCCAGATTCTGGCTATTGTGAATAATGCTGCTATGAACATAAAAGTAGGGATGGTGTTTCCGCTCGCGTATTTTTGGTTTCCCAGAGTAGATTCCCAGGAGTGGTATGGCTGGGTCACTTGGCACTAGATACGTTAAAATGTAGTATCATGAAAATTATTTCTGCAGAGTAAAATATTCACTGAGAACTAAATGTATAGTTAAGTATATAAAGCTTCAAGACAGGAGTTTCGGTCATTGAGATGTAAGCCACATCCTAAGAAATGAGGTTCTAATTACTGTATAAAAATACACATTTGTCTTGAAAATGGCACAACTGAGAAATATGCAGTATTTATTGTAACAAAAAAAGACTCAAATATGGTGGTTTATGTTTCTATATCTTATAAATATTATCTAAACTGTTTAAACTAGAAATTTAAAAAGAGGTAGGGCCACCAGGCTCGACAAAATGGAGGGGGAAATGGCCGACCCCTGACTCCATCTGACGAATTCCCAGTGATTCCCGCTTCTGGGAGCCGCCTACCTGGGTTCGAACTGGTTTTGCTCTGTTAATCTGGTCATGAGGTAGTATCCCAGTGTCCAGACAGCAAAGGTGGTGGCTAGTATGGTGGGCGAGTCTCATCCGGCTGCTTCCAGGACCCCACAGAGGTGATGGGCCCACTCCCAAAACCCATCTGTCCTCCTGTGAGCCCCACGGTCAGCTTAGCCTGGGGAAAGCGGAGTTCCAACTTCCCCAGTCGCGCCCATGGCCCCACATGCTATGGCTGGTCGCCCCAGGGCAGCTCCTGGGGAATGGCCGACACCTGACTCCATCTGACGAATTCCCAGTGATTCCTGCTTCTGGGAGCTGCCTACCTGGGCTCAAACTGGTTTTGTCAAGTCTGGTGGCCCTGCCCAGGAGCTGCCTTGGGGCGACCAGCCATAGCATGTGGGACCTCAGACACGGCTGGGGAAGCTGGAACTCCGTTTTCCCCAGGCTAAGCTGACCATGGGGCTCCCAGGAAGACAGATGGGTTTTGGGAGTGGGTCCATCACCTCTGGGGGTCCCGGAAGCAGCCGGATGAGACTCGCCCACCACACTAGCCACCACCTTCGCTGTCTGGACACTGGGATACTACCTCACGACCAGAATAACAGAGCAAAACCAGTTCGAGCCTAGGTTGCACGGCCGCTTCCGCCGCTCGGTCCATCAAAATAGTGGAAACAGTAATGTCCTTTAATGCACTGCATTCTACGATATGCAGGAAAGTTTGGCAGGAGAGAGAGATAGAGAGGAGAGAAAAGATATACAGAACCCGCCAAGTAGTTGAGGTGTGGTAGGGCGAAAGAATGTGGGGACATTGGTGATGGGATATGGGTTTGGGTGAAGGGATGGGTGTTGGAACACTGTAGAACCAAAACTCTACATGAGCATCTTGCAATTGTATGTCTAAAATGGTGTAATAAAATTTGGGGAAAAAAATAAAAAAAAAATAAAATAAAATCAGAAGAATAGAAAAAAATAAAAAGAGGTAGGATGTTTTGAAAATGAGTTGGAATGACCATAAATTTGGTTAATAAGTAATTCTGTGAAGAACTATGTATATATCCATAAAATTAGTTTTGGCAGCTAAATAATTTTAATTTTTGTTTAGTAGTCTAAAATTGTATAGTCACTATATTAACTGATTATCATGCTTTTACCTAGACCTACTTGTGTGTATATATGTGTGTGTGTAAAGATGCAACCGTATATGCATGTATTTATATTAATTCACATATTTATATAACATATGCTTTCAAGGAAACTATATTGCCTATTATGTCAGCCATTTTGGGAATGTTTATCTAGGAACTTCAGTTACTTAGAAAATGACTGCACATACCCAGGAAAAGCAAAACTTAAGAGTTTTTAGGTAAAATTGCACATTTTACAAACTGCACCCGAATCAAGCTTTTACTAATGATTTCAATGATATATGTGATCAAATTGAATACATAAAGCAGGGAAATATCTAGAATTATGATAGAACAAGTTTGCAGACTTTCCTTATTAGATAAATTGGCCCAGATTACAGTAATGTTTGATATGTCCTTTATCAGGTAGTTATTTTGGGCACAAAACACCTTCATTTTATATCAGGAGCGTGATGCTGTAAGGATTCCATTTCCAGAGAGTTGTACTACATAGATTCTAAGTTTATATCTAGCACTACAGATATTTAATACTACAGTCCATGGAGAGAGACACTTTTAGTTGCATGTTCCATGGTGTTTGCTGGTGGCATGTCACTAACATATTTCACATAAAACTAATTTTGTCAATCTGTTCTCAGTAAATGAAATTATTCACTGAAAGGCTACTCAAGTGATCAAGTGATCAAGGCTACTAATTGTTCTCCTCCAATTTTACTAGAAATGATAATGATAAAATAAATAGCTGCTATGAAAACTATGAACCAGAACCTGGCAAAGAAAAAAAATGCTTCTGGAATGGCCAGAAGGGTTGAGCTTTAAAATTTCATTGGTGAATAAAACAGAAGATGAACATGATAAATATAAGAGAAACTAAGAGTGTTGTATTGATGAGTGAAACAGAACAGCAAAATATGAATGAGGTGACAAGAAATGTGAGGAAAATTATAAGAGGCATTGAGAGGAAAATGGTGAACCATGGGCCCCACAAACAGAGAAAGAGAATTAGCGGCGGTGTTAAGGAAAACAGATACAGTTCTTGGAAAATTGCCATTAACAATTGTCAACATTTGTTAATCACCTCCTGAATGCCCATTAATTATACTCTGCCTTTGACAGGCATTATCTAGTTGAGCCACCACACTATAGAGGGAATTTAGTATTAAAATAGAAAATCTCTGCCCATTTACTGCAGATAAGAAGGGAGAAAAATCAGACTGAAATTCAGTTTAGTAACACCTCTCTATAGTACTTACTCACCACAGTACAGTGAGCGGTGGAGCAGAAATAACAGAGGCTATCACTACAATTCAAGTCACCATGTGACAATAAGGTACAGAGGAACAGAAAACATTTGACAAGGTGAGTATTGAGTGTCAAGAAGAAAATTTGCAGTGTTCAGTATATAGATAGTAATAGAAGCTGTTAAGATAGATAAGATTACTCAAAGATAGTGTATAGAAGAGAAGAAAATAGAGCATTCTTGGGAACATTATAGGAAAAATTGAAAAAGACCTGCCTCTAAAAGTGAATACGAAAACCAGCAAAGGAGTAAAGAAGGAAAGTAACTACAAAAAAGAAGGTCATAAAACCCCGGAGGAAAGACTGTTGCCAGAAGGAGGAAAACAATTAACTAAAAGGTTGAAAATGAGAGAAGTGGGGAGAGTTATTACCTACAGCAATGCACTTGATTGCATGTGGGTACCTGAGTTCTAACCCTGGTAACCAATATGGTTATGGGGCCTACCAGGACAGATTTCTGATCATAGATCTAGGAGTAAGTATAGCTGGTCATAACCAAAAATGAAATCAAAACAAAAAGAAAATGATAGAAATAAAGTTAAGCAGAATAATTTTTATAGCACATTGCTGGATACTGAAAATAGTCTACTACAGAAAAGAGCTGAAGAGGGGGTCAGGAGAGATAGTCCAGCGGGTAGAGTGTTGGCCTCGCATGTGGCTAGACCGGGTTCGATCAGCAGCAACCATATGGTCCCCCGAGCACTCCAGGAGTAATTCCTGAGTGCAGAGCCAGGAGTAATCCATGAGCATTGCCGGGTGAGAGCCCCCACCCATAAAAATGAGCTTAAGAGTGTAGCATATAAGGAATGGACAAGAAGCTTGAAGGAGGGGCCAGAGCCATAGTCCAGCGGGTAGGGCGTTTGCCTTGCAAGCGACCGGCCTGTGCCAGCCTGGGTTCAATCTCCGGTGTCCCATATGGTTCCCGAGCACTGCCAGGAGTGATTCCTGTGTGCAGAGCCAGGAGTAACCCCTGAGCATTGCCGGGTGTGACCCAAAAAGCAAAAAAAAAAAAAAAAAAGCTCGAAGGAGAATGTAAAATAACTTTCATTTGTATTTGTTAAAAGGACTTTATTAAGGATGATGAAAACTATGAAGACCCTTTAAAATTTTGTATTTATAAATTTTTGTTTTATGAAGGAGTTTAGGCATGTTTGCATGTTCAAAAGAAATTTAGTAGAAAAATGCAAAGGACAATGATACTAAAAAAGAGCATTCTGCCACAACATGGCTGGTACAAGAGGGAATTGTGAAGCCAGTCAGAAGGAAAATAAGTGACTTGGTTTACAGAACTGAGTTTATCTTGCAGAAGATAAGATGGATCCTGGGAGTATTGGTGAAAGGAAATGGGCATTCTGGCACTGGGTGCTGTGTTGGAATGATGTAGGTGACAAATTATCACTGATCGTATTACAATGAATGTATATCGGTAGCTGGATAGGATTACACAAGTACAATGAACAGAATGAGAAGTGAATAGCTGCGTTAGCAACATTATGAGAAAAACTGAGAAAGAGCAGGCTATAATGCAACTAATGAAGACTAGATAGATGGTTGGATCCCATAACTTTATACTAAAGAAATGCTCCATCACATGGTTCTAAATAATCTCTTCATACTTCATGTTGAAAGTTTTTCACAGGGACAACTTGGTATGTTAAAGAACTGGTTTATTAGCTTCTCATAATACTCCATTCCATAAGAAAAAGATAATAGAATGAAGGTGACTGAAGTTAGAATCCATCAGTTTTAATATAACTTTGAATTTTTGTTTGGGGGCCACACCCGCAGTGCTCAGGACTTAAGTTTGTAAGTCTATGCTAGGGATCACCTCTGGCTTTGCTCAGGGAATTGTATATCGTACCAGAAATTGACCACAAATCATGAGTATGAAATGTAAGCACCCTTTTTGCATTATCTCTCTCAATCCAACATAACTATGAGTTAGTTAGTTATGGAATTATAGCTAAATAATTGCTTAATATCATTGATTAGTTTTGAAATTTATCTTTCATAGAAAGATAAATAAGAAATCATACTACCTATAAAACAGACATCTAAACTATGAGTGTCAGTGCTGAAAGAGGGTCTGATCATAATTTTGCTCCAAAATGAAGCTAAAATTTAGCATTTCCCCTTAGTTCACATGCTAGCATCTAAATTTGTATGCTGATTCTGTGTTCCTTATCCATACTGATGTTGCTACACACTCCCAACCGTTATGCCTCATTGCTTTACAGTGCTTATGCCCAGTGACTGAATTCATTGAGCATGAGAACTGATAAATTGCCCAATCAGACCTGCTAAATGTTCAAGTTCAGCAGGATAGGATTAATATAAAATTCACGTACATTTTAAACTTACAGCATATACTTGACAGCTTTGATATAGTTTGCTTAGAGATGTATGTTATAAATTAGAATACCAAGAATTGTGATTCTTCTGTAACATCTTGATTGCATTTTAGCATACTTGAATATATGTGCATTTAAATAAAACAGAATATTTAAAAAATTCAAACATATAGTTTGAGAATTTTCAGTGAACATTCTTAAAAAGTAATTTAATTTTTTCCCTTTAAAAATGCTGATGCGATAGTACAATGGGCAGGCCTTGCATGCGGCAGGATTTGATCCCGGCATCCCCATGTGATCATCTGAGCACCTACAGGAGTAATTACTGAAAGCAGAGCCAGGAGCAATATTGAAATCGCCAGGTGTGACCCCCAAAAAATGCAGTCATATTTTATTTCACTAATGCAAGAAATAAAATATAATGTTAAAGATAATAAAGGAACTACAAAGGAAATAGGAAGACATTACTTTTTAATGAAAGGCAATATGAACTAAGTTTGGACACTATTAAGCAAAATCACTGACTTTTTCTCTCTTTTAAAAAATAATATTTTTGAGCACAAATATATGTCAATTACAAGCAGACTTTCTATTACATAATGCCAAACTAATCCTGATAAAATATATGTTAATTATAGTTAATTTATTAGTAAATTACCATAAAAAGGTACTGAAAGAAAACAATACTCAAGAAAGGCATTGAAATAAATTCTTCTATTAAATTTTTATATGGTCTTCATCTTAAATTTTGACTTTCTCCTTTTAAATAAAATTATCTAGCTTTATTCATTATGATTCACTTCATAAAATTTTATGTTAGCATGAAATTACTATAAGTCTTACAATGGACTAATGTTTGAAAAGAACATCAAATTGCTTCTATTTTTCCAAACTGTTATTTTACAGTTCACTTAAAAACCCTAATTTAGAAGACACTCTAATATTTGTTTTCTTAGTTTAGCATTTGTGCTTTGGGAGTAAGTCTCATTTAAATTGAAATTTTGATCATCTCTAGAATTATCTGTTACATTTTTTGTAAATTACTAATACATTTTTAGTTTATATTTTCCTCAAATATTTATTAAATTCTTACTAATCACCAACGATATTATAATGACCAAGAGTTTTCTGCCACTAGTCTTTGGAGCGATGCCAAGCTTCTGGAATCTCCTTCTAGTCTCTTGAAGAGTTATTGCAGCTTAATACGTTGTATACCTGAATCATGTAGTGGCAGCAAACACTTTACCACATACTGGCAGGGAATTTATTTCCATTGGAATTAATACGTAGACCAACGATTGAAAAATATGGTTTTAGACAGTTGACATATAATAGAAGAAAACAGCAGTAGTGCCATTTTCTTACAGCTTTTAATCTGGCGGGGAACAGCCTGATAAAAATAATTACCGATAAAGGATAGAGAAACAGTGCTGCAGATGAGGTATTTGCTTTGTCTGTAGCTGATCCAGGCTGAACCCATCATACTACATATGGCACCAACCCTCAGCACCACCAGGAGTGACCACTGAGCACAGACTCGGGAGCAAGATCTGAGTACTGCAGGGTGTGATCCAAAAGCAAGCAAGCAAAATGTCAAATTAAATAAATAATAAATATAATGAATGATTAAGATATGAAATTTGTACAAGGTAATGACTCATCAAATACAATAGAGCAAGAAATGAGACTAGAAAGGGCAAGGGGCTATCTAAGTGAATTTTGACTACAAATATCTCTAAAACTTAGTAATTTGAAAACAGAGGGGTCGGAGCGTAAATCCATTTGCCTTACATGCGGCCAACCTGGGTTCTATCCCCACCATCCCATAACTCCGAGCTCTGTCAGGACTTATTCCAGAGTGCAGAGCCAGGAGTAACTCCTGAGTATTGCTGGGTGTGACCCAAGAAGAAAAAAAATCATATATTACTATTTACTATTACTAGTATTATATTACTATTATTAATAGTATTAACTGGACTCAGAACATTGGTTATTAATTGAGTTTTTAATGTCTATGGAGACATATATTGGTATGACCTAGAGGACCAAGTGGCTCACACTCATGGCTAGCAAATGACATCCCTGGAAACTGGAAACTCAGCTGAGATTGTTAGCCAATGTCCCCTAAAAGCAACTTTTTTCATGTTATTTTATCTTTAAAACATGGAGATTAGACTCTGAGAGAGACTATAACAACAGTGACCATGCTGGACGCTACTATTTCAAGAAACCAAAGAAGCTGCAAGTTTTCCTGTGACACAGACTTGTCAATTCTAGAAAGTCAGTTCTGCTATATTCTCTTAGCTACAGAGTCTATTAGCTACAAAGGCAGTACTGTTATATTCTATTAGCTGTATAGGTTAGCCAGTGACCAGGTGAGGATATTACTATATTAGCTAAAATAAGAATCATTTTTAAAGACTACTAGAGGAAACCTCTGCCTTTTTCTCTGTGCTAGTTTTTGGGCCATACCAGTGACATTAAAAACTCACTTCTGACTCTGCACTCGGAATCATTCATGGTAGAGTTTGTGGAACATATGTACTGTCAGGTACTGATGAGGTCAGCTGCAGACTAAGCAAATGCCTTACCTAGTGTATTATCTCTTCTGCCTACAATAGCTCACTTCTTAAGGATGAATATTTATATCCCACATAATATGCATATTAGTAACAGATTATAATGACAGAACTGAAGGATATTAGTTTATTAAGAAATGAATTTGATTTAATTAATCCTTTAATGAAATGCCAGACTGAGAAGACAACTTGAAGCTTTTACCAGTCTTTATGAACTTTGTTATAATTCAATGACAGTCACTGCTGACAACTTTCATCAACTCTCAGTCCAATGTTTTCATTCTGGAGTCAGAATGAATTGTTTTGAAGCACTTACAAATCCATGACCTGAGAAGTATATTTATTAATAGAGTCAAACAGCATTCTTTAATAGAATCAATATTAGATTAATATAAAATTTCTATTGTTTTCTAAACTTATATTAGTTACTAATTTATATTTAGAATATAAGTAAGGTGATTAAGGATCTTTTGAGGAAAGTCCAAGAAATTGGCCATTGTGCTTCACTGGTTTGTCCAAATGAATCATCACTAAATATTTATGAGATATATCTAGGACATGTGGGAACTGGAAAGATAACTCCAATGGATGAGACCAAGCTTTGGCGTTCAGGAAGTCTGTCATTGATAACCAACACTGTGTGGTATTGATAAATGACAGGAGTGACCCCTCTGAACACAGAGCCAAGAATATTGCCAAAATAAGACCAGGCAAGGCCCTGAAGTACATGTGTGGTGTGTGGTGTTAGGTATATAACATAAGAAAGTTTGAAGAAACTCAATTCTTTTTTTTTCATTTCTTAATTTTTCTTAATTTTTTAAGTGAAGAAACATTGTTTTACATCGTAGTGACTGTTTCAGGAGAACTCTTTCACCCTATTCAAAAGTTGCCACATCATACCAGCACAAAAATGCCAAATTCAAACACCATCTCCTGGATCACCTTCAATGTTTGTGTCCCCCAAAACCTTTTTTTTAAATTTTTTATTTTTACAATTACAAAGATATACAATTAAAAAGTTCATATTTGGGTTTTGGTCATACAGTGTTCCAGCACCCATCCCGCCACCAGTGCCCATCTCCCACCACCAACGTCCCCGGTTCCCTCCCCCTTCCCCAGCCCTCCTCCATGGCAGGTTCTTTATTTCTTTCCCTTTCTCTTTCTATTTTCCTTCCCTCCAGACTATGGATTACAAAACATACATTAAATGGTTGTCATGTGTATCTTTTTGCCTCTACTTAATGCTCAGTTTTAGGTTGGCATTAGTACCCTCGACAATTGTTAGCACACTGTTCCATTTTCTGTCTTACCTAGCTTCTGACTCCCACACGTTGGTGATAATTTCCACCTTTAACAAGACCTCCTGATACATGTTTCACTTGACCTTGGATATTGGTATCATAATATGTACATATATTTATGTTATGCAGATAAATGCAGTCATTCTGTATCTGTCTCTCTCTCTGGCTAATTTCGCTCAACATAATCTTCTCCATGTCCATCCATTTATAGGCAAATTTTATAACTTCATTTTTCCTAACAGCTGCATAGTATTCCATTGTGTAGATGTACCAAAGCTTCTTTATCCAGTCATCGATTCCTCGGGCACTCTGGTTGCTTCCAGACTCTGGCTATTGTGAATAATGCTGCTATGAACATAAAAGTAGGGATGGTGTTTCCGCTGCGTATTTTTGGTTTCCCAGAGTAGATTCCCAGGAGTGGTATGGCTGGGTCAAATGGGAGTTCAATTTCTAGTCTTTGGAGGAATGTCCATATTGTTTTCCAGAAAGGCTGTACCAGCTGGGATTCCCACCAACAATGGATGAGTGTCCCCTTTTCCTCACATCCACGCCAGCACTTGTTGTTCTTGCTCTTTTGAATATGTGCCAGTCTCTGTGGTGTAAAGTGGTATCTCATTGTTGTTTTGATTTGCATCTCTCTGATGACCAGTGATGATGAGCATTTTTTCATATGTTTTTTTGGCCATTCGAATTTCTTCCTTGCTGAAGTTTCTGTTCATTTCTTCTCCCCATTTTTGATGGGGTTGTTTGTTTTCTTCTTGTAAAGTTCTACCAGTGCCTGATATATCCTGGATATTAACCCCTTATCAGATGGGTATTGGGTGATTATTCTTTCCCATTCTGTGAACTGCTTTTGTATCTCAGTCACTGTTTCTTTTGAGGTGCAGAAGCTTTTTAGTTTCATGTAGTCCCATATGTTTATCTTTTCTTCTAGTTGCTTTGTTAGTGATGTTTCACCTTTGAAGATGCCTTTAGCTTCAATGTGGTGGAGGGTTTTTCCTATATTTTCTTCAATGTACTTTATGGATTCAAGCCTGATATTGAGATCTTTAATCCATTTTGATCTGATTTTTTGTGCATGGTGTTAGACACAGGTCCAAATTCATTTTTTTACATGTCACTGCCCAGTTTTCCCAACACCACTTGTTGAAGAGGCTTTCCTTACTCCATTTTAGACTCGTTGCACCTTTATCAAAGATTAAATGATCATATGTTTGAGGTTGGGTGTCAGAATACTCAATTCTATTCCATAGGTCCACAGGTCTGTTTTTATTCCAATACCATGCTGTTTTAATTACTGCCTTGTAGTACAGTTTGAAGTTGGGAAAGGTGATGCCTCTCATCTTCTTTTTCCCCGAGGATTGCTTTAGCTATCCTTGGGGGTTTATTGTTCCATACAAATTTCAGGAGTGTTTGGTCAATTTCTTTGAAGAATGTCATGGGTATCCTTATAGGAACTGCATTGAATCTGTACAGAGCTCTAGGGAGTATTACCATTTTGACAATGTTGATTATTCCCATCCATGAGCAGGGAATATGTTTCCATTTCCTTGGAAGACACTCAATTCTATAGCTAAACTGAAGCTATGGTTGGCTTTATCCTTTAACTGCATGTGATACAATAAATATATTTAATGTGAAAGAAGTAAATGTCTAAAAATAATTCATTGGGGGCGGAGCGATAGCCCAGCGGGTAGGGCAGTTGCCTTGCACGCAGCCGGCCCTTGTCGGCCGGGGTCAGATCCCCAGCATCCCATATGGTCCCCCGAGCACCGCCAGGAGTAATTCCTGAGTGCACCACCAGGAGTAACCTCTGTGCATTGCCAGGTGTGATCCAAGAAAAATTCACAGATGAAATATAAATCCATTCGTCACTGTCACTTGTCTTCCTGTTGTTCATCGATTTGCTTGAGCAGGCACCAATAATATTTCCATACATCTTGTAGTATGCTAGTGTAGCCCAAGGCCATCTGCTCACTCCAGGAACACAAAGAGCCTCAAACCATTCCTTTAGGTCAAGGGAATGAGATCTATATTTGTTACCGGTTTAGTCATATAAATATGACATGAGTAGCTTGCCAGGCTCTGCTGTGTGGGTGGTATACTCTCAGTAGTAGGCTCTCATCTCATGCATTTACTGATGAACCACAATGGGGAGAGATCAGCTTTTCTATTGGGTGGAGCTCTCTTTCTTGTAACTGCTTGTAAACAGACAGCTCGGCCCACTTTATCAGACTTTACACTCACTTTGATAGATTTTCACCTTATTTTTTCACAAGTAATTTAACATTTAACTCTTCCAGAATCTTGTTTTTTGTAACCTTAGAATTTAGTACAAACTTTGAAAACAAATTTAAATTCTTTAAATTCTGAACAACAGTAAAATGATTTTTCAAGACATATAGAGTTAAAATCTTTCCAGTTGTGAGTAAAGTCTGGTATTTAAAACAGAAAAAAGATGTTTCCTTATAGCTGTTAAGAGCTGGTTAAACACACCATATATATCTTTGTTAAGATTAGGAATTAGTAATAAATCCAGTACTGAAATAAAATTTTGTAACACATATCATCAGGTGTTTTTACTCCCATGAGAAACTTTTATGCTATGGGTTCAATATTCTTATAAAATTGAAAGCTATGATTCTACTAGAATATAATGTTTTTTCTCAGTTTTTCCGTAAGCAGTTATTTTCAATATCACTTAAAAATGTTAAAAATTCATTGTTGGAATTCTCAGTATGTTCTGTGGCATTATAAGATTTTGACATGTCATACTGAAGCCACTTTCGAGTCCTGAAACTTGTCAAAAGAAAGTAAGAGTAGAATATGACAAACTTTAAAATTTATCCTATGAACAGTTCAGCATGGTCAGAACGTCACCCTATTATTTTCCTGAAGACAAGAGGTCAGAAACCTTAATGAGAAATCTTGATTTCATTGAATTTGGATTCCTCAGGGGACCAGATCCTGAGTGAATTCATTGAATACCCCAGAGTGTACCACTGTAATACACCCTTCCTCCGTCCTTCTTTTCTATGAAACTGCTTCTTATAGCCAAGAAGATGAGGCAGCACTCTGAATATTTAAGATAGATTTCTAACCTCTACAGACAGTTCTCCTTTTGTTAAGAATTAGAGCAGATATACAGAAATCAATTCACAATACTGCTTTAAGTAAAATTTTGGAACAATAAGAATATACAAGACAACTTACTGAAACGGTATTTCATTACAATTGAACTGGGTATCAAAGGGGTTTTGCAGTGGCAGTGTCAGATGACGTCAAGAATAACTCTAAGAGAACAAAAAACAGGCCAAAGGGGACAAGGTAATTGAACTGACTTCCAGTGGAACAGAAAAGTACGGAGGAAATCATTAGTTTAGTCAACCAACATCAGAAGAGTGAAAGCGATCAGGGTAAAGACAATAAGAAACTTTGGTTCACAGATTTGGATTGGTGGTTATGAAATAAGGGCATTGTTTTGTAAAATAAACATCTGCAGAGCTTATTTGATGCTTTTAACAATGAGCATTTCTAGTGGTTCTTTCCCATACCTCACCTTGGTAAGGGAAAGCTCTGTCCTCAGGACTGCCTTCATTTTTGAGCAATGTTTTATCAAATATCCCTACATGTATCAATCAAGAATAACTATAGAGAAAGTATTATGAAAGAAAATACTCCACTCTGTATGAACAAAAGTTATACCACTTTGCAAACTTCCTTCATTGTGTGTGTGACTTAGCTAGTATATTGCTTACAAGGCTATTGATAATCAGATGAGACCCCAGGCCGGAAGCATCTGGTTATCAGTGCCGGGCAGATAGTTCACACCTTGAACTCGATTGGTCAGTTGAATTGGCAACAGTCCATATTGATCGGTCAGTAGACCATAAATGGCAGGCTTCTGATGGCCCCTGATAGATTTAAACAGTGCCTCTCAATTTGCTCTGTCTCCAACATACTTGGGACCTGACATGAGCCTCTGGATCTCTGCCTTGCCCCGATATGCTGGAGACTGGGATGGATGCTGTCCAGCTTGTCTCCAACCTGTCTAAGAGATGGTGATGCTGATGACCCTGTCTTATGCCAAAAATCATGCAGGGTGAACCAGACAGCCCTCGCTGGGACTGCAGAGCTCACCAGACACCTATGACATGTCACATTAAAAGTGCCTGAGTTGTGACTTCAGTAATCTAGAAGTGAGGGTATGATTTTGAATGTGGTTTTAGTTATATGAATGTTCTTATAACTAAAACATTCTTATAATATTATATAACTAAACATTCTTATAAATAAAACATTCTTATAACTATAACATACTCTCCGGAAGAGAGAGAACCACCCATGCCAGACTCAGCTAATTTGCAAACCCGGAAGAGATCCAGACCCATCCACTTCAGACCCACAGCTGCGCTGCTCAGCCGGCCCCATGTGGAAGCAACCCATGGAGCTGAACCCAAGGGGCTCAGCCAGCCCCTGGCCCAATCCAACATTGCTCCAGGGGGTTTGCTCTCATGGGCGGGAGAAAGACCATGCTGGCCGGACTCAGAGTGGAGTTTTGGGCTCTGCCCTTTCCTCCGCCTCCATGCCAGTTGCCCCGGAAGAGAGAGACCCACCCACACCAGATTCAGCTAATTTGCAACCCCGGAAGAGACCCAGACACATCCACTTCAGACCCACAGCTGCGCTGCTGGGCCGGCCTCATGCGGTAGCAACCCATGGAGCTGACCTCCCAGTAAGGGGCCCGGCCAGCCCCTGGCTGAATCCAACATTGCTCCAAGGGTTTGCTCTCATGGGCGGGGAGAGACCACGCTGGCCAGACTCGGGGTGGAGTTTAGGGCCCTGCCCTTTCCTCTGCCTCCATGCTAGTTGCCCCAGAAGAGGAGACCTACCCACACCAGATCCACAGCTCCCTTGGCACGGCCGCAAAGTGGCCACACAATATTCTTAGAAAATGCTGATTTTAGGATAAGGTCCTTCCTAAGATCTTTTACATTTATACATCTTTTACATTTATATAGTTCTAGACAGGTTCTATCTGATACCAGTAAGCCTAGCAAGAAGCCAGAACAAACCACACATCATGCAGTCAGTCATTCTCAACATCCAGACTCCATAGTTCCTCAGAGCTTTATCCAAGAGAAAACCTGATCTTCTCCTTTAAGTTTCATCAGTAAATGCTCGAGATAAGAGCCCTCTACTGAGACTATAACACATACATGGCAAAGCCTGGCAAACTACCCCTGTTTTATTTACTTGTTATGCCAAAATATAGTAACAATTATGGACCTCAGTTCCATGACCTGAAGAATAGTTTCGGGCTCCTCCTGTCCCTGGAGCAAGCAGATGCCCTTGCACTACACTTGCTTGTGACTGGACTAATGGAGATGTTACTAGTGCCCACTCTTGCAAATCGGTGAACAATGGGAAGACAGTGACAGTGAATGTTCTTATTTGGATTTTGCTTATTTCTATGTCTGATTTTAGTGATAATATTGATTGTATTACTCAATACATTAGTATAGGTTAAGCATATCTGACTCCACTTGCCTCTATCACACTTCTGACAAAAAAGCAAACACCTATCCAAGCAACCACTCATTAATAAGCATGTTAAACTCATGATATGGCCTAGTGTGCATGATTCTGTGAGAGCACAGAGAGTAAGATAATCAGGAAAGTACCTTTAGATTTGAATCTGGAATACAGGAAGAGGTTTGCACTTGTAACTAGAATTAAGGCTAGAATGTTAAATACTTCTAAGACTAGAGAGACTCATATAAAGTATGCATGATTATTAGGGAAACAAAATCTCAGTAGAGAGTAAATAGAGATAATCAACCATGGAATAGGTTGTCTATGATAAAGGGAAGAAAGCATGCCCTTCAAGACACACAGTGTAGGTTTGGTTCCAATGTCTTGTAATGACTCTGGTTTTAGATGTCCATTAGTTTCCCTGTTTTGCCTTCATAATAGTGCACATATTCTTAAAGAATCTAAGTATATATGTATTGCCCATAAAAAGATAACACAGAAGTAGTTTAAAATGAAGATTTTATAACATATAAAATGGAAGGTCTCAATGACCTAACAATAAGCACCCTTCCTGTCTGAGGGATTAAGCAGTTTTCACTTATCCCCTTATAACCTTATACTGTAAAAGTATTTAAGACATCAATGCACATCTTCTGTTGGGGTCTCCCTACTCTCTCTGGTTCACTCTATACAGTGCCTTGCTCAACATTTCAGGGCCTGATGATGAAGTGGTGGGCCTAGGGATATGGGGCTGCAAGGACAGTAGTACAGTTCAGAACCTGGCGTGGGAAGCAGAGGGAGGATGAAGGGATAAGGGGACTATTTAAGACAAATTTAAAATTGTTTTTTTTTGTATTGGGACTAGCAGTACAATTTAAAATAAAATTGTACCATTTATTTGACTGGTTCTATTTTCTGAAGTACCAGATTTACAGGAACTAGCAAAACTGCAAAAAAAAAAAAAAGGAAATTTCCAATTATTTTTGGTTCTTAACGATAGAGGTTTTAAACTTCTGAGAGACTTCAGCAATAAAACATACAAAAGTATAAGTAAAGAATAGTTCTCCGATTTCTAGTGAAGGCATTGTTGATCATTTTACTGTATAAAGTTGAATAAACATGCATCTACCTCATGTCTAGGAATTTCAAGTTAAAGTTAATTGGACTTATGTTAGAAGATGAGGAACTGTACATTTTTTACAAAAAATAATTTTAAGAGCCATTTTGTCCCAGGGAAGGAGTCTCTAATGAAAGAGAACTAATTAAGTTTTGGGGTTTCTTGTATCCCTGTGAGCTGGCAAGCAGGTTATAAGAAAGGTAAATAGCCTCCAACAAAAAGATATGTTTTTTTGCCAAATCTCTGTATGAGTCTTTTTCAAGGCTTACTGGGAGAAAGCCTAAGAGACTGAAAAAAAATGGCCAAAGCAGAATCAGAATGGAAACTTGAGAATGAGTTGAAAAACAAAGGTATGCCCCCACCTATTTTTATTTTCTGAAAAATGTGTTTGTATTGTTTTTCTGTTTTTGCAGCTTTGTGGCCCCAGATGAAACTCCTTAGGTGAAAAACAGCATTCTGGAAAACACAGCTTTGAGAGCAATGACTGCGCCCTGACCAGTAACCTTTGTTGTAGCAGGAATAGAAGCAAATGATGAAAGCATTGCTCAAGGTAAAGGTGAGTTACAAAGGGACTTGCAGACTAAAGGGACACACAAAGACAGTCATTCTGTAGTTACACAGAAGCTCATTAGAAGCAAGACCAATGGAGTCTGGGCAATTTCAGAGAACAATCACATAAAAAATATCATCACATCTTATTTGCTCTAAAATTGAATGACAAAAAATGAAAAATCAAGTATGATATCAAAAATCTGAGTGGAATATACAAATTATTTTCAGAGTAACTATAAACTCATAACACGAAGTAATTTGTGTGATGCAAAGTTACTATTACTATTACTTTGGATGTAATTATCATCCTCATTCTGCCCCTCAAGGTGTTGCAGGTATGGCTGCAGTGCCCATCTGTGTCGACAGGTGGCAGACAGGAGACAGGTTTGTCTACTTCCAGGACTCTGCCCTATGGGCCCTGGTGGTTGATGTTCTGACAGAAAAAGACTGGGCCCCCTAGGATGAACCTATTGCCATGGAAGAGCCTGGCAAGCTACTGATGGTGAATTCAATATGCCAAAAGCAGTAACAATAATGGTCCTCATTCCCAACGAATGGACACGTTACTGGTGCCCGATCATGCAAATCGATGATCAACAGGAAGACAAGTGATACAAGTGATCATCCTCATTATAATATAATCAAATAAAATGATATTTAGCAAATTGGTTTTTGTGGGGTCTCCAAAGCAGTGTTCAGGAAACCTGGGGAGCACTTCTGGCAATTCTCAGCAAACTGTGCTGACAGTTCAACAAATCTGAAGATATAATGCTGCTTAGACGTAATCCTATTATGTTTGACCCTGGATATCCTCGGGCCTCTACAGCCACAAGCAGTGATTTGTGAGTGACCATGTGGTACTAGGAAATAAACTGGGGTCAGCCAAATGCAAGGGAATGTTTTTTAGGCCCATATTATGTCTCTGACCTTGTAAAATTTTTTTAAAGTTATAGCACCTTTCAACTAAAGATATAAATGTGTATAAATATACAGCTATACATATGTGTCTTTCTAAATTAACATGGGGTAATGAGCTATTCAGTGGGTAGACACTTAGCTTACACAGGGATATCTGGGGTTTTGATGGCACAGCACCACATATGAATCCCTTAATATCACCAGGAGTGATCACTGAGTATAGACCCAAGTGTAATCCTTGGTACCATCATCTAAGTTCCAAAAAGCAAAGCTTAACTAATTACTTATTGCAAAATAATTCAAAAGTATTAGAAAAAGAACCAAGATGCACCTCTTTAAATTATATAACTACAAATGTTATTTGCAACTAAATATGAAAATTGTTATTATTTTACATAGAATCATCCATTATAATGCTAGGGGTGCTTTTTCATTTTGAATAATAATTCAACAATTAGGGATAAAGTCAGCATTCCCTTAAAACTTCAACACTGTTCTTTTCTGCTTTTTCTGTTTCATAATAAATTAGTTTAATTAAAATGCTAACTCAGTAAATCAGGTTTATTATAATATTTTAAACTGTAGTGAATTACATAGAATAACTTTTGTGTTTCCTAATAGAAGTCACCTTTGACTATTTTTGAATGAATGCCAAGATATCTGTATATATGCATATGTATGCATATATGCTTTTGTGTATTTATACACAGATACACATATATATGTGTATATATATGACAAAATAGTATGCTGATCTGAAAAGACAGTTTCCTATAAGTAGGATAACTCTGTACCTGCTTCTGTAATGTGCTTTTGTCCCAGACATGAATCTTGTTAGTTGTATTTCATCTGTTTCATTATAGTATCTAGAAACAATCTGAAATACATCTGAACATAAAAACATGTTAATAGTGTATGCCCTTCTGTCTATAATAACATTATAAAGACTGCATTATGTTTAGGTACTGTAAAGTGACTTTTTAATAAAAAATTTTATTTTTTTTTCTGGATCACACTGACAGTGCTCACAACTTACTACTGATTCTATGCACAGGGATCACTTCTAACATGGCTCAAGGGATCCTATGTGGAACAATTACCAGGTTGAACATGTACAAGCAAGCATCTTAGCCACTATAATAACTCACTGGCCATGCTCTTCAATAATATTCTATTTTGAGATATATATGCCAGCCCTTTGGGGGCATGGGGGTGTACTTGGCTGTACTCTTGGCTTTCTTTTGCTATGTACTCAGATACTCCACGGCAAGCCTGGCAAGCTGTACTCAGGTACTGCAGGGCAAGCCTGGCAACCTGCTCTTGTTGTATTAGATATGCCAAATACCAGTAATATTTATATTAGGTCATTCCCATGACCTAATATAACGGCTTGAGGCTCTTTATGTTCCTGGAGCAAACGGATGCCTTTGGGTTCTATTAGCATGAGAGAGGACATATGGAGATATTACTGGTGCCCGCTCTAGCAAATAGATGAATAACGGGAGATAGTGATAGTGACTCAGATAACTCTGCTGTCAGGACATAGGGCACCAGATGCAGTGCCAAAATTCAAACCTGGTAAAATGTGTTCAAGGTAAGCAAGCACCTTACGTCCCGAACTAAATCTCTGGTATCACTATTTTTGAAATTTCTCTCCAACTGAATTATTTTAAGTTTATAAAATTCTAGAAAAATTAATTATAGACTCAGAATAATGAAAGACTGCATTAGTTTATAATTTAGTGAGTGTGGGAGTATTAGGGTTTTTTGCAGGATGAGGAGAGTTTAAATACAGAATAAATGATAAGCATTACATGAATAGACATCTACATGAACATACCAGTAAATGCAAATATTGATAAAACTCAAATCCAAGAAAGAAGAGATTAAGGAGCAAGGTAAAGACCTGGTTTTTTGATAGAAATCAGTTATTGGAGAGAATCTTGTTGCAAGGTGAGGAACGTGACACTTCAATTTTCAAGTGCATTGAGGTGAGGCCAGAGTAAGACATCATAGTAAATATTTCCAAAGTAATTGGAAATATTATCAGAAATAGTCAACAGAGGGTGAGGAGATGGGGGAAAAAAGCATGCTCTGAGACCAGATGTAATAGGATTGAAGAGCAACAAGGTGCAAATATGGAGCTATGACAGAACAGTAGTGGTGAATAATTTTAGGCTGTTAGTTTTGGGTTTGATTTTTTTTATTTCATGTAATTTTTAGAGGGTTTTTAGTTCCATAATGAGTGATTATTCATGGTTGAGTCCAGGGGACCTTATGGGGTTCCAGAGAACAAACCAGGTTGGTCAATGCAAGAGAATGGTCTTCCCATTATTCTATCTATCTGGCCCTAGAAGAAATCTATTTTAAGAAATTTGTATATAAAATAATCTAGATCTGCCCCTCAAGGTGTTGCAGGTGTGGCTAGGTGCCTGGCTACAATGGCAGGTGGCAGACAGGAAACGGGCTAGTCTACACCCCCAAGGCTCTGCCCACTGGATCCTGGATGGTATATGATCTGACATAGAAAAATACTGGGCCCCCTGAGATGAACCCAGAGTCAAGGCAGAGCCAGTCAAGCTAACCGTGGTGTATTTGATATGCCAAAAGCAGTAACAATAATGGACCCCATTCCAAACAAATGGAGACATTACTGGCACCCACTCATACAAATCGATGAAGAACAGGAAGACAAGTGACAACTGACAATCTAAAAGAGGTTCAAAGTCAACTGTTATTAAATAGGATTTGTATTAAGTGCAATGATTTTCTCTTAGTTTTATTAAGTGCCCTGGCCTGCCACCCCAGCAGAGTCTCACAACAAGCCAGAAGACCCCCACCTCCATGAGGACCTCCATTTTCCACATCCGGACTTCCCCCTCATCAGAACTCCACCCAGCAGGCCAGCCTATCACAGCCTGGCAAGTGGCCGCGCGTTCATCAATAAATGCTGGATTTTGAGATGACTACAAGAGTACGCTACCCGCATGGCAGAGTCTGGCAAGCTACCCGTGATGTATTTGATATGTCAGATACCAGTAACAATTATAGACCTCATTCCCATAACCTGATGGAATGGTTGAGGCTCTTTATGTTCCTGGAGCAAGCAGGTGTCCTTGGGCTCTACTTGCATGAGACAGGTCATATGGAGATGTTACTGGTGCCCGCTCAAGCAAATCAACGATGAATGGGAAGACAGTGATAGTGATTTCACTTCATCATTATTAAGTACATGAATGGAGACATTACTGGCGCCCACTCTGAGCAATTCGATGGATAATGGGAAGACAGGTAACAAGTGACAAGTGACATTATTAAGTACGATGATTTCCTCTCATTGAACTTAGGAATAGAATAATCAAGAGGTCAGTTTCTACTGCTGTATATGAGACCAAGTGAGTGGAAGTAAATGGACGTGGGAGCAATGATGTTCACATGTAAAACACTCTAGTGATAATAAGCTACAAGCTAGATTTAAGAAATCAATTTTCCATCCCAATAGAATACTCCACACCAGGCTTGTGACTTTTATATTCACTGTGTAGCACTCACATTAAATTTAGTGGCTTTTCAATCAATTTGTGAATCACCAGGACTTGGTGAAAATTTATGTTCCCTTAATTTCACATTAAGGGATAAAAATCTTGGGAGTTTTGCTTTTTTGTCTCTAAAAAAATTTTTGTTAATAAAAAAGATACAGCAGAACATCTATTTGGTGAAACAAAACATGACAAAACTTTGTACTGAATTATTAACTTCTCTTTGTAAATATTTCTTATAATTTATTAAAAATGGTTTCTGTACATGTCTCAAAGTGAAGATGAATATTGCTTTTTCTTAGAGGCATCCTTGGGGGCTCCCACAGCAGGAACAAAGTGTCTAGTGATAAGAACAATAATAAGAATTTGAGTTTTTTATTCTCCAATCCCAAGACTCAAACTTTAGTAGGCATGTGGTAATATGCTACTAATATGAATCACAATTTTGTTAAAAGAAAACAATATCAGGATTAAGGCAAACATAATATTCACATCATATCTGAGTTAAGAATGCTACTGGGAAAGATCCCCAACTCAGCTTAAAAAACATGAAAACAAATCTCCATACAAACAAAATCAACTGATTTTAACAATTTTTTTCAGCTAATACTTCTAAATAAGCAAATATGCAACTCATGAGTATTTCACACTGCTAAGCAAGAGGCAAAATTTGCATTTTAATGTAATAACAAAATTTATGGCCTATCTCCCAAAGAGACTTTTTTTTAAACCATACGATTACATTTCTCACAAAATTCTTCAATAATGCCATGCATTACCCAAAGAACTATACTAAATAATAATTAATAACATCAAGATTAAAATATATAAAGATTTAATAGGATTTAATCTGTAAATAAAATTGTATTGCCCAGCCTTAATTAAGATATTACATACTAATTTTCCTGGAAGAGTCGTGATCTTAATTACTGCATGCATGAGTAAATCTCTGAGTTTTTTTTAATAGAATTTGGTGTTCTGATCTCTCTAAGATCAATAGGAAATAAATTTAAAAATAACTCTTGATACTAAAGCAACAGGAAAGAATATAAAGATGTATATTTATTTTTAAAATAGAATATTTAATTAGAAATGCTCAGTTAAATTACCTGAAATTAATTAGACACTCTCATCTCTACATACTTCATACTCTGAAAAAAATAGTTAATGGTATAATTTTGCAAAATTAGAAACATGCTATATCCACTGATGACATTTTATTTTAACTCTACATATGTAAGACATGACTTGGCAATAAATATAATAAATGCATCCTATAAAGACTGTTATTTCTTTTTTCTTTCCATTGCTATTTTCCATAACTTAGTTTTAATGAGTTGACATTTAACATGATCAAGAATTCTTAAATTGCTAATCTTGAATTATAGTTGCATCACTTCATTCTTCTTTGAGGGTGGAGCAGTTGCTTTGGTCACATCTGACTGCACTCAGCGCTCGTGCTTTCTCCTGGCTCTGTGCTTAGGAATCACTCCTAGTGGTGCTCAGGGAAACATATGCAGTGCTAGCATACTGGAGTTGGTTGCATGAAAAGGAGCCCATGAAACCCATACTATCTCTACAGTCCTTTTATGGTTACAGCATGTCAAAGAGACCCATATAACCATTTCCCCACTTCTCCCTGTCTATTAGTAAATGTTGCTTATTGAAGAAGGGATGAAGAGGTTGCTTTAGAGACCATTGGGTTGAACTAAATGGTCAACTGAATCGTTTTAGAAAGGAGCCCCAGGAAGCTGATTTGTCCAATGTGAAAGAGTGGGTGTAAGAACCTACTTTGGATTTTGTCACTCCATGACTTCCTGTCTTCCATAGCAGCTCTTTTCATCAGTTTCAAAACTTGTTTTCCTGTTTTCCATCCTTGCTCTATTTTACATAATACTAGTTATCTTAACTGATACCTAATATCTGCCTCAAGCCATAGGTCTGCATGGTACAACTCTGACTAACAGAAATATTCTCTATCCAGATTCACCTCTGGTTTACTCTTTTAAGATATCTTTTCTATGTGAAATCAAAGACTAGATTTTCAAGAACGAGAATTGGATCAGGTAAAAGCAACTAACCTTTTCTCACTATTCTTGTCAATCATTTCTTATTCTAGAAGGATCTTGGCAGATACAGTATAGATATATGTCATACGCACCTTTTAAGGGTGCTGCATCGCTTCAGCTTTCAGAGATAGCACAGTCATAAGTGTTGTTCTCCCGGAGCACAGACACCCATACTTATTTATGAAGTGTCCTTTTCCCAGGTACAGAGCCATATGTCTAAGTCTCGATGTGATGCTATAGCCTCTTGTACTTTCCATGAAGACATCAAACCTCTGTTATATTCACAAAGAACACTTGAATTTCCATCAGTGTACCTTACCTTCCCTAAGAACTACATAGGATATAGTTCAAAGTGATTGAAGTCAAAGACCTATTAATTTATTAATTAGACTATAATAAGGACTAAGCAAATGCAAACATGCCACTACACTCCTGATTGGAATATGATGCTAGGAAAGATTTAATTAGCAGTAAAAGTGAAATATATACATTTTTAGATTTTTCAGACTGAACATAGAGGTTGTACTGTTTGATAGTGCTATTTATTTTCACTATAGGCATTCTGATCCCAGTTCAAAATGGACTAAGGAGCACAAATTCAAACCATATCAACTGTTACCAAAAAAATCAAAAGATTAAATAAATGGGACCAATTCAGAGATGTTGACAGCATCTTGCTATCTCTGTACTCCACTCAAATAGAAGTGACAAAAATGGAGCTGCTTTTTTCTATGGTAGATTTAATTTTAGCCAATAGATTGATTTTAATGTATAGGAATTATGGACGCACCTGTGCAAGAATGATGACTAGATCACTAGATATCCCGTTGTTCATCGATTTCCTTGAGCGGGAACCAATAACATTTCCATTTGACACTATCACAGGAATACGAAGAGCCTCAAACCATTGGTTCAGGTTCTTGACGAAGAAGTCTGACCATCTTGTAGGTGGGCGGCCACGTGAACTTTTGACGTCCCGTGGGATCCAGTTGATAACGGCTTGTCTTCAAATCACATTACATGTCCAGCACATCTGATTTTTGATACATTGGCAAACGAGACAGCATCCCTGACTCTGGAACAGCGACTGAGGTCAGAGCTCCGGATTCCTTCTCTCACTTGAGTAAGGAGTGATATTCCAAGCACAGCTCTTTCGATTCCTCTTTGGGAGATCCAACTAGCATTCTCATCCTGCTTTCATATGGCTAAGGTCTCTGAGGAATATGTTAATGCAGAGAGAATGGTGGAGTTGAAGACTTGTGCCCGGAGCTGTAGGTTCTTTGTCTTTTTAGCTATTTCTTCGATGCTTTTGAAGGCATTCCATGCTGCTCTCGTTTCATCTGTGCAGCTCCGGTTTTAGGTCGTTTATCATGTTGACTTCTCGACCTAATTATACATAACTGCTGCATTCAGAGATGTTTGTTCCATTGAGAGTGAATGGGGCCTCTGGAACTTGTTCATTTTTCATGAACATAGTTTTGTTGAGATTCAGCTGTAGACCTTTCCACATTCTCAGTCAAAGTCAGCCAGCATTTGTGCAGCTTGACTAATGTTTGGTGTTATTAGAACAATGTCATCAGCGAAGCATAGGTGTGTAGTTGCCGACCGTCTATATTCACTCCCATTCCTTCCCATTCTGATTGTCACATGTTCTAGAGGGTGGAACTGAAGAGTTTTGGTGAAATTGTATCACCCTGCCAAACCCCTCTTTTGACATCAATGATCACTTTCTTGTAGAATGGTGAGATCCTGGTGGTGAATCCATAATAGAGCTCATGAAGAATGTTGGTGTCATAATACCAGAAATAAGGATTACAAAGGGTACAGGGATATTTGGTCCCCCTGGCTAGGGACCCTGCATGGGCAGAGACCCAAGTTCCTTTGTTGGCCCTGCATTGCCCAACCCCAACTCCATGCTAAGAACAACACCGCATCCCTGGGCCACAGCGATGAACCATCTGACCTTGTTGAGTCATCAGGTATCCCAAGTAGTGATCTACGGCTTCCCTGAGCATGGTTTGGGAGAGCTACACTCAATATAATAGCATTACAAAAGGGGCCGGAGCGATAGCCCAGCGGGTAGGGCATTTGCCTTGCACGCGGCCGGCCTGTGCTGACCCGGGTTCAATCCCCGGCATCCCATATGGTCCCCTGAGCACCACCAGGAGTAATTCCTGAGTGCAGAGCCAGGAGTAACCCCTGAGCATTGCCGGGTGTGACCCAAAAAAGAAAAAAAAATAATAACATTACAAAAGTATGGTTTTGAAAAAATAAGATACAGTTAATAGGCCGTTGGGTATTTCACATTTTATATCTGATTTTCTGACACTAAAAAGGACAAACACCTCGATTTTAGAGATGTATTACAGGGAATGCCTTTTCTTAATTTGATGTGCTTTAACCAGAGAGGTGGGCAAGAACATAAAAAAACAAACAAAATTCAAACTAATAGGTGAGAACAGTTACTGAGTTCTTAATTGATTTAAAAAATTAACAGAAAACTCACAATTTGTAATTTCAGTGTAAGTCATTGGAAATAGAAAGATGCATTTTATTTTTAACATTTTCTGTTCAGTAAGTAAGTAAATTCAGATTAATAACTCCCTGTACTACAAATAGTAACCAATCAATTACATAGCTGAGGAAGGTAAATATATATATGTATGCATATATTTATATATCTGCTCGAGCAGGTACCAGTAATATCTCCATATGTCCTGTCTCATGCTAGTAGAGCCCAAGGGCATCTGCTTGCTCCAGGAATATAAAGAGCCTCAAACCATTATACTAGGTCATGAGAATGACCTAATATAATTGTTACTGGTATTTGGCATATTGAATATATGGCAGCTTGCCAGGCTTGCCGTCGGGTGGCATACTCTTATAGTCACCTCTGTGCATACATACATATATACATACTAACATACATACATACGCACATACATACATACATACAAACACGAGAAATCAGCTGAAGGAACAATGCGATTTGCAATTGGTGGAGATAGCGTAGATTGTTCAGAATCCTTCAGTATATATCATAGAGACTAATAAGACCACCAACCACGGTGGACACAAAGAACTTCAGGATGTCTGAGTAGAGCTAATTTAACCAACAAGCAAACAACAAACTGTTGTTCCCCAACCTAAACCCCCTGATTACCACTGTATCTTACCCTGAAGCTGCTCTTTGATCTCTATGTTTACACTAAACAGCATCTATAATTTAGTCAAGTTAAAAAATAACTTTAGATAAAAAAATATCAGCCTCATGAAATCTATCAATTCTTTTTCTCCAAACAAACCCATCTATCCACCTCTCCTTGGCCACAGTAGCCGTCTAAGCTTGCCTACCTATGGCTTGTGAAGGAAGGGCAGTAGGATTCACTGCTTCACTGCTCATCCAGTCATTTCAGTATCCTTTCAACATTCCAAAATTGGTCTTGAACACATTACAGATTTTAAATAAACCACTGTATAGTGTTTTGATTGTGCCATACACTATCCTTAACTAAGCCTTTAACAGTCCTAGTTGCTGGAAGATTACAAGTAATAATTTGAAAGAAATATTACACAAGAGTTAAAACTCTGATGCATTTCATCTGACATTGAATCGCTTTTAATAACGTGGCTAACTGTTCCAACCCTTCTCTTCACAACATTTTTTTTCCCATCATGGGTCTCATTGTTTTCACAAGTCCATCTAGAAGCAGACTTTCTTTCACTTCTTTTGAACAAATCTGAGAGTTTTGTCATTTCATGGCTTTAACATTGAGAGTACTAAGTACTTTCCTTTAACTCTTAATGTAGCCCATCTCCAGTATCTCCAATCATCTCTCTTGGATAAACGCTTAGTCACTCACACTGCTCCCCTTCTCAAGAGTTCTCGATCCTTCCTTCCACACCTGCCTGCTTCCCTATCAGCAGATAATGTCACACAGGAAGCAAATATCTTCTGCCCTTAAATATGTATTTGGCAAACTGTTAACTTCAGAAGAGGGGTTCCTGAAGTTCAGAAGAAAGATACTTTTGAAAAATATTTTTTACACAACTTCCTTTTGTAATTTGTCTTCCCCTGCACCGCGGAAGTTCTAATCTTACTGATTTGGTAGAGGAAACTGAACCTAAGCGAGTATCCTTTGGTTTCGCCCTCCCTTTAAGGCAGTTTCCCCTTCCTGTAACTTCCAGTTTTCACACACATTCATTTGTTTTAGGCAAGGTTTTTAATAAAATAAAACTGTTATGCTAAATTCGTTAGATTTTCTGTTTTTCTCTCTCCCAACCTACACTAGAGTAGTACACTTCAATAATAAGTTTTCAGGTTTTTTCTTTTACCAATCTTCCTCATGCTTGTTTGCTTGTTTGCCTTGCTGCTAATGAATCCACAAAGGCTCTGATGACACTTTCTGCATCATCAAAACCACTTTTCCTTAATGGATATTTAAGATCATAATGATGTTTCAGTGTCTTTTTACAATTTTAGGTTATAATATTTCCTTTAAAAATTTTATTTAGACACCAGATATTACAAAACTTTCGACTCGGGAATACAATATTCCAACTCCAACCCCAACTCAGTGCTAGCATCCAATTGCAAGTGACCACAGGATCCCCTACACATCTCCAACTATTTCCTTCACACTTTTTTTTGTTGGTAGGGTGGGATGAGGGATACACATAGCAGTGCTCAGGGCTTACTCCTGACCTCAGCTCAAGGATCAGTGCTTGAGGGGCTCAGGCGAACATAAGGGGTACTGGGGATCTAATCCAAGTCCACTCCAAACAAGGGAAGCAAAGTACCTGCTGTACTATCATCCCAATCCCGACAGACATATTAACTATGTAGTTTGGCTTCAACATTTACAGAAGAGCTTGCTCTAGTGGTTTGATATATGACTATACTTTGCCTCTACAACAAACCAAAAAATTAGGAAAAGCACTATTAGGTCCTTTTAGGTACCTCTGCTTCCTATTTTCCCTCTGCAATTTATAAATATTAGTTTTAAAAAAACCCACACTCACCTGAGGCTTGTAATTTGTAATTACCTCTTCCTGACCACTCCTTGACCTATGGTCACTTAAAACACCAATGACTGTTCTCTGACATTTTCCGTTTGGTGATGTCTGACTATGCAGATCTAATTGAATATTACTCAATTATGCATGGCCTTCTTTCCTGCTGATATCTATATAGCTATATCTACATCTGTCCATCTAGTTAGATATATAGATATGTAACTGCATATGCTTTTCTAAATGCATTTCTAAATATATTTATATACTGGCACATTAGCCTAACTCTGAATAGCATAAAACTGAACCCCAGATCATTTCTCTGAAGCTTGCTATAAAGTCTATGTTAGCTAGACTAGTTATCCACCTGAAGTTTTCTTGCCAATTAAACCCATCATTTTTATTTATTTGTCACTGTGGTTTTTGGACAATGGCATAAGTCCATAATTTATGTTTACCCAGAGGAAGAAAGTCTACCATTATTAATTATACTAACATGACTCTTGGAATCATCCTGAAATAAGCAAAATTCTGCATGCTAAAGAAAACCCAGGTGTTTATTTGGTAATTTGTTAATAAGTAGAAAGGTCGCACTCTATCATTAGTGGTTTCATACTTGCAAATTTTCCAAGTAACAAAAAAATATCTTGCAACCTTGTAATCAATATCTTTATTGATTACATATTTTAATGTATGTTTTCAGAATAGCAAAACAAAAATCAAGTTGCTCAACTTTAAGATTCCCTGTCAAAGTCAAACAGTAGTGAACAATGGTTTATTATTTACCAATTAAATGTTTCTAGCAACTTTATAGACTTTAACACTACAGATAATGAGAATTGACTATATAGTCACTATCATGTCACATTATTAAAATTTAAAATGCACAACCTTTCTTGTGGAAACTAAAGGTTGAAAGTTCAAATATGTTTTAAAATAAAATCATGGATGCATTTCAAAACTTTTTCATAAATATACATATATATTCCCACACATTCATCCATCTTGGACTACTTCATAACAGCTTAAAATATACAACTTAAAATAATTGCATGGCTAAATTAATCATAAATTTTATATAATGAAATGAAATATAAGCATAATTAAGCTTCAAGTTAGAAAGCTATTAGAATATGTTAATATGCTCCTTAAATTTCATTTCAATTACACTCAAAACCACTTGCACAAATATATCTATATATTAACTGGGAATAGTGAGCTAGACATTGTTTTAAGAAAGCAAATTATGGAAAGGGTTGCATTGAAATATGGAGAGACAAGTCAGAGCAGACAAAATCCTGAGCAAAAAAAAAAAAGATGTTGTTTCAAAATCAAAGTTCATAGATCTGGTGGCAGCCAGATTGATCTGAAAAAAGACTGGAAAAATAGATCAAGTGATAACTTAGATGCCTGATACGAGTGTGGACCCAAGTTCAATCCAGCATCTTATACCTCTTCATCCACCATTCCCCACCACTGAGCACCAACAAGTGTGTCCTAGCTGCTCTCAAGCACCATATGTCGACAACCAGCTTAGTTCCCACTTTCAGGCATGGAACTGCAACCATTTCCCGGAAATTCTCAAAGAGATTAAGGATGGCCCCTATTAAAAAATAAATAGTAATTTAATGGTGTCCAATTTGAATGACTTTATGTTTAAGAGAATGAAGCTAGCATATAATTTTTAACTGCTAGAGATTTGAACATCTTAGAATTTTCTATTTTGCACATTATTTTCTCTCATGGTTGGGTAAACTCAATAAATAATTTGCATACAATGTCAACTTTTTGAAGGCTTACGATTGGAGAAAGTAAATTGACCTGTATAAATTTGTAATAAAACAATTTAAGATTTTCATAAAGTCTATGTTAAATCTTTTCTTCAAAGGTATGTTAAATCTTATCTTCAAAGTGTCTTCCTTTCTATGTAGAGAGGATGGAGGTAACAAGAGGCAAGGAGGTGAGAACTAAAATGTAAGTTCGAGCTTTGAGCAATGAGGAAAAATGATTAAAGTTATAGAGTTTAATATTTCAAAGAACATTTCAAATACAAACTTTTGCCCCCCAAACTTACTGGAATTTCTACATGTTAATTGAACTAGTAATAAATGATATTTATGGAATTTAGATTCATTTTCAAGCCAAACTTTGAACATTGAATTAATTGCTTCACACAGGACACTAAAATTATAAAACCAGCCAAAAGATACTTGGCGATGACCTAGTAATGCGTGGACATGCGCAGACTAATCTAACTCTCCTAGCATTTTCTTCCTTGTATGTTTCAATTTTGCTATGTGCTAAGAGGGATTTCTGCATGTGATTTTAGAAGGTATCAGTGAAATTGAAACATGTCACTTTTTATTGCTTGGAAAAAGGTTGGGTAGTGTCAAGTGTTTCAGAATCTCAATGTCTTCATGTGCACACTCTGACACTGAGAGCAACTGAGCTGTGACTTCACCACCTTCCCCTCCATCCTACTAGAGCTTCTCAGATCCCTGGGCAACTGCGTTTGCCTTAAAAAAGGGAACTATCTTGGCATTAGTACCCTCGACAATTGTTACCACACTGTTCCATTTTCTGTCTTACCTAACATTAAATAGAGGCAAAAGGATACACATGACAACCTTTTAATGTATGTTCTGTAATCCATAGTCTGGAGGGGAAGGAAAAGAGAAAGAGAGAGAAACGGAAAGAAATAAAGAACCTGCCATGGAGGAGGGCTGGGGGAGGGGAGGGAACTGGGGACGTTGGTGGTGGGAGATGGGCACCGGTGGCGGGATGGGTGCTGGAACACTGTATGACCAAAACCCAAATATGAACTTTTAATTGTATATCTTTGTAATTGTAAAAATAAAAATTTAAAAAAAAACACCAAACATTAGCCAAGTGGCAAAAAAAAAAAAAAGGGAACTATCAGTTCATACAATGGGAGACATGTCATTAACTTTAGAAATAGGAGGACTGACACCTGGTCCTGTCTGTCCTCCTGGGCTCTGGTTCCAGCTGGTGGCTTATTCTCTTCCTTGTCTCTCACTTTTGGATTCTTTTCGCTTCTTAACTGCCTGTCCTACACACTTCAATTGACAAGCCTAAAGGCTGAGTTGTTATAAAGAGCTGCCATAGTTGCAAATAATGAAATTCTAATAGAAACTGTGTATGCATATTTACAGAAGTTTGCATACACAACCTTCTACTCATGCTTCTAAATATTCTGCCACTAATGGATGCAGTATATTGATACAGTATCAAACAAAAGTAATTTTGAGGCTTAAAACTTTGTGCATTAACCAGAAGGGTTCTAATAAATTCCATTAGTTTCCTCAAAGAAATAATTATTTCAGCTCTTCGAGCTCACTGTCTCCCATTAACATGTATCTTGCCCACTTGTCTATTTTATTTTTCTTTGCTTATTTCCACTCTGGAGAAGACTGTGTGTATTTTTTTACAATTTTATTTATTTTTAATTTTTTTTTATTATACCACAGTGAAACATACAGTTACAAAGGTGTTCACATTGGTTCTTGGTAATACAGTATTCCAGCACCGCTCCCCACCAGTGCCCCCATCACCACCACCAGTGTACCCACACTCCCTCCCACCCACCCTACGCCTCCCTCAATAGCAGGCACCTCATTTTCCTCTCTCTCTCTCTCTCTCTCTCTCTCTCTCTCTCTGTCTTTCTTTCTCTCTCAGAGAGGGTTGGTTCTGAGGGGTTGCTCAGGGCCCGCTGAGCTCAGAAAGCCTGTGTTTTTGAACACACACATTTCCCTCACTTTTGTGTTTTGAACACACACTTTTCCCTCACTTTTTCCGTCACATCTTTCAAAATAAATCTCAATAAAAAGTCTCAACCAAAACAACAACAGAAAAGGGAAGTGATTATTTTAAGTTTCACAAATTGTGTGTTCTCAGATTCTTAATATAAATCCCATATTTCATTTCATGAACTATTTATTGGTATTTTTACAGTTTCTCCAAACAGCACTTCAAGACAAGTAAAGAACTTATAAGTTAATGTGTTTTATTTCATTGTTGTTTTGTGTCATGCCAAGCAATGCACAGGGTTACCCCTGGCTCTGCACAAAGGAATTACTCCTGGAAGTGCTCAGGGCACCATATGGGTTGCCAGGGAATCGAACCTGGGTTGATGTGTGCAAGTCAAACTTTCTACCCTCTGTGCTATCACTGTAGCCCTTAAGTTAACGTCTATAGGACACTAACAAACTAAAAAATGTCTTCTCTCCTTTCAACAAGGAATATAATAAAATTTCAGGGGGGGCTTTTTTTGTTTCCTTTTTTTAGATAGATCACTATGGGATACAATACTTAATATGATAGTCTCCAGAACCCCATTTTTATTAAGGGTGCACTCTGACTAAGTCCCAAACAACTAGATTAGTCTCTTGTAGTCCATAATTATAAATTTTCAGTGAACTTCTACACAAATATAAAACTTAGCCTAACAGTAGTTTCTTTTAAAATCCCAAATTTGCAGCCAACTTCTTACTTTATTATAAAGGAGCACATTTTATTGTGACAAATTGAGAGAAATCATTGCAATTATTAGTCATTGTGTCAAGATAGATCATCTCTTTCTTCATAATTCTTATCTGTGAAACTTCCTCTAGAAAACAAAATAACCTATTCCTCTGTTTTACCTTTCTCCCATTAATAACATTAAGTTGGGTTATTGTAATATTCATATTTTTCTATTTCCTTCCTCTCCAACCAAAACTACAAGCTGCTATAGGTAAAGTATGAGCAAACACAATTTGAAATGCAACTTTTCAGGAGCAGAGCTATAGCACAATGAGTAGTACATTTACCTTGCATGCTGCCAACCTGGGTTCTATCCCTGGAATCCCATATGGTCCGTTGAGCAATCAGGAATAATTTCTGAGTACAGAGCCAGAAGTAACCCCTGGGCATTGCCAGGTGTGACCCCCAAAAAATAAAATTTCTGCTTAAATAAATTTTTACTGCTATCTTAGTTTTATTTGATGTGAACTATTCCCAGTATGAAAATAGTGTTTAATTCAAAATATAAAAGCAACTCAGCATATTTTATAACAAGTGGAGAGAAAAATTGATATTGCATATCTAATAATATACTTATTTGTTGCAGTACATTGCTGCCCAGAGCCTCTGCATCTGGCCTGGAGTTACAACCTCCTGCAGGTCACTTTGTAGACAGGAGGATGACAGCTTGAATGTGGCAGCTCATCTGACCATGTATTCTATACTGGCTGTTATAAATGGCTTATAACTGGCTGTTATATTCTCTCATGCTGCCATAATCATCATGGAAATAGCTAGATCTTACCGGTATATTTTTCTGGCCACGTTGGATCTCTTAAGTAATTAGACCAGAGAGAAATACTGTTTGCTTCCAAGCAACAAGCATGGCTCTCTGATAACTCAAAGGCTGGTATACAAAACAACCATGAAGTAAAGTCGAGACTTTTGTAAAGGCTTGGAGAAATATTTAACTGGCTATAGCATATTCTTTGGTACAGATGCACATCTTTGAATTCTGAGTACAGTTCATCCAGTTCATCTAAGAAGCCCCTCCTCTACTCTACCTTGCAGAGTCACTTCCAAGGCAGATCTTGGCTGGGCAACTTTAACATCTCAAAGGGCCTAGGTGAGGTCCTGGGAGAAATTACCTGAGGGAATTTGACCCTGATGGCTTTCCACTGGTGGGAAGTCTGGGCAAGGATATAAAACTAGCCTGCTTCCTCTCTTCAGCTTTTCCCCCTTACTGCTGGCGCCTCTTCGCTGACTTCTCTCTGTAGGACCTTAACACGTGGTGGCAGTCATCTATCTTGGTCTACATGTTGCCACAGCCCAGCTGGGAACCCTGAGTTTGGGGCTTTTACCATTGCAGATTTGTATGTCAGAACCTGTGTTAAGTAAAGCATTTTGAAACTTCACTGGATTCTTGTGTTTTTCTCCATCCGCCAGCTGCCAATTCCCTGGTACAGAAGGGGATCCCTGACCTTGCTCCTGGATTTTTGTGGGTGCCCCAGAGTTTCCATGCACTTATCAAATGGTTCATGCTCCTAATCTATTCTTTTTCTCAACTTTGTGATCATGTTTACTTGCCACAAGTTATGAAAGGATACCGGAGCAGACAAAAAATTAAAAATGGAACACCAGGGGGTGCCTAATCTTCAGCATAGCATGCAACCTGAGAAGCAAATAGCAATACTACCCAAGGATTTTTCAAATTTTAGTTGAGGGAAGAGAATATAAAGTTAATTTCTCCCTTCAGTTTGTGCGTTTATGAGTATAAAGTTAAATAACCGTGTCTCAGAGAATAAAAAATTGAGAAAAGAAGATGAGACAACTAATGTGCATGTCTTAGTGTAAGAGCTGGTATATGCATGTGAACACACCATGGTTGATGAATGAATGTTCTCTTTCATTTTATGGTGTTTTAATATATAAAATACAATGAGTTTTTACATAAAAGTTAGTGATTTCATTCTATTGCTGAAACTGCAGGAGGTCTACTGCTTAATCAAGGTGTTAATTGGCTGGCACTAAGTGTGGTTTGAGGTTATTGTGGCAGATGGAATCCAATGAATATAGAGTTTTGTTATACAAACTATAGATGTACTTAAGCTTTCTACATCTGTGCACCATTTTTTCTTCAAATAGACAGGGGTGATAAAACACCTGTTACATAATTAACACCCTTTGCAGTAATTTACAAACCTGATTTAACAGCCGTAAGTGTTAAAGATTTGCTTGCTATTCTTGAACTTTTGCTTTCCTTTATTCTGAAAAGTTTGAATTTTAAGATACTAAGACGAAGGAAATGATCAACAAATTGGTGAATTGATTAGATAAATGGATGGATATAAACATAGATACATACATAAAATCCTATAATTCTAAACTGCAATACTAAGAATATAAATGCTATAGGCAAGTCAATGGAACAATTTTATATAGCAAATATTTCTAAAATAGCAATTTTACATCTGACTGTTCTCCAGCCTCAGACAAAAAGGCAGTTTCCTTCCACCTATGAGTCACAAATATACTTGAGTAGATTTAGGAATAAATTAGAAGAGGCAATTCAGAGTTCTAGATTCCATAGATCTTAATTAAAATATCTTGGCCATGCATAGCAGACAGAGACCAAAGCCAATTGACAAAGAAGCCCATGGTTCCCAGTAACCTGACAAGAGTTCTTTCTACAGAGTCTCCTAGAATTAGGGAGGTATTCCATGTCACATGAGTGTGTCTTGTCTAGAGAGATTTTAAAAACTTCAAGAGCAGTTGAAATGTCTTCTACACAACTGAGGCTAAGATATAAGAGTACTGGTGAACAGAAATACTCATCTTCTGGGGTTTCAAGTAGAAGCACCAAATCTTCCTGATGCTAATTCAGAGACATTAAAAAGGAGAAAATGTGAATCAATACACCACTTTATGTTTCACTTCTGTAGAATTCAAGGCAGCAATTAAATCTTTTGTTTATTTGCTATTTGTGGGGAGGGGATGCAAAATAAGTGGTAACTAGTTCTTCGGACTCTGAGTTCAGAGATGACTGCTCGACTGCTCGGGATGCTCAGGAGACCATGTGGGTTGCTAGGCATAGAACCTAGGCCAGTCACGTACAAGGCAACCTGCTTTACTACTGCTCTGGTCCCACATTTTCCAGTAGATCTTTGAAGGCAGAAGACAGATGTAATCATTTGTTCTTGTCATTGTTTATATGGAAAACCACAGTTTTAATTAGAGAAACGAAAGTCCACTTCAAATTCAGAAACAATAAGTTTCATAAAATATAGCAAGAGTGGTCAAATGATAGAAGATCCTACTAGGGACCTACAATATTGAAAGGAAGGAACACGTGAAAGCAAACACAAAGGTACTAAAGTTATGTACATTATGGGGGGAAAATATAAAAGTCAAGCTTTAAACTGTGAATAATAGGATTTTCGGACTAAAAATAAGAAAAATCAAGAGGTGTAATAAGCAATGATAAAGATTTTACTTGCTTATAACTCATATAGTTGAAACGTCAGGAAATAGTTCAATATTTAGGGCACTGACTACCACGACCTGGACATATTATGATTATCAGAACCACATGGTTCCTGGAGATTCACAGGGTAAAGCCCCATAGGATGAGCATTCAGAGGTGGCCTACAGTCCATAGCACTGCAGGGGAAGAACAGCAGCTTTGAACCTTTATAATGAACTGGCGTCAAGAATCACTGGTGAAGAGGGGAAAGGACAAATATAGAATGATTGCATTTATTTGCATGATATAAAAAAAGCATGATACTGATATCCAATTCCAGATGAAACATGGATCAGGAGGTCTGTCAGTGGGTAGAACCTACTCAAATGTGTGGGAGTCAGAGGTTAGGCAATACAGGGAAAGGAACAGTGACTAATATTTATTGTAAATGATAATTCCAGTGTAGAACTGAGCATTGAAAGTAGGCAAAAGGATATACAAGATAACCTCTAAATGTATGCATTGCAAGCCTCAATATGTAAGAGAAAGGAGAGAAACAAAGAGAGAGAGTGAGAGAGAGAAAGAGAAAGAGAGAGAGAGAGGTGAAAATTGCCTGCCCTAGAGGGAGGCTGGGAGAGGGGGAAAATCAGAGGATATTGCTAGTGGGTAATGGGCACTGGTGAAGGGATGGGTGTTGGAACACTGTATGACTGAAACCCAAATAAGAACACTTTTGTAACTGTATATCTCATGGTGGTATAATAAAAATAAATAAAAGTTTAAATTTAAAAAATTGAATCACTGGTGAGACCCTAAACCTCCCAAACACTGCTTGGGAGGCCAACGCCTCCCCCACCCCCAGTAGTTACTAGAATTAAGCATCAAGAAATGTAGACAAAATTAGAAAAATAATATACCTAGTGGAATAGTTTTTGAGATTCCTCTACAACAGATTCATATACCACATACTAAATTAAATAAATAACAGCTATTATCTATCTAGATATCCCTCTAGAAACAATATACAATTTTAATATACTTTTTAATAGAGATAATTCAGAGGATAAGATGTTTGCCTTGCAAGCAGTCAACCCCAGTTCAATAGCCAGCACTGATTGTGATCCATGTTCATTGCCAAGAGTAATACCAGAGCACAGAGTCAGAAGAAAAGAAGTAAACACTGAGCACCACTGGATAGAGCTCAGAACCTAAACCAAATGAAGAATACACATTTGGGGGAAAGTCTCTCAAATAAGGGTATAATTATACTTAGTATGTGTAAGACTCCAGTTTCAATCCCAACACCAAAATCATTTGTTGTTTTATCCTTTCTAAATACAATGTTATAGCAGTCAAATGGGTTTATTTATATTATTTTTTTTTTGCTTTTTTGGGTCACACCTGGCAATGCTCAGAGGTTACTCCTGGTTCTGCACTCAGGAATTACTCTTGGCGGTGCTCAGAGGACCATATGGGTGCCAGGGATCGAACCCTGGCCAGCATGGGCTGGACATGTGCCAGGCAAATGCCCTACCTGCTGGGCTATCGCTCCGCCCTGAGTTTATTTATATTCTTACAAAATAATCTGTTATTGAACTAATATAATTCCCTTTAATAAAATATAAGTAAGTAGCAATTAAACTGAATATATCTTTGAAACTGATAGAAGTTCAGTGATTCCTATAGTAACATATTTTTCCATTTTCTTCAAAAACTGAAATTTACATATACTTACATAATCACATAAACTTCCTACAGAATAAAAATAGAATAATTCAAAAAGGTGCATTGAAACTATAAACATACTAGATAATTATTATTATCAGGTATTTATTATTATTATTTTATTGGGCTAAATTTTTACCTTTCATATGGTATTACTCTATAGTACAGAAATACATACTATCTATTACAGCAATCTCTGAATTTCAAATGCCACCTCCTAATATTCCTTGCTACTGAAACAATATTACTATCTTATTCACAGAATTATCATATACCAGATGCTTTCTGTGCAGGTGAGTGGATAAAAAGAGAAATTTGGAGCTGAAATTTAGTATAAATTAGTACTGGAATACTAGAAAGATAATACAGATTACAACAGAGATGTGCATTTCTTAAGGGGTTGCAAACTATAAAATATGAGGTTTGCTAGAGGATCTCTACAAGGTTGGGGAGATGATTAATGGAGCAATAGGAGCATTCGATTTAAATCGGCCAATGTGACCGAGTGCATTCAAAGCTAGTGCTCAGAAATTGAACTCTAAAATATATGCTACTGTTTTAAACCAAAGAGAAACAATTTTTGTTTGCTCGTGGGGATTTCATCTTCAATGACTGGAAGAATGTGAGTCATCATGTAAACCTCTGCTCAACTAGAATGGTCTCTAATAATGTATTTCCTTTCTGTCCTCAAGTTCCCTACATAAAATTAACTATTCCAACCTTCTCTGAAAGCAGTTTTATCTATTTTTCTTGCAATTTCAGTATTTATTCAATATCTTCTTCCTTATGAACTCTCAGAGCTTATGCTTCTTTATATCTAGCGTTTTTAAAAAAACTCAATTTATTATTGGAAGAGTTAGAATGAATGATCTGAACATGAGGGGATTGAAACCAGACCATCTTTAAATCTTAGACGAACAAAAAGAAAAAATATTGCATTCCAATAAAATATTCTATATAGTAGTTTTGTTCATGGTATAAGGATCATAAACATTTTAAATGGCATATTTATATTGAAGTCAAGTTGCCTTGCACATAACAGAACAGACATAATAATTGAAAAACATGAGAGCTTTATCACATCACTGACACTGTTCTTTCCTCCAATCCTTCAAAATACTGAAATCCAAAGTGTCATTTCTCTTTTCCTCCAATCCAAATATGTCACTGGAATGTTTTAGCATTTCAAGAAGAACTAGAAGAGTAATTTTCCAGTGTTTTGTTGTAAGAGGGGAAAATTGATAATACACATATCAGTATCTCAACAATATTTCCATGCTCTCCAACTGCTTGAATAAAACAGGAGCAGAGGTAGAGGGTCTGAGTTCTCATATGGTGCTAAGGAAGTGAATTGTATGCATCAAAACATTAAATTTCAATCAGCAAAAAAAGATCGGGAGGGAGTGTAGAAAGTTCAGATAGGAAGGACATCATGAGCACTTTCGGTGTGCAGAGAATTTGAACGTGGATTCCATAACTTGGATACTACTGTAATTCTATTACCTAAACTATAATTAAATTACAAAAAGCAGTAAACAATGGAATAAAATTGAGAGCCTAGAAACAAATCCTTTGATAAATGGATGATAATCTATCACTTGTCACTTGTATCACTTGTCTTCCTGTTGTTCATTGATTTGCTGAATGGGCATCAGCAAAATCTCCATGTCCCGTCACATGCTAGTGAAGCCCAAGGGCATCTGCTCACCCAGGAACATGAAGAGCCTCAAACCATTCCTTCAGGTCATGAAAATGAGGTCTATATATTACTGCTTTATGGCAATATATATATGTGCCATAAAGCAGTAATATATATATATATATATATATATATATATATATATATATATATGACACGGGTAGCTTGCCAGGCTCTGCCGAGTGGGTGAGATACTCTTGTAGTAGCCTCTCATCTTGTACATTTATTGATGAACAGCGTGGCTGAGTGGCCACGCAAGACGGGGAAGGATCGGCCTTTCTGCTGGATGGTTCTCTGACAAGCTGTGTCTAGACAATCTATAAAGGAATTATTTTTTGAAGTGGAGCAAAAGAAACTGTCTTTAACAAATGGTGTTGAAAAAGCTGGTCATTTATAAGCAAATTAAAGAAGTTAATGCAAACAGCTATATCTCACATCTTACACAAATAGCAATTCAAAATGAATTAATACCTTCATATTAATGGTATAAAATATTTTTAAAATAATAAAAATAAATAAAACCTTCATATTAAAAGGTTAAAGACCTGAAATTAATATTCTAAATTGAGAGAAACCTAGACAAATCTTTAAGTATTTTCAATAACTTCAGGCAAATATAAGAACATTGGAATACATAAAATCACTAAAAATCTGCACTTCAAAAGATATGATGAGTTGAGTTAACAGATGCTCCATAGACCTGGATAAAATATTTTCTCAACACTAACTTGACAATAGATGATATCCAACACACACACACACACACACACACACACACACACACGAAAATAAGAGTGTATAAGGCTTTCAGATGGCTTGCATTTAGTTGACCCAGGTTCAGTCAATTTCAGCACTACATATGGTATCATGGGTTCTGCTGGCAATGATTCCTGAACATAAAAACAAAAGTAAGCCCCAAACACCACTTGTTATGATGCCCAAACAAACCAAATAATAGAAACAAGCAGTATTAGTATAAAAACGTGGAAGGGCAATAAAGTCGAACACTATTGGTATTAATGTTAACCATTTCGGCCTCTATTGAAAACCATGCAGACTTCTCAGAGGTTTAAAACTTGAGCTTCAATATGACCAAGCAATTCTCTTCTGGATATTAATCTTTAGGTCCACAAAACATATTTTGAAAAGACATTTATGTTCTTATGTTAATTTCTGTGCAATTAAGAGCAGACAAGACATCAAAATAACCTAGGTATCTAAGAATAGAAGAGTGGGTAACGAAATTAAAAGAAAACAAAAACAATAAACATTTATGGTATACAGACATAATGGAATACTACTCACCTATAATAAAATGTAAAATCATGTAAATAACAGGTAGAAAATGGACCTAAAGGGTATATTATTGAGAGATTTCAGTAGGCAGGGACAAACATAGAACCATTTCTCTCATTTGTTAAACATAGAGCAATGCAGTATTACTTGTCTTCCCGTTGCTCATTGATTTGCTCTAGCGGGCAAAAGCAAAGTTGTAGGAAATAATATATGGCAAAACACAACAAAACCTAATAGTTTTCTTACAGAACTGAGCTATGGAGGAGGGTAGATGTATGGAGGTGAAGGAAACTTGGGACATTAGTGGAGGAAAGCTGATATTTTGGTAGTAGATGTGGTGTTAGAACATTTTATGAATAAAACTCTACCATAAACATTCTCTACTGAAATTATGGTATTTCAATTAAAACTGGGGGAAAATCTTCTGATACTAGGGACAAACTGAAAAACAATACTTAAACAACTGATGCTATAGAAATAGTGGAGGGCTAAGGCAGTTTCTTTGCAAGCACTTGGTTCCAGGGAGCAGGGATTAACAGAAACCCTATTGGGTGTGATCCAATAATCAACAACAGCAGCAATATATATGTATATTCAGAGAGAGAAGTATAATATATTATGCTATATATTATGACTAGACTCTTGTAAAATAGTTTGGTAATTACTTTGACAATGTTATATGTTATCACCCTAATTTTTACACAAAAATTTGTGTATATTCAATTATGATTTAATTATGAAATCAACTTTTCTTAGTAATTAGTCTTCCAGCATTTTATTTTTCATAAAGTCAGTAAAATCCTGAGTGTAGAATGCAAATATCTTCAGTATTACAAATAGGTACCATGAGCTTAATGGGGTTTCCAATTCCTCCCAAGAGTCTAGTAAAGCACAAAGCAAATTCTACCTATTTATGTCTCTTCTGTGCATCTGAAATGCACAGCTGGTTCTTTGCAGTTTTATGCACTGAGGGTTTTTAGCTCTTTATTATCTTTATACTTTGTCTACTAGGGGGCTCTACATCCATCTACATGGTCATTATTTAAAGAAGTGTGGAATTGCACCAAAGAGGTAAGTGCAAATTATTTATAAATGGTTAGTGAAATATTTGTTCCTAATGTCTGATTATAGCATGTAGAATTTTAATTAATTCTTTTATATGCCATTTACATACCACAACAATATATACTTAACTTATAATTTCCATCTCTACTACTCATCCACTTCACCCACAGCTGCACTGCTTGGCCAGCCCCATGTGGAAGCAACCCATGGAGCTGACCTCCCGGTAAGGGGCTCAGCCAGCCCATAGCTGAGTCCAACATTGCTCCAAGGGGTTTGCTCTCATGGGTGGGAGAGAGACCACACTGGTCCGACTCGGAGTGAAGTTCTGGGCCCTGCCCTTTCTTTCGCCTCCATGCCAGTTGCCCCAGAAGAGAGAAACCCACCCATGCCAGACTCAGCGAATTTGCTGGAAGAGATCCAGACCCATCCACTTCAGACCCACAGCTAGCTGCTAAGCTAGCCCCATGTGGAAGCAACCCATGGAGCTGACCTCCCGGTAAGGGGCTCCGCCAACCCCTGTCTGAGTCCAACATTGCTTCAAGGGTTTGCTCTCATGGGCAGGAGAGCGGCCACGCTGGCCGGACTCAGAGTGGAGTTTTGGGTCCTGCCATTTCCTCCGCCTCCATGCCAGTTGTCCTGGAAGAGAGAGACCCACCCACGCCAGACCCAGCTAATTTGCAACCCCGGAAGAGATCCAGACCCATACACTTCAGACCCATAGATGCACTGCTCAGTCAGCCCAAGGTGGAAGCAACCCATGGAGCTGACCTCCCGGTAAGGGCTCAGTCAGCCCCTGGCTGAGTCCAACATTGCTCCAAGGCTTTGCTTTCATGGGCGGGGAGAGACCACGCTGGCCAGACTCAGAGTAGAGTGTAGGGCCCTGCCCTTTCCTCCGCCTCCATGCCAGTTGCCCCAGACTAGAGAGACCCACCCAAGCAAGACACACAACTCCCTTGGCGCGTGTCTGCTTTTTTTTGGCCGCACGATATTCTTATAGAATGCTGATTTTAGGATAAGGTCCTTCCCAAGATCTTTCACATTTATACATTGTATACAGTTCTAGACAGGTTCTAACTGATACCAGTAAGCCTAGCAAGAAGCCAGAGCAAACCACACATCATGCGGTCAGTCATTCTCAACATTCAGACTCCATAGTTCCTCAGAGCTTCATCCAAGAGAAAACCTGGTCTTCCCCCTTTAAGTTTTGTCAATAAATGCTTGAGATGAGAGCCTTCTCCTGAGACTATACCACCTACATGGCAAAGCCTGGCAAGTACCAGTGTTTTATTTACTTGTTATGCCAAAATCTAGTAACAATTATGGACCTCAGTTTCATGACCTGTAGAATGGTTTCTGGGCTCTTCTTGTCCCTGGAGCAAGCAGATGCCCTTGGGTTACACTTGCCTGTGACAGGACTAATGGAGATGTTACTAGTGCCCACTGAGCAAATCGATGAACAATGGGAAGACAGTGATAGAGTGATACTACTTAAGCTAAATATTTATCAAATTTAATTTCCCCTTAAATATTCTCCTTTTTTTAGAGTGGGGAAGGAGTTGATAAATCAAGTGACTTAATGCCTGTATAGGTATTAGATTCAATCTTTAATACTGCTAGGAGTCACCCCTAAGCAAAGAGTAAACCCTGAGAATAATTCAATATGTTCTAATTTGCTCACCCTAAAATACATTTTTAATTAAATTATACCTCTCAAAATATTAGATTTGTTCTTTTTTTCATCAATAAATATCTTAAGTTGAGTGAACCATCATTTCATTTATTTCCGTATTCCACATATACAAAGTAAGTCTAGTAAGCATAATATAAATGTAGAACAAGTTGATAAATACTGAAAATAAAGACAGAATTCTATAAATACAGAAGTACACATGCCCCTAAAGTAACCCTAGGTAAATATTTGATTAAACTGCTATGACAGAAGAGCAGAAATCCTGGAAGATGCAGCAGAAGCCGGGAAAAGCATTCGCACCACTTGCTTGGCTCTTCACACGGTACCTGTCCAAATGCAAGGTGCCCTCCCTATGGAAAACCAGCAGGACAGTTCTACTATTCAAGAAGGGAGACATTCACGACAGCGGCAACTATCGCCCCATCTGCCTGTTGTCCGTCATCTATAAGCTGTTTACATGAGTCATACTGAACAGGATTGGCAGAACACTAGATGAAGGACAACCATGCGAGCAAGCAGGCTTCCGGAAAGAATTCAGCACAATCAACCATATCCACACAGTAACCAAGCTCATTGAAGTTTGTAGGGAGTACAAGATGATGCTCTGTTTCACATTCATTGATTTAAAGAAAGCCTTTGATTCTGTGGAGACTGAAGCTGTCATCGAAGCCCTAGCCAAACAGGGTGTTCAAACCCAACACATCAAGATTCTTCGTGAGCTGTATTACAGATTCACCACCAGGATCTCACCATTCTACAAAGAAGTGAACATTGATGTCAAAAGAGGGGTTCGACAGGGTGATACCATTTCACGAAAACTCTTCAGCGCCACCCTCGAGAACATCATGCAACAATTAGAATGGGAAAGAATGGGAGTGAAGATAGATGGTAGGCAACTACACCATCTCCGCTTCGCTGATGACATCGTTCTAATAACACCAAACATTAGCCAAGTGGCACAAATGCTGGCTGACTTCGACCAAGAATGTGGAAAGATAGGTCTACAGCTGAATCTCAGCAAATCTATGTTCATGAAAAATGAACTAGTTCGGGAGGCCCCATTCACTCTCAATGGAATAAACATCTCTGAATGCAGCAGTTATGTGTACCTAGGTCGAGAAGTCAACATGATGAACGACCTAAAACCTGAGCTGCTCAGGAGGAAGAGAGCGGTATGGAATGCCTTCAAAGGCATTGAAGAAATATCTAAAAGGACAAAGAAGCTCTGGCTCGGGGCACATCTCTTTGCACATAGGCTTTCTCTTGTCATTCCTAGGCCAGTTTGAATCCAGATGTATTTTCTATTTGGCTTCTCCTCTGCTCACTGCTATAGGTACTCATGTGGAAGCTACTGTTCTCTGGTATGCTGTATTAACTGTCACAGGCAAATGTAACCCAAAGGCATCTGCTTGCTCCAGGGACAGGGAGGAGACCGAAACTTCCGGCAGACTCCACCAAATGCAACATCCTTACTGGAGAGTAACAGAAAGCAGCCAAAATATTTCTTCCCCATGCTTTCTAACATGAATCTAAGATACTTTAGAAGCTGTTCAAACTCTCAATATACAGGTAGCGCTTCCCTCTACCCATAATCATAGCCAGCCGATTTTCTAGATTCAGCGATGTCTCAGACTCTTTGTTTCTCAGTCCCAGAGGCAGAGTCACCAGTGTGTCACTATGTTCTTATTTCCTTACTGTGTCACATGACTTAGTTTTTATACCGCCCTGTGTAAAATTTTTTCCTCTCTGTTTTAACTGCTTATTCCCACAGGCTGACAATAAGGACACCTATCCGGTTCTCAATTATACAACTTTTTGAAATAAGTCAGTTTTACAAGTCTTGTTTCTTATAACATTCCTCAGTGTATATTAGTATGTAAAGTGAAAATTCAGTTCAAAAAGGGGAAATTGGGGCCGGAGCAATAGCCCAGTGGTATGGTGTTTGCCTTGCACATGGCTGGCCTTGCCGGCCTGGGTTCAATCCCGGCATCCCACATGGTCCCCTGAGCACCACCAGGAGTAATTTCTGAGTGCAGAGCCAGTAGTAACCCCTGAGCCCCGCCGGGTGTGAATCACAAAAAAGAAAAATAAGCAAAAAAAAAGGGAAATTCTACCAATTTTACAGATAATGAACTTGTATAAATAATTCAGGTTGATGGTGTTTAAGGGATAACAGAACAAAAATATCTAGAAGAATAGAGAGATCTTTTTAAAATTATATATGAAAACTTCGGGACTGTAGAGCTAGTATGGAGGGTAGTGTATTAGCCTTGTATGTGCCCAACCCAGCTTGGATCCCTGAAATTCCGTATGCTCCCTTGAGCACTTCCAAGATAATTCCTGAGCACAGAGTCAACCTGAGTTTCTGAGTGTCACCTGAGTGTCACCAGGTGTAACACCAAAACAAACAAACAAAACTCCCTAAAAATGTAATTTGCTCCACAAAGAATGAAGAAGGTAGGAGCAGAATTATATGTTTTTGAAAGCTCATTACTACCATGTTCCTTAAGAGTCAACGGACTGGAACCAAAATGAAATGTGAATGACTTACACAGGACACGATTGCTGTTCCTGAGAAGTTAACTCTAACTGGAAAAATGAGCAGTAAACAAGTAGTAAACAGAGGCTGGAGACATAGCTCAAGGGATATAGCATATGCTTTAGCTCAAGGGGTATACCATATGCTTTAGCACCTGGGTTAGGTTCCCGCACAACATGGCACCTCAACGTGAAGAATCAATGGGGGTAGATTCCTGGAGATTATTCAGGACTGCTTAGTTTGTCATGAGAGGCCCTGAGTACCAAAGTATGATAACAGTGCAACCAGCAAAACATTGCCACCAATGACTTCAGATAACTAGCCCAACCAGATGTGGTCCCAATTGGAAAGTATAAACATAGTAAACAAAAACATATGTTTGACAGCAATTTACAAAAAGAAACTAACAAATATCAATGGAATATATAATGAGGAGACAAGGATATTGTAGTGGTGATTATTAGAGTGGATGGTCGGTGAAGAACATTTACTCCAAAGAGTGTCCTAGAGCAGAAACCTAAATAATGAGGTAAGAGTATTATTAGTGAAAATGCTGGAAAATGTCATAGGAAAGCACTATTGAGAATAGAGATTCAGGTTGAGAGAGCTACTGCAGTGTGTAAGGTGCTGGCCTTGCATACTGCCAACATGGGTTTGATTCACAGCATACCATCTGGTCCCAAGCCTATGACAGGAATGATCCCTGAGCCCAGAGTTAAGACTAAGGACAACATCACCAGCTGTGAACCATGAAAGCCAGAAAAAGAATGAAAAAAGACAAAATAGTTCAAATCTAAAATATTTAAAAATTAAAAATATATATTTGCTTCTGAATTAGGAACTGGTGATTGCTAGTTTGTCCAGTGAACATAAAAATAATAATAACAACTCCTTAAACTTGTACTCATTTGGATTAATTAATCTTAAAACACATACATTGCCTTTATACCTACAAACTATATAAATCCCTCCCAAACATTCTAAGATTGATAATATATATATATATATATGCATATATATATATATATATATATATAGATAGATAGATAGATAATACATTACTCTACTTGCTAAACTACTTTAGTGCTTGATATGGTTCTGTTCCACCATTCATTATTAATTTTTTAATGTTTTCACTAATCTGGAATGGAAGATTTAATGAGTGCCCTGAGCTTCCGGGGACCGCCTCCACCTCCCCACAGGTGTGTGTGTGTGTGTGTGTGATTCTTGCGTCTCCGCGGACCCCAAGCTGCCCCAGGGAAAAGCGGAAACTCCATCAACGGGAACCAAGGCAAAGTGCCTTGGTTCCAGCCGGGACCGACCCTAGCGCCCTGAGCTTCCGGGAACCGCCTCCACTACCCCCAAAGCGTGTGTGTGTGTGTGATTCTTGCGTCTCCGCGGACCCCAAGCTGCCCCAGGGAAGAGCGGAAACTCCATCAACGGGAACCAAGGCAAAGTGCCTTGGTTCCAGCCGGGACCGACCCTTGCGCCCTGAGCTGCTGGGAACATCCCAAAACTCAAAACCACGTGGTCGCTAGTGCGTCCGCGCGACCCCTCTCACTACCTACCTTGCATGAGGTACCAGTGAACCTTGGTTCCTACATCCTTGCCACCCACCCAAACTCTGTAAACAGACCAGACACCTTCTAACTGCACTATCTAGTCACCCAAGAACTCACAGTTACCACCTACAATAGTCATAATGGTAAAGCAACGCAAAATTCCATCAAGCTCTGTGAGTGAAGTCACTGGTCCAGATGAGTCAAGCAATACCAATGAGTTGCATAACCTATCTGAAAAGAATTTCGGAAAGAACTGTTAAGGATTCAAAAGGAATTCAAAGAAGCAATGGAATGCAAAATCAATAAAATACAAGAGGACATGATAGAAGAAGTGAGGAAAATGCAAAGGGAAATGACAGATATTAAAAATGAGGTAAATGAAATAAAAAACACGGTGGAAGGCCATCATAGCAGAATAATAGCTACTGAAGAAAGAATTAGTGATCTCGAAGACGAGTTCCAAAGATTCTCTACACAACACCAGAAGATAGAAAAAAAGGCTCACAATTACCGAACAGACAACAAGAGATAATCGGGATGAAGCCAGAAGAAACAACATATGGATCATTGGGGTCCCAGAAGGGCAAGAAGAAAACCCTGATGAAGAAGAAACTGTCAAAGCCATCATTGCTGAAAAGTTCCCGGAACTAAAGAATGATTGCCTCAAGATCCAAGAGGCCCGTAGGATACCAGCTAAAAGAAACCCCAACAAGAATACTCCAAGACACATCTTAATAAAAATGACAAAAACTATAGATAGGGATAGAATACTGAAAGCAGCAAGATCAAAGAAGGAAATCACATACAAAGGAACATCTCTAAGATTTACAGCAGACTTCTGTGATGAAACACTCCGAGCCCGAAAACAATGGTGGGATATTGCAAAAAGGCTCAATGAACTGCAGGCTTCACCAAGAATTCTTTATCCGGCCAGGCTCACATTCAGATATGAAGGAAAGATACACAACTTCATGGATAAGTAACAACTCAGGAACTTCATGGACTCAAAACCAACTTTAAAAGAAGGACTGAAGGGCCTACTCTAATGCGACCAAACCCATAAGCACAACAAACACAAAAAGAAAGATGGCACAAAATCCAATGACAATAATCTCTCTCAATGTCAATGGTCTAAATGCACCAATTAAGAGACACAGAGTGACAAAATGGATTAAAAAATTGAACCCAACATTCTGCTGTCTACAAGAAACGCATCTGAATAAGCAGAACAAACACAGACTCAGAGTCAAAGGTTGGAAGACCATTCTCCATGCAAACAACTCCTCCAAAAAAGGCTGGTGTGGCCATATTAGTATCAGATAATATAGACTTCAGGCTGAAAAAGGTTAGAAGGGACAATGAAGGCCACTTCTTATTAATTAAGGGGTATGTACACCAGGAAGAAATTACACTACTAAACATATATGCACCCAAAGAGGGGTCAGCAAAATACATAAAACAACTGCTAAGAGACCTCAAAAGACATTAACAGTAGCACAATAATAGTTGGAGACTTCAACACTGCTCTATCAACGATGGATAGATCAACAAGACTGAAACTCACCAAGGAAATATTGGACCTGAAGGAAGAAATGGAAGAAAGAGAGCTAGTGGATATATACAGGGCTTTTCATGCCAAAAAAAAGCTGAATACACATTTTTCTCTAGTGCACATGGAACATTCTCCAAGATAGACCACATGCTGAGCCACAAAGCATACCTCAATAAAATTAAAAAGATAGAAATTGTGTCAGCTATCTTTTCAGACCATGATGCACTGAAAATGGAAGTTAACCGTACACAGAAACAGAGAGTCAAACCAAACACCTGGAAACTGAACAGCTCACTGCTGAACAACAAATGGGTCATAGAAGAAATCAAACAGAAAATCCAAAGATTTCTGGAAACAAATGAAAATGAAGATACCAATTATAAGAACTTGTGGGACACGGCAAAAGCCGTGTTAAGAGGGAAGTTTATAGCTCTGCAAGCATTCATCAGGAAACAAGAAAGGGCCCACATAAATAACCTGACTACACAGATGAAGACATTAGAAAAAGACCAACAAAAGGAGCCCAACCCAGGCAGAAAAAAGGAAATAATAAAACTTAGAGAGGAAATCAATGAGTTGGAAACCAAAAAGACAATCCAAAAGATTAATGAAACCAAGAGCTGGTTTTTTGAAAAAATAAACAAGATTGACAAACCATTGGCAAGACTTGTAAGGACAGGGAAAGAAAACCCAAATAAACAGAATCAGAAATAAAAAGGGTGACATCACAACAGAAACCACAGAAATCCAAAAGATCATCAGAGATTACTTTGAGAGCCTGTATGCCGTGAAACATGAGAATCTAGAAGAAATGGATCAATTCCTGAAGTCCTATAACCTCCCACGGCTGAAACAAGAAGACCTCCAATACCTAAATAAACCCATCACCATCGAGGAAATAGAAACAGTAATTAAAAGTCTGCCCAAACACAAAAGCCCAGGTCCAGACGGATTCCCTAGTGAACTCTACCAAACCTTTAAGGAGGACCTCTGCCAGTCCTTTTCAAGCTCTTCCAGGAAATAGAAGAAACAGAAACACTCCCAAACAGCTTCTACGAGGCACATATCACCCCTGATACCCAAAGCAGGGAGAGACAACACAAAGAAAGAAAACTACAGACCAATATCCCTGATGAACACGGATGCTAAGATCTTCAACAAAATACTAGCAAACAGAATCCAAAGACTCATCAAGAAGATTATACATCATGACCAAGTAGGATTCATCCCGGGAATGCAAGGATGGTTCAACATTCGCAAGTAAATCAACATAATACATCATATCAATAAAAGAAAAAATAAAAACCATATGATCCTTTCAATAGACGCAGAAAAAGCACAAGATCCAGCACCCGTTCATGATTAAAACGCTCCAGAAAATGGGAATTGAAGGGACTTTCCTCAAGATAGTTACAGCCATCTACCAAAAGCCCACAGCAAGCATCATTCTAAATGGGGAAAAGTTGAAAGCCTTCCCCCTGAGATCAGGGACAAGACAAGGTTGCCCCCTCTCACCTCTTTTATTCAATATAGTACTGGAAGTACTTGCCATAGCAATCAGAGAAGAAAAGGACATCAAGGGCATCCAGATAGGCAAGGAAGAAGTCAAGCTATCATTATTTGCAGATGACATGATATTATACCTAGAGAACCCTAAACTGTCTGCCAAAAACTCCTAGAAACAATAGACGCATATAGTAGAGTGGCAGGATACAAAATCAACACCCAAAATTCGGTGGCTTTCCTATATACAAATAACGAAAGAGAAGAAAAGGATATTAAGGAAACTATTCCATTCACAATTGTGCCACAGAAAATCAAATACCTAGGAATCAACTTACCCAAGTATGTAAAGGACCTGTACAAAGAAAACTACAAGACACTGCTCCAAGAGATAAAAGAGGACACAAGGAAATGGAAACATGTTCCCTGTTCATGGATGGGGAGAATCAACATTGTCAAAATGGTAATACTCCCTAGAGCTCTGTACAGATTCAATGCAGTCCCTATGAGGATACCGATGACATTCTTCAAAGAAATTGACCAAACGCTCCTGAAATTTCTATGGAACAATAAACCCCCAAGGATAGCTAAAGCAATCCTCGGGAAAAAGAAGATGGGAGGCATAACTTTTCCCAACTTCAAACTGTACTACAAGGCAGTAGTCATTAAAACAGCATGGTATTGGAATAAAAACAGACCTGTGGACCTATGGAATAAATTGAGTATCCTGACACCCAACCTCAAACACATGATCATTTAATCTTTGATAAAGGTGCAATGAGTCTAAAATGGAGTAAGGAAAGCCTCTTCAACAAGTGGTGTTGGGAAAACTGGGCAGCAACATGTAAAAAAATGAATTTGGACCTGTGTCTAACACCATGCACAAAAAATCAGATCAAAATGGATTAAAGATCTCAATATCAGACTTGAATCCGATGCAGTTTTAAAAGGCTTTCCTTATCACAGGTTCAGGCATACAAATCAGCAAAATAAAAGCCCGGTGCTTAGGATTCCAGGCTAGAACCCCAGCCACATGTAGGCCAAGATGGCGACCACCACCTGTAAAGGAGAAAAAGCTTCCAAGGGGAATGAGCTCACAAGGAGAGATCCCACAAAGAAGAAGGCCAAAAGCCAAAAGCCAAAAGCCGCAGGAGCCAAAAGCTGAAGGCTGAGGAACCAAAAGGCAAAAGGTGAAGGGGCCTCAAATCAGCCCCTTATATACACCAAAGTAACCCAATTGGGAGGTTGTCATGCCAACAAAGAACCCTAAACAGAGTGTAGTGCCACACCGTATTGTAGGTATAAACAAAGGTTACACCAAGGACTAATCCCGAGATTATCTCTCTATGTAAAACACTGGAGAGAGTGGGGCTGATATAAAGTAATACATCTTAACTTCATGAGCTTCATGTAATCTAGATGGTACCCACAAGGTCCTTATTATTATCTGCACCAGGGTGATTCTGAGTATCTTGTTCTCACGTACTGAAAGGGTCATACTCGCCTGCTTAGAGCAAACTAGTATGATCCTTCCTATAGTCTACCTTTAGTTTCAGCGTAGCCAGGGTGGTAGTCTCCTGGTAAATTCTAACTGTCCCACGTTGGGTGCAGTGGGTATAAAAGAGGAGCTGTGCCCAATCTAGAAAACAGAGACGTCTTAGTAGATGTATAAGTCAGAAGTTATTCAATCAAGGTGACTTCTGTAACTGCCTCACCCTCTAGAAGTGTTTACATATAAGAGAGATCTCATTAGAATGAACATTGGCTTAAATAAGATTAAGCTGGGAGTGAGCAAAACAACAAAACTCCCAGATTAGCTGAACATGTCCTCCAACACTCAGGGTTCAAATCCCAGTTCCCAAACTCATTGATATTGTAAGATAATAAATATATAAAATATTTATGCAAATTAAAACAACAATAAGATATCATCTCACACCACAGAGACTGGAAGACATCCAAAAATAAGAGCAACAACAGAAAAAAAGGGGGCTGGAGCAGTAGCTAGGTGGGTAGGGCACTTGCCTTGCATGCGGTCGACCCGGATTCGATCCCGGCATCCCATATGGTCCCCCGAGCACCGCCAGGGAGTAATTCCTGAGTGAAGAGCCAGGAGTAACCCTGAGCATTGCCAGGTGTGACCCAAAAGAAAAAAAAGAATAAGAGCAACCACTGCTGACATCAGTGCAGGGGAAATGGACTCTAATTCATTGCTGGTGGGATTGCTGACCAGTCCAGCCTTTTTGGGGAAAACAATATGGGTATCCTCCCTCAAAAAACTAGAAATTGAGCTCTCATTGATGCAGCAATATCACCTCTGGGAATATACCCTGGGGAACAAAAACACACCAGCAAAATGTCATCTGCACTTCCATGTTCTCTGCAGCACTATTCACAATAGCCAGAATTTGAAACAAACTGAGTGCCTAAGAACAGACAACAGGTTAAAGAAACTATGTTACAGTACACAATGGAATAATATGCAGACATGAGGAAAAGTGAAATAATGAAATTCAGTTATAAATAGATGGACATGGAGAGTATTATGCTGAGTGAAATGAGTCAGAAGGGAAAGAGACAGACAAAATATTGCACCCATTTGTGGAATATAAAAATACACAGTAAGAGACTAATAACCAAGGGAAGTAGAAACAAGGACCAGGAGGACTGGTTCACAGTTGGAAGCCTGCCTCAGTGAGAGAGGGAGAAGTCAGCTTGAGAAGAGAGAAGAGGCCTCTATGGCACTGACAGTTGGAAATGATCACTCTGGATGAGAACTATCTGCTGAAAGTAGGTTAAGGGACAAACATAACCTCTCAGTATCTTTACCAAAAACCATAATGCTCACAGCAGAGAGAAAGAAAAAAAGTACCAGCCGAAAAGTGAGGCTGGGGGTGGTCCGTTGCAGGAGGGAAATTAGGGACACTGGTGTGAGGACACATTGTATGGCTGAAATTAGGGACACATTGTAATGCTGAAAACCAACCATTAACAGCTTTGTAGAGTGTATCTCACAGTAATTCAATTTTTTAAAAATGATTATAGTAATTAAATACTTCTTTGGCTATATTTCTCAGTCTTTCCCTTACAAGACCTCGGGAAAGAAACTTTAGTCTTTGACTTTTTCAAAAATTAGCAGCCTTTTGTCTTAACTTATAAAATAATAGATTATTAGAGAGTAGAAGAGGCACGTTTCAAATAAATTTTGAAGTTTCATTTTTAAATTCTGCCTATTTCTGGAGTTATACAAAGATTAATGATTCCTTGAAATGAGATTTATTTTTGTTTTACTTTTCAGAGATGATAAACAGCGTGAATTATTCTTTAATCTTTGGTACTGTCCCTCCAGAAGAAAAAAATTACCATAATATAATATGTTCAAGCATTTAAAATTTAAAATACTGATAATAAAATTAAGATTTTGTAGTTTAACTTTTACAAGGCTTTGAGATGTCTAAAGAGAACACTATTTTAATTGGCATAAATGTACAATTAATTATTAATACTATTTAATTAACCTAGTAAATTACCATTCCATTTTATTAATTATACAATTAAACATGCACATGTTAGGGATATATACATATGAACTTCAGAGATAAAGGGATCAATGATTATATCTTATTCTTCAGCACATATGTGTTTATAGTTTCTAATCTTGATAATAAGTTGGTCCAAAAACATCATTGATATTCTACTTGCTGTATTTTATGCTGATTAATACACCTCCTTATGACTTTTGTGTCAGTTTTAAGCATAAACCAATAAGACTTGTGTATATTATTATAGCCTTTAGCAGTGGACCTACTTCTCTTTTAAATGTTTATTGCTAGAGAAATCATATATATATATATATGTATATATATGTGTATATATGTATATATATGTGTGTGTGTGTGTGTGTGCATGTGTGTATTTTTCCCCAGGATATCCCGATATATATATATATATATGTATATATATATATATCCTGGGAAAAAGCTCCTAAACTAACTTGAACTGGGTATTTCAGACTCAATAATAATGGTAAGTGAATCTTCTGTGTGCTAATGAGAGGAATACTATCTGTATATTTTCCTAGATAACTTAATTTGGGGAGATAGTTTCAGAAAAAAATTAGAATTACATTTTTTGTCTCACCTTTTATACAAAACCAAATTAATTGCACGTTCCATGTAGTTAAATATATGATATATAATTCATATCTATTATGTAGTGTGGATAAAAATCTAATTTGACATGTATTTATAAATGTATATATGAAATACAGAAAAACATCAACACTATTTTTTTATCAATTTTTTGTTTTGTTTTGAACCATACACAGTTCTGTTAAGGGCTTATTTGAAGATCTGTGCTCGAGGATCACTTCTAGAAGTGTTAAGGGGAGTGAGCAGACGGCAAAGTGCCCTACCCACTGTATGAATGCTCTGGCTCCCATAAGTATAAATAACGGTTTCTTCCATGTCCATTTTTCTTGATCATTGTTTTAACTCTATATTTTTTCTTTTTGAGTCACACCAGGCTATGCTAAGGGGTGCACTCATGGCTCTGCATTCAGGAATTACTCCTGGTGTGCCTCAGGGGAGACCATATGGGATGCCTGGGATCAAACCCAGTTCAGTCACATGCAAGGAAAACGCCAAACCCACTACTATTGCTCGGGGCCCTCCATTACGTCAACTTTAAACACTTGAAGAAAATCAAACTATTGTTCTGTTTTTTCCATATTGAGTTTAATGTACATTAAGGCTACTTTTAAAATGACTACATTTGGAAAATAATGTGTTTGTAAAAACAAAAAGTGTTACTTCATTAGTGTAAACCATCTATCTAACCCATTATTAGAACTAGTTGCTAAAGTAACAACTGAATTACAAACTGCTACTTTGTACCAGGAACCAGTTAAATTTATGAATGAAAAGATAAGGCAATCTGATAGTAGAGAATTTAGCAGTACAAAAAGTAAGTAAATGAGTCAAGGAAACTGTGGTGTCACAAGATCTAGCAGCCCAGCTTACACTATGATCACATTCTTTGCTTAACTCTTTGTAGAGTCTCAAAGAAAATAAAATAATCCTCTAGGCATGCTCTTTGTGCCTGGATAGTGAAAAAATAAATCCCTTAAAAAAGTTTTGAGCAAAGTTTGGGCCTCTTGTTATGACATTCAGATTCAGTAGTAAGGTTGGAAGTCTAGGACTCTGCATTCATAATGAATTTCTTCAGGATTCATAGTTAGATATTAAGATAAACTAAGCAAGACAATTTCTTAGCTTCCATCCTTCCCCAATGGCACCTACCTTTAATTCCAAGGAATACAATTATGATGACATTTTATAACTATTTTCACCTCTGTATTAAAAGAAGTTAATGAAATGATTCCATTTAAATGGCCTTCTACATAATGGCAGACTCCATAGGGAAAGAAAAAGTAAATAAGAATTGTTAACTGTGCCAGCACATTAGTGTACACTGCTCCATTATGCATAAAAATGAGAGAGAACAATTTACTGGAAGGTGTTTCTATACACAGAAGCAGGAAGTGACCTGAGATCTCTTGGTATCCTGAAAAGAGAACATACAATGGCACTAAAAAGATGTGAGTTCAAATCTTCAAACTGACATTTATTTGTCATGAGAATTTTTGGGTACACAAATGGAGCATGTTCCATTAATGCACTCAACTTTTCCTCACATGTAAAGTAACTAATTTGCAATGTTATTGTAATAACTGCATTAACAATCACTTGAAAACATATAACTTACCATTAACTGCATGTATATTCTTTCATCCATAAGCACACATATACGTAAATATAATATAAATTCATCCTGCTATTTTTTTTAAAACGTGATTTAAAAATTCTTTATTGTGCTGAACTCAAGAATTTGTTAATAATCTCAGTTTTTAACGCTGTATTTACATAGAATCCACTTAATATATTTATAGCAAAAACTTGTTAATTTGGTCACATGCATAATGAATCTGTGATTATTTGGACAAGGTCTGGCCTGAACTTCACTCTAGGAATATCTGAGAGATGGATTAATAAACCACAAAATGGTTTGAACCGAATTTCAATGAGAATGTATGTCTGTTCAAGAACATAATCTGCTCTAAGTCCTTAGAAACAGTTCTTTGCCTCAGACGTCATCACCAAAGGTCATCTCTGCAGATGCTGGTACTTGGGTAGTGCTAATTAAAAGCATTCTTACCTTTAAAAAAAACAAGGAAAGCTTTGACATGTGAAAGAAATAAACCTCCAGGTCTATAAAAATATTTTTTTACTTCTCTGTGCTTGTTTTTTTTTTTTTTTTTTATTTTTAAACATTTTATTATACCACCGTGAGATATACAATTACAACGTTGTTCACTTTTGAAGGTTTTGGTCACACAGTGTTCCAGCACCCTGCCCTCCACCAGTGCCCATCACCCACCACCCATGTCCCCAATTCCCTCCCCCTCCACGGCCTGCCTAAATGGCAGGTTCTTTATCTCCTCTCTCTCTCTCTCTCTCTCTCTTCCCTTCTCCCACACATTGTGGGTTGCACTACATACACTTAGAAGCCATCATTTGCATTTTTTGCCTGTATTTAATGCTCCAGTTCTATGTTGGTATCAGACCTTTTGACATTTATTCACACATGTTCCCTCCTCTATCTTACCTAACCTCCTGACTCCCACACGCTTGTGGTAATTTCCACTTTTGGTAAGATCACCTGGTATATTTATGTCATGCAAATAAATGCAGTCATTCTATGTCTCTCTCTCTTTCCATCTGGCTAATTTCACTCAACATGATTCTTTCCATGTCCAATCCATTTATAAGGCAAATTCATAACTTCATTTTTCCTAACAGCTGCATAGTATTCCATTGTGTAGATGTACCACAGTTTCTTTATTCAGTCATCAGTTCTCGGGCATACTGGTTGTTTCCAGGTTCTGGCTATTGTGAATAGTGCTGCTATGAAAATAAAAGTGCAAAGTCTGGATTGTGTTTCCACTGTGTGTTTTTTGGTTTCCCAGGGCATATTCCCAGGGAGTGGTATGGCTGGGTCAAAAGGGAGCTCAATTTCTTGTCTTTGGAGGAATGTCCATATTGTTTTCCAGAAAGGTTGTACAAGTCGACATTCCACCAACAATGTATGAGAGTCCCCTTTTCCCCACATTCACGCCAGCATTTGTTTTTTGGATATGGGCCATTCTCTGTGGTGTGAGGTGATACTCTCATTGTTGTTTTGATTTGCATCTCTCTGATGATTAGTGATAATGAGCATTTTTTCACATGCCTTTTGGCCATTTCGGATTTCTTCCTTGTCAAAGTTTATGTTCATCTCCTCTCCCCATTTTCTATATTTTCTTCAATATACTTTATGGATTCAGGTCTGATATTGAGATCTTTAGTCCATTTTGATCTGATTTTTTGTGCATGGTGTTAGACACAGGCCCAAACTCATTTTTTTACATGTAGCTGTTCAGTTTTCCCAGCACCACTTGTTGAAGAGGCTTTCCCTTACTCCAGTTTGGACACTTTACTTTATCAAGGATTAACTGATCATGTCTCTGAGGGTGGGTATCAGGATACTCAACTCCTATTCCATTGGTCCACAGGTCTGTTTTTTATTCCAGTACCATGCTGTTTTAATTACTGCTGCTTTGTAGTACAGTTTGGAGGTTGGGAAAGGTGATGCCTCCCATCTTCTTCTTCCAAGGATTGCTTTAGCTCTCTGTGGGGTTTATTATTCCATACGAATTTCAGGAGTGTTTGGTCAATTTCTTTAAAGAATGTCATCTTTATAGAAACCGCATTGAATCTGTACAAAGCTCTTGGGAGTTTTACCATCTCGACAATGTTAATTCTCCCCATCCATGAGCAGGAATGTGTTTCCATTTCCTCATGTCCTCTTTATTTCTTGAAGCAGTGTCTTGTAGTTCTCTTTGTATAGGTCATTTACACACTTGGTTAAGCTGATTCCTAGGTATTTGATTTTCTGTGGCACAATTGTGAATGGAATCGATTTCATAATAATCCTGCTTTTCAACATAAAACAATAGCCTTTATTGTAAAACAATACAATTAAAGAGAACACCTTATGATAAGAATAATTTAGCTAATGTTAATTGAAGCTTTATTTGTTATTAAATTATAATGCATAACTATAAAATAATTTTAAAGATAGATTGAACATGGAAGGTCTCAAGAATCTAAATATTGCATTGCTTCAAATAAAATTTGCATTTCTTATTAAAGGGTATTTTTTATCATGAAAACTATGAATATGCTAGGGCTGGAGCGATAGCCCAGTGTGTGAAGTTTGCCTTGCATGCGGCCGGCCCATGCCAGCCCAGGTTCGATCCCCAGCATCCCATATGGTACCCTGAGCACCGCCGGAGTAATTCCTAAGCGAAGAGCCAGGAGTAACCCCTAGTATTAGGGTATAACCAAAAAAGCAAAAAAAAAAAAACATGAATATGAAAAAAGTTAAAAATAATAAAATAAATAAAATTAAAGAAAATTATGAATATGAAGATTATAACTGTGTTTGTTGTCTATTACAATAGAGGAACTGTATATACATACTGGGTATTCTATAAGTAAACTTCTGCTCATCAATAATGTATCACCTGATCTTAAGAATATCACTTAATGGTTCACTGGTGAAATAGGTATGGTAAAAACAATGTTTTCCAGGTTATTTCAAAATTCATATAAAATATAGGACAACAGTAATAGTTCTTGGAAATGAGTATTCAAAGGAAATACATATTCTTTTTTGTTTTTTTGGGTCACATTTTGTTCTTTGAGTCAGACCTGGCAATGCTCAGGGGTTACTCTTGGCTTTCTTTGCTATGGAATTCCTCACAATGGAACAGGTGTAACTGAATCAGGGTCTGCAGCATGCAAGGCAGATGTCCTATCTTATGTGCTACTACTCTGGCTCCAGAAATACAGATTCTTATTTTTATCTTCTATCTATTGTGTAAAACATTATAGAAATTGTAACGAAAATTCATATTTGGGGACAGAAACATAGTTGAGGAGTTAAGGCATCTAACACATACTGATGACTTAGTTTTATATTAAGTTTAACATATATTCCCCTGAGCACTGTCGGGGGAGTGAAATCTCTGAACTCAAAACCAGGAAATAAGTCCTCTGCACCACTGGCTGTGGTACAAGCCCACTCCCCACCCAAAACAATACTGATAAAATTTAATGCTGCATTGAGCCATAAAGATAAATTCAGTAACAGAACCATAAACCGATTTCAGTATAAGTTAGCAATGAAAGTGTGATATCTAGTAGCGTTAATATTTGTATTATGCTAATTACTTCGAAAAAGCAGAAAAGGAACTTTTATAGATCACAAAATAAAAATATATGTAGAATGTGTTCAATGTATGCATTACTATGGAAGCCCTTGGTACATCATTTTTTGATGAAGCATTGAAAACCCAAATACTGTGATTTTTCAAGAACCAGGCATTCACCTTTTAAAATAATCAAAATAGTAATAATAATAATAATGATAATATTGCGGGGGCTGTGATGAGCAGCAGTCCTTCTTTATCCTCTGAAGGACAGGAAGAGTGAAGCATGGTTTGCGAAGCCAAAGCAACACATTGAACTAGAAGAATTGAAAATTAGGAATTAAAGGAATTGCCTCCACTCGTCCTACTTCATACTGACTGAAGCCCCCTGATTTTTCTCACTAATTATTTTCTGGTGCTAGCATTGAGAGGAACCAGAATAGATTTTGGAAATAAGCACAAGATCTGCTAATGTATCTAGCTATGAATTAACTGAATCCTTATGTAAATGAAATTGGTCATACAAATCCAGATGCTACAAGGACTTAATTTAATCAACATCTTGGGTAAGGCCATAAAAAGTCTAATGAAGCTTTGAAAACTTTCTAATATTTTAGTGAAAGATATCTACTTATGTATAAACACATTCCTAATTCCTCTGTCTAGGGGCTTAAAGATATATTCCCATCAACAGATCTTAGGGAGTAAACGGTTCTGGAAACACCACAATATTTTGATTTGGAATTTTCTTCTAGTAAAACATTAATCACACACCCCACACACAGAGAGTATGTATGTGTGCATATAGTATATATACATACAATGTATATATATGTATATATACATGGTATATACAAAATATAAAATGTAATTGTGGGTGTGGACCACACCTGTGTATTCTCAGGGATTACTCTTGGCTCTCTATATTCAAAAGATCACTTCTAAGGTGTTAGCGCTTTCAGGGCTCAAGCTGGTGTCGACTATGTAGAATGATAGCACCTTAACCCTTATATTATCTCCCAGTGCTTCTTAAGGATAAGATGTTACTGTGAGTAGCCTTCCTGTTCACTGAACTAGAACACCGACTCTTTCTCTAACTTTCACACTTTGTTGAGAACAAAATGGTAGGGGGTCAGAGCAATAGTCCAGCAGGTCGGCGCTTCCTAGCACACAACCGACCGGTACGTTTTATTCCGATCCGATAGTTCCTGAGCACTGCCGGGTCATTCCTGGAAGGAAGAGCAAGGGTAACCCCCTGAGCATCGCTGGATGTGATCCAAAAAGCAAAAAAAAAAAAAAAAAAAAAAGAAAAAGGTAAAAGCCAACAAAGTGTTAGTTTCTATTTGCACCCAGAGTTCTGTTATAGCCAGTGATCCTCAATCTATTCTCACGTGAATACTGGCATTGGCCATGCACTGTGCTTTAAAAAAGCAAATTTCTATTTTGCACTAAGTTCATATATAATGCCTTTTTTTCACTTTCTTTTCAAATTCATATTATAAGAAAAGTGAAACATTAAACCAAATAAAAGTATCCAAGAATTTAATATACTTCAGCAATTTTTAACCTGACATTATTTATTTACTGTAATTTATGATCTATTATTTATTTAGTTTTCATTTAATTTTTACTTATTATTCATTTAATTTTTGATAAATAATGTATTTATCATTCATTCATTATTTGTTTGTTTGTTCATTCATTCACTCATTAGTTCATTTGTTAGTTAGTTGATTAGCTATTTTTGGCCTTTTTTGGGCCACACCCGGCGATGCTCAGAGGTTACCCTCTGGCCTCTGCACTCAGGAATTACTCCCTGGCGACGCTCAGAGGACCATATGGGATGCTGGGGGGGATTGAATCCAGGCTGGCATAGGCCAGTCACGTGTAAGGCAGACGCCCTACCTGCTGGACTACGCTTCCAGCCCAATTTTAAGATTTTCACATCAAGTTTAGGAGCATGGAATCAGAAATGTAGCTCAGCTATAGTAAATATAGACCTTACTAATTGCATTGTATTGGTCATGGTGCCATAACCAGACATATTCAGTAGATTGTACCAAACTTATACCAAACAGTGCTCAGTGGATAGAAGGTTAACATTCTGTGTTGCTCTGGTCACCAGGGCTATTCTAGGAGTACTGACAGGTGGGGAAGGATATGTTAGGAATCAATCCTACTGCCTAACATATGCAAGCATGTGCTCTATCACTTTGAGTGGCACTTTGGCCAGCAATATTCCTTCATGTTTCTAGCCACATTATAATGTAAATCGGCAGCTGGAGTTCTGAAGATGTGTCCAAGCCCAGAACAATCATTGGGATGGAAGTCATTTAAAGGTTGGATATAAATTTAGATACATGATTAGTTTCCTATGTATTTTATTAAATCAAAATTTTCTCTTCAATTTTCATTGAAGCATTATTACTTCTACTGAAGAACTAAACACAAATTTTAATTTTATCTATCACTATCTTCCGTTGATCATCCTATTTGTTGCTAGAGTGGGCAGCAGTAATATCTCCATATGTCCTGTCTCATGCTGAGTGGAGGAACTCAAAGGCATCTGCTTGCTCCAGGAACATAAAGAGACCTCGAAACCATTATAATGAGTCATGGGATTCTGGCATAAATGTTACTGGTATTTGGCATATCAAATCGACACAAGCGATAGTCCAGCAGGTAGAGCGTTGCCTTACATAGCGGCCTGGCCTGTCGGCCTGGGTTCGATCCGACATCCCATATGGTCCCCCAAGCATCAATAAGAGTAATTCCTGAGTGCAGAGCCAGGAGAAACCCCTGAGCATTGCTGGGTATGACCCAAAGCAAAAAAAAAAAAACACTACACAAGCAGCTTGCCAGGCTTGCCGTCCTTGGGTAGCATACTCTTGTAGTCTACTCTAAATAAAGCAGTATTGATGAACACGTGCCGTAGCCCGGCGTGCGAGCCGGCTGTGATAGTCTGGTTTTTGCTGGGTGGGTTGTGGTAAGAAAGTCGGATGTGAAAAGCGGCAGCCTCCATGGAGTCGGGGCGGGGTCATCTGTTGTTGTGAGGCTCTGCTGAGGTGGCAGTCAGGGCTAGAACCAGCCATGCCTCCAGATTGCCTCATGGGGCTAGGCACAGGGAGAACAAATGTAGCTCTACCCCATGTCTGAGTCTGGTTCAGCATACCTTGGAGAGAATATGGGCGACCCATAGTCCAATGATAGAGGCGTTGCTTGCACATGGCCGGCCATGACGGCAGATTCAATCCTGACATCACATATGAGGTAAACTGAGACAACCGCCAGTCACATAATTCCTAACCCCAGAGCCAGGAGAAACCCTGAGCATTGCAGATTGTGACCCATAAAAGCAATATTAATTTACTATTGAAGTAAAATCAAAAGTTACAATGTACTGTTATTTCTCATGAAGGGAATATGATATTTAATTATTTAGAGTTAATTTTTTCTTTCGGGTTGTATTAATGTATATTTATAAAATTATTTGTGGAGAATTCCTTTTGTGGGCAGAGCCTGGTAAACTACCCATGTCGCCTTCGATATGCTTAAAAATAGTAACAATAATAAGCCTCAATCCATATTCTGAACAAATGGTTTGAGGCTCTTTACATTCCTGGAGTGAGCAAGAGGCCCTTAGGCTACTAGCATGTAAACAGGGACGAATGGAACATTAAATAACCCACTTGAGCAAATTGATGAACAACGCGGGAGACAAGTATACAAGTGATATTATTCATTATTTAGTTGTTTATTGTTGATTCATTGTCTAAAATAGAAAACGCTCTGTGACTAAACTCTTGGTATTATACCAATTTGTGTTTTTATTCATCAAATAAAACACTTTCTCTCCTGAATTATGTGGCTCAGCAATGAGAATTACTAGTCTCTTAACTAGGAGACCTCAGGATGGATCTCTGGGAAAAGGAGGGGGCCAGGGAAGGCAGGAGGAGAGGGATAAAGGAAGGAAGGTAAAAAAATGAGAGGAAGGAAGGAGAAGGTAGGATGGAAGGAAGAAAAGACTGTCTCCTTTCTGATTATTCACATACACAAATTCTATTGTTTCTGTTTTATATTCATACATGTCTGTATTTTCTCATTTAAGAATATTCTATTCTCCCTATAAATGCATTCTCTAATCTCTAATTTTGTTTTATGATTCCCCTTAGTATTATTTAAATTATTCTTTCATGATTGTCTATGTACACATAAATTTTGATAAATTAAAAGATAAAGCTTTCTTTGAAGAATGAAAACTGGTTTGAACAGAGAATAGGGATCGTCTTGACAATTCAACAACATGTTCATAGTCATATTAGGTGAACATTCCAGAAAGAGGAAGAAGAGTGATACAAAATTCTTAACCATATAGTATTTTATAAATGTGAAATTCTAGAAATACTAGTAATAAAATATGAAAGTCAACAATTATTTACCAGGAAAGTGTCAATTAAAATACACTGAGTCAGAGGGTAATTTTCTGATAGGTAGAGCGTTTTCCTTCTGCGGTACAACTTACACAACAGGTTGGATCCGGAACACCACATATGGGTTCCCACAAATCATCTATAGGTTCTACATGAGCAGAGACATAGGAATTAAACCCCAAGCATTGTCAGATGTGGCCAAAATCTAAATATCAAAGCAAACCGTCAAAAAATACCACATGTGATGTATCTCATAAATAAAATGTGTATAACCAAGAAAACTATTATCCTTTGGAAAGATGTTGAGCCTTCAGAAATCTAAAATTAATTAGTCATCCATTTTGGGGAAGATAATGGTCTATTAACACTAACACTGAGCCTATAAGCCATCCTGTGACTGCACATATGTTCACCAAAAGATATATATATATATGAAAGTTCACAAAAGCTTTATGATAACTAAATCTATAAATAACATAATTGCTTTCATATAATTATATAATGCGATAGAATACCACACTAGACTAAAAATCTAACAGTTCTAATGTGGTTAAATATAAAAGTATCATGGTAAGTACAAGAAATCAGACACCACAGAAATGCTGTTGTACTATACATACATTTAACGTTTACAAAGGCTAATAAATGTTAATTAAAATCAAAGCAACATTTCCTGTTGGGTGGTATACTGTTGTTTAGAAAACAACATAAAAAACTCCTGGCTTGTCAGATTTTGTATATCCACAACATAGTTTAATTTATGTATTACTAAAGATATAAAGTAAGTAAGAGTAAAGAGATTCAGCAAACTTTTTCTTTGTGTTTGCATGTATTTCAACAAATATCTAATTGATCAGCGAGTATTATTAATAAATTATAAAAAGAGTTTAAAATAATTAAAGTATAATATGTATACTAGTAAATTAAATATGAAAGTAAATATATATATATAATTTCTTGAATTTGTAGAAAGAAAGAACATTTGTTTTTTGAAATAACAGCTGGAATATAAATTTTGAATTAAAGGAATAATATGTGACTATTTCCTAGTGTACTCCCCCAGAAAATGAATATTTTATATTCTGTAATTAGGAAGTTTTATGAGCTCTTTTATAAAATATAGTTATCCTATAGAATATTTTATATATAAATACACACCTATATACGAAAGCAATGCTGAATAAACCATGCGCTGAAAATATCCACTCAAACACATATTTGGGAGAACCCTTTAAACTTGTAGCACCCAAATCTAAACCTTTGGAGGTGACAAAAAAAAGCTTCACTCTATAAAAATTTCAGAGAAATAAACCAATACACTGAGCCCTTGCCTTCATGAATTAAAGACCAGTGGAGACAAATTTTAATGAAACCACAAGAACTCAGAAGAATTCCTCTTTATTTATTTTGTTCATTCACATGCAGAGTTTATTTCAACATGGCCTGAGTGTTAGACATACAAGTATATTAAACAAAAGCTATAGTAAACACTGTTGCTCCCATACATTTTTAAATGTGTAGCTTTTTAAAAATTGTTTATGTGGCTGGAGTGGTAGTACAGCAGGTAGGGCATATGCTCTACATTTACCATCAACAGATTTCAATCCCAGCACTGATCACCTGAGAACACCAGGAGTAATTCTGAGGTACAGTCCAAGTGAGCCTTAGTGCCACTGTGTGTATCTCCCAAAGCCAAAATATCAAATTAAATGTTTAGAAAGGCGGTAGTTGCTGAGCTTTTCACGAGTTTTTTCTCTCTTTTAGGTCATTCCCAGTAATGCTCAAGGTTACTCTTGGCTCTACACTCAGGAGTTACTCCTAGCGGATCTTCAAGGAGCCCCCATCTAGGACTCACCGGAGATCGAAGCCTGAAGTCCGGCTAGTGCAAGGCAAACATCCTACCGCTGGACTATGCTCCAGCCCCACAGTATTTTATTCATTCATTTATTCATTCATTCATTCATCCATTTATTTTTTTCACAATTTTTTAATTAATATTTTTACACTGTGAGATAGCACAATTACAAATGTTCATATTGAGTTTCAGTCATACAGTGTTCCAGCACCCATCCTGCCACCAGGGTCCATCTCCACCACAAACGTCCCCCAGTTCCCTCCCCCTCCCCCCAGCCCTCTCCTACATGGCAGGTTCTTTATTTCTCTTTAGCCTAACTCTTTAAGATTCTGTGAGTAGACCCATTGTGGCTAATCTGCCTCCTACATTCAGTGAAGAGATAAATGTATGTTAATATAAGCCCAGGAGATTTTGAAGTTGTGTGCACAAAAGTTGCCCACTTTGCATATACATAT